>CM062817.1:562142672-562579112 GCA_031772625.1 Pinus tabuliformis
TTTGGAATATATATATATATATATATAAAAGAATTACTGTTTGGTGGTATATGTGAATTATTATGGAGAAAATATTCCAACGTGAAGCATCCATTTACATTGAGGAATTTAAGATTTACGAGACTTGAAAGATTCTTTGATGGGTGCAATTCCGGGCAGTTTTGCAGTTTCACTCTTTGTGAAATATCTCTTAAAACACCCACGGTCTGCCGATCCTTTTGGACAACAGTCTATGGTCAAATGCTTTTACTATTAAAGTTATATGATAGCGAAAATAAGAAATGGTTAACCCTGAGCAGGAATTGAAAGGTTAAAATGAATTTGTAATGATTAAATTAATTCCTCAATTCAGGCGAGTTGTTCTTCTTTTGTTTGCAGCTTCACTCTGTTTCTTACATTCCGTAGTCAAACAATGGGCTGGCCGGCCGGGTTGTGTAGAATTTCAATAGATATGAACCATATTTTCCCGAAACCACCAATGGCAACAAATACGTGTGAATTTTGTGCAGCCAAAACCATTAATAGCAACAAAACCCGCAACCAATCCAACAATGATTTCATATTTTTTTTTTTCCATTGATTTTTCATCTATTTCTCATTTCATTGATTGACGGGCTAATTATTTCAAAAAAAAATTGCAGTTAATCATGTGATTGGTTAGCCATGCTTTATGCATTAGCACATTTTCAAAAAATTGCAGTTAATCATGTAATTGGTTAGCCATGCTTTGTGCATTAACACATTTTCATTTTTCTCTTTTTGGCATATGCCTCGCTCTGAATTTCATTAATAAATATTCTCTTTCATGTGGTTTTAGTATCTAACTATGTTGTTTATTTTGGAATGTTTTTTTTGGAATATGTGGTTGGTTTCAATTTTATTGCTTATTTCACCATTGTATTATCAACCAAATATATATTTACACTTCATACAGACATTTGGTATTGAAATATAGATTAAATATAGAAGTAATAGTTATTTTTTTTTAGTGTTTAGAGAAACTAGATTTATTCTCACTTGCATACACATATACACATACTGTCAATAAAACTTTGGAAGCATAATATATCATGTGGGGCTTAAATGTAGTTTTAGTATCATAGCTGTAAGGCCTCCGGGTGATTGTGCGACGGGCACCGGGCACGGGCGCACGACGAGTGCACGATGGGCACGCGACAACCAATTGTGCGACGGGTTTGCGACGAGCGGCGGTGGATGTGCGACACAATGCGACGACAAATGCGATGATAAGGGGAAGGAGGAAAATTGGCTAAGTGTCATAACGCCTTGAACGCATATGTGAGAGCGTGTAAAGAGTTTATACGCATTCGACAATGGACAATAAACTATGCCAAGCCGACAACATAAAATATAATGTGGGGGGGCTTCATATTATAAATTAAGTGGTTGGCCCAAAGGCTATGTACATGGGTGATGAGCGTATAAATAAAGAGGACTGCAATTCATTTGAAACAATAACTTCGCTCACCTTTCATACGCTCAAGGGGTAAAACACTTGCGCAGATTTGGAGGTAGATACACATACCTCATGCGTAGTCTAATCCAAGTGCGAGGAGGAAGTGGCTTATGGTTTGAGGTATGAAGGTTCAGTTGTGAGTGCAGATTTGGGTTTCTAAGTGCCGGTTTGGGTGAGGCAAGTGTGCCGAGGTCCAGATTATGTGCAGATTGTGTGCAGGACTTGACAGAGTAAGATAGGTGGCCCGGGTGGGCATTCTTCTTTGTGCAAGAGTGCATATGATTGTATAAGGCTGTTCTATGCATTGATTGTAAAATTATTCTAAGTATTGGCTTGAAGATTGTTAAGCATTACTTGTGTTGTAATACTGAAGAAGTTGTTATAATATATTGTTGGGCAGACTTTCTGGGAGTTGCCCCTCCCTTTGTACTTGCTTATTGTTGATGTTCTCGGTTTGTTGTACATGGTTAATAAATGAGAATGATCTTCGTTAAAGTATAAAGGATAATACTTTACTCGGTTGCAAAAACATAAGTTAAGTATGTTCATGTTGGAATAGGCGTAGTCCATAAACGTTAGTATTGTTAAAAAGAAAGCGTTCGGTGGTGCCGCACCTCGCTACAAGCGGTTGGAAGATCACCGTAGGTGTAGGGGCGTGACAATACCAATGTTGTGATGTTTATTTTGGGATGTTTATTTTGGGATATGAGGTTGGCTTCAATTTTATCACTTCTTTGACCATTGTATTATTAACCAAATATATGTTTACACTTCATAGAGAAATTTGGTATTGAAATATAGATTAAATATACAAGTAATAATTTTTATTTTTTTAGTGTTTAGAGAAATTGATAATTGGGCATTTATTCTCACTTGCATATGATTTCAGAGTTTATTAAAAACATAGTAGATCAGAAAATTGGGATATTTTGCTAGAAACATAACATATTATGTTGGATTTATGTGTAGCTTCTAGATCAAACAATAAAATCATGTGTTTAATTGTATGAATAAATTCTAGTTTCAAGCCTATTGCTTCCTTGACCGATATATTTTTAACCAAACATATATTTACCTCACCAATCAATTTAGTGACGAATTATAAATTAAATATATAAGTAGCAGCTCAATGACAATTGTATTTATTTTATTCATACAATATAGATTTTTTATTTTATTTTAAATATTTTCTCTTAAAACAAGTTAATAAATTATATTATTTACTAAAATGCTAAGACTATACTATATCAAAAACTTAAGACACCACATCAAAAACTTAACATATTATATAGAATTTATGTGTAACTTTTGCATTCAACACTCATATGATTATCAAAGAAAAGAATAAATTTGTTTGTAGAAAGAAATTGTAGAATGTAAAGGAGACTTCAATTCTATTTTCTAGATATTTGTTTCTATTTAATAAAAAGTTGTGAGTAAATTATTATGTTAATTGCATTTTATAATTGAAAATTATGGTTATTTATATTATTAAAAAGTATTTTAATCGTATAATTTTACCTTCAACTCCAAAATAATTTTGAATTCTGGCTCATTTACAAAATAATTTTGAATCTTTGCCAACTATCTTATTTACTCACTAAAGTACCTTAAAATTCTAATATTTATCAAAAAATTGACTTGTAGAACTAAAATGATAAATCTATAAATAATATCACAACTTTCTAAAAAATAATTCCACTTAATTACACCAATTAAGTAAAAAATAAAACCCACCAATTATATAAAAAAATAAAATTCAAAGCATCTCCCAGATATAAGGAGGGGAAATCATAAGTCGTATCCAAAAATCATGAGATCAACACTAATCCTAACACAACACAAAACATTTACATCAACAACTAAAACAGACACAAAACATTTACATCAACAACTAAAACAGACACACAGATGTTCCCAATGAAGCATTTGCAACTATTTGCCAACCTGTGACTATGGAGCATTTGGACCATAAACCATTGAGTGAGCTCTGTTAAAACGAGGTCCCCCACCCCACACACCACCCGGTACTCTTGTGTATGTTGGTGTGTTTGTTATCATGTAGGTGTAGTTTAGCGGCCCTTTTGAAAGGGAAAAGAAAAAAATAACCATTTAGTTTTTGAGATTTATTTACGTTTTTATTTTTATAATTTAATTTATAGTTTAAAAAAAATATAACAAAATTTTTTAAGGATAATTTATAATTTAGTATGGAGGAGATAGGAGAGATTGAGCGTAAACATTTAAATATTAATTATTTATAATTTAGTATAGAGGAGATAGGAGGGATTGAGCCTAAACATTTAAATATTAGTTCAATATGAGAAATTGGTGTAGTGTTTTTAAAAGGAAAAATTAGATAAAAAATAATGATAATAATTAAACATAATGTTGGCTCAATTAAAAACATTTTGAAAACATTGATATAAAATTATAAACATTTTTTCCAAAAAAAAAAAACCCATAATATACGTATCACATTAAAAGAAATTTAAGTAATGGTGTGAAGGTCACCGCTTACTATGGGCAAAAATTCAGTCATGTTAAGGGTTGTTGTAGCACAAGAGCCTGGGTGCTACTCAAACCACTTACAAACTCAAAGAAAGAAAGAGATTTGAATAATAATGATCCATATTAGCAATGAGAAAATACAATTAATAAATATGTAAAAACTTAATTAATTTAATTTTTCTCTAGAAAATAAAATTAAAATTCATATTCATAACTATTATATTTACAACATTCTTATTCAAATTTAATTAATAAGTATATAAAAAATCAATATTTTGCAATAATTTTTTTTCCTATTTGTCTATATATTTATAATCAACACTCCATAACACATTAAAAAATTTAAATTTTTAAAATTTATAAAAATATGAAAGAAAATTTCTCCATATATATGTAACCAAATATATTATCAAAATTTTATAAAACTAAAAATAAGGATACATATATTATTGAATTTTCATAAAACTAAAAATAAGGATATAGAGGTGTGAAATTTATATAAAGGTACATATTAATATTAATAATCAATTTAGATCCATCTTAAGTTTAGATCTACTAGCATCCACATCAATCAAATTTCATTAGGTGCGAATTTTCTCTCAAGTTTTGCAATCACAAAGAGATTTGCAATTGAGAAGTTTGATCCCTCTTTGATGCGGAGTATATCTATAACTTAAGATGAATTTATCTTGATATAAGATAAAAATTAAAGTATCAATTTTTCATCATTTATAATTTAATCTAAAAATTTTAATGATATTATGAAAAGTAAGATAATGAACATTTATTGCATATTTTTGTGGTCAAATTTTGAAGAATGGTTATTCAGGGTATCCATTTTATTTTTATTGTGGATGTTTTTATTCAATGGCATATCCCCTCATCGGGACATATGTGTCTAAAGAAGAATGTCATAGATCTAAGGGTTATATAGAAGTAACTGTGAGAGAGAAGGGTTATATAGAAGTAAGGGTGAGAGAGAAGAGAAAATCAATGGATGGTTGGATAATGGAAGCAGAGAATATAGAAAATCTTAAGAGAAAACCCTAAAGAAAAAATGTAGAAGAAAGATCCAAAGAAAAAAAGGAAAAACCCTAAAAATAAAGGTAATTCAATATGGGATAATATAATTCAAAGAAGGACTTTGAAATAATAAAAGTTTTATTTTGATTGAGGGTTTAGGATTTACTATAATAGTGATTGTATGATCTAATATAAATGGTTAATATGTGGATAATATCAATTCAAAAATAATATAAGGTAACCTTAACCCATAAAATAAATTTATGGATAAATTAATTAATTAATAGTAATTTTTTTCGAATATAGAGAAAGAATTCCATAAGAAAAATAGAGATATAATGGAGATGAAATAGAGATGAATAAGATATTGTAGTAAGCAAAGGAGATAGGTAAAGAAAGATACAAATGCGATATAATGCAGAGATGGAAGGATTAATAAAAAAGTGATGCCTTACTTAAGGAAATACTAAGATAAAGAAATAAAAATAAACTAGATAAAGGACCAATGACAAGGGAAAAGGGAAGGTGGGGCCAACCACGGATTAGAAACAAGGGAAAGGAAAGGGGGATAGAGGGGGAAAAGGGGAAGCTCCCTATTGAGATTGTTTCGATGCTTTATAATTTCCAAGCCCTCTCTAAATATTCTCTTAAATTAATAGTTTTCTTTTTGATGATTTGAATGTCTTCTAAACAAATATGATGTGTGGAATGTTTGGAGTACTATGCAAGTTTTCAAGTGTGTATAATTTCATTTAAAAAACAATGAAATTTCATCTTATATTTAATATAAATATAATTTACAAAATAATTTATCTTTTTCCATGTATTTTTAATATTAATATAAAAAAGAATATCCTTTAATAGAATTAAATTTCTTTATGTAATTTAAACATTAATATGAATTCTTGTGGTTATCCTCGCTTTGCAGTGTGCTCTATGTGAATGCACATCTATGGTTTATGCTTGAATCCTCCACAGTTTTGATCTAATACAGTCCTCAAAAATTCTCATTTTGATTCGCGATCAATGACCACCTTCGGAGGAGGGGTCCCTCACTCCTCCAACCCCTCTTCTAACCAACCCCGTCATTTGTCCTCCATCCCTCTCAAGCCCAAATCAAGCGACACCATGGATATCGACAAGCCTAACACCTCCCTCCCAGAATTGTCGGGAGCACAAAATCACTCTGCCCCAAACACCTACATTGCCAAATCCCTGAAGATCCCTTAGTGACAACTTCCTGAACTCCTACCATAAATCGATGTTTAGTAAACTTCCCCTCTGTGAGAGACTTTGTAAAGAAACACATTTTTAGGTCGTCGACTGTTTCCCTCTTTGAGGGATTTAACCACATCAAGAATGCTGGTGTACTGATCTATGATCTGTTTGTGAGCAGTGCGTTGAAAATAGCAAGAAGAAATGATAAAAATAGAATCCAAAATATTCCAATTTTAATTTGTCATTGAATTAAAATTGTGAATGAAAATCGAATTTAGTCTCACTAGTTGCTTGGAAATAATTAATTAATTCATAATGGATTAATTAGTTGGAGAAATTCAAGTTAGAAGTCTTTCTGAAGTGATGCAACAGTCATCCCTTAAATTAAGGAGATTATCCCTTAATTAAGGAGATAAGATTGAGTTATATTTGAGTTGTAATTAGTTAACTCAGTTTACTGAGTTAAGTCTAGTTAAATTAGTTCCAAACTGTTTAAGGAACTAATTGTGAGTTATCTTTCAGTTGATGCATGCATGCAGTCAACTAATGTACTCTAGATAACTCAAGATTCCCTGATCAGAAACTCATGCATGTCTATTCTGAGAAAGACCCAGTTGAGCTAAATGTTAAGGACAATGTACTATTAGTTGCATGTGTTTTCCTATAAAGGAAACTCATGCATGCAGTCAAGGTAAGGTTCCTTGAGGATTGCACAGTTTTGACAGGGTGTGAGATTAGTGTGAGAGATCAGTGTTCCACTTGGTTGAGATTTTTCCACTTGGTAACAGGAGGATCACCCAGGAGAAACAACGCAAGGAAATAGGAGCTTGGAGGGCAGAGAGGAAGGCTTGTGAGAAGCTTTGATTGCCTGTGAGCATCCAGGAGGATTGTACTGAGAGCTGGCTAGTTGTGAGAGCTAAGGCTTTGTATAATTCTGACATATTTCCACCATGTATGATAATACAGATAGTGGGGTTTTTAGCTGAGGCTTTCCCCAAAGCATTTTCATGTGTATTGTGCATTGATTCTTCTTCTTCTGGTTATATGTGTTCAACTCAATCTTTCTCAATCTTTAAGCTTCCACAAATTGATAGTAGAAGTAGATTATTGTATTTTGATTTGGTATATTGCATTATCGGGTTAATCTACAGTTACATTTTCTACGTGATCTTGGTGCGAGATTTGTAGAAAATTTGCAGAATTTATAGATGGTATCAAAGCCAAGTTTATCGGAGTTGTGAACAGTATACAGAGAAGAGAATTCGAAGTTTGAAGTTCGAGGTTGCAGGTGCAAATTGAATTCATATCATACTTCAAAGTTGGCCAATGGTGTTTTATGGCTTGAGACTCGAGTATGCCTTGGAAGGTAGCTCAAATTACATAGCATGGAAAGATTGCATGGAGGTTGTATTAGAAGACAATGGCTTGAAGGATTTCATTGACCAAGAAATCCCAAATCTAGGTTCAACTAATGCACAAGAGTTGGCTGAGTGGAAGAAGTGTGTGGCGAGGGCGAGACGAATCATCCTTGAGGGAGTTCGAGACCATATTGTCTCAAGTCTCCATGGGAAGGATACTCCATATTCAACGTGGAAGACATTGAAGGACCTCTACTAGAACAATAGCGACCAAAGGAAATTGGCGCTCAAGGATAAGCTTCGAAGAATCAAGATGGAGAACGATGATACTATTTCCACATATCTGAACAAGCTCACCACTTGTAGAGATGAGCTTAGCAGTGTGGGAATAAATACTATCGATGATGATATTGTGAGCCTCGCTCTCCTTGGCCTTCCAAAGAGCTAGAATAGCTACCAGGACTCTGTGAATGGAAGGGAGAAATTGCCGGATTGGGAACGAATATGGTTGGATCTCATGAAGGAGGAGGTCAGGAGAGGCACACGAGATGGTTCTTCATCCAAGAATGATGATGAAGAAAATCTAGCCTTAGCAAGTAAGGTAAGGAAAGGGAACGAGAAGATTCCCATTCCAAATTGAATTCTTCTCATGGAGGGAAGAAGGGTGACAAGTCTAAAGTGAGATGCTTTAATTGTCAGAAGATGGGACATTATGGGACTAATTTCCCATCGAAGAAGTCCAAGAAGGGATCCTTGGAAGGATAGGAAGGTGAGGCATTAGCCTCTCAGTTCAAATTGGACTTTACTCTCATCGCATGCATGGTGTCATCGATGATGGGTTGTGTCAGGTATCTTGACAGTGGAGTCTCATTCCACATGATTATTGCCAGTACCTTGGAGGAGAAAGACCTCAAGATGCACATAGAGATGGGTGACAACAAAAGGTATAGTGTTTCAGGAGTGGGCACGGTTTATTTTCAGAGGGAGCATGGAGATCCTATCACCTTGACAGATGTGAAGTATGTGCCTAGACTGAAGAAGAACTTGGTATCGGTCATGATGTTGGAGGACAAAAGCTACGATGTTGTCTTTAGTAAGGGAAAAGTTTTCCTTAGACACATCACCATGAGACAGGTGAAATAGATCGATTCACGAGGGAAGAACCTATATGCTCTTGAGGTTTAAGAGGCATGCAAATCCTTGAGGAGCAAGGAAAAAGTTAGAGACTTGGTGGTTGAGAGGGAGAGTAAATTACCTCTCAACATGCAGCCCCAGAAGAAGTCTCAGACAATTGTGGAGGAGACACAATTGGAGAAGTGGGCAGAGGGATCACATGCAGCCATACCTCCAGGTGTGAGGTGGGGCGATGTGAAGTGATAGTCTCAAGAAGGCTGAAATTGCGCAGGGTCCATTGAGAGGTTTTGATCAATTGATTGACCTTGCTACGGGAGCCCAAAGCACATAGTAGTCGGAGGAATCAGTGGGATTGATGCAGTAAGAGATCAAAGTGACAGAGTATACAACAGTTAGATACTAAAGAGTGTAAAGAAGCATTGACAATAGCACAGAAAGGCAGAGTCAGCCGAAGCGCAAAGTTTTCAGTTGACAGAGGCAATAACAGTCAGAGACTTTGATGGCAGATGCATCATACTAATTGAGGTTGGATTTTTTTGTTTCTAGAGTTGCTGGAGAAACAACACTAGAGAGAAGTGTTGCATGCAAAAGATTCCAAAAGTTCATGATCGGGATCGAGTTGAATTCCTTTCTTGTTGAGAGGGAGTGTTGAAAATAGCAAAAAGAAATGATAAAAGTAGAATCCAGAATATTCTAATTTTAATTTATCCTTGAATTAAAATTTGAATTAAAATCAAATCTAGTCTCACCAGCCGCTTTGCAATAATTAATTAATTCATTATAGATTAATTAGTTTGAGAAATTCAAGTTAGAAGTCTTTCTGAAGTCATGCAACAGTTGTCCCTTAAATTAAGGAGATTATCCCTTAATTAAGGAGATAAGATCGAGTTATATTTGAGTTGTAATTAGTTAACTTAGTTTACTGAGTTAAGTCCATTAAATTAGTTCCAAACTGTTTGAGGAACTAATTGTGAGTTATCAGTTAGTTAATGCATGCATGCACTCAACTAGTGTACTCCAGATAACTGAAGATTCCCTCATCAGAAACTCATGCATGTCTATTCTGAGAAAGACCCAGTTGAGCTAAATGTCAAGGATAGTGTACTATCAGTTGCATGTGTTTTCCTATAAAGGAAACTCATGCATGCAGTCAAGGTAAGGTTCCTTGAGGATTACACAGTTCTAACAGGGTATGAGATCAGTGTGAGAGATTAGTGTTCCACTTGGTTGAGATTTTTCCACTTGGTAACATGAGGATCATCCAGGGGAAATAACGCAAGGAAATAAGAGCTTGGAGGGCAGAGAGGAAGGCTTGTGAGAAGCTTTCATTGCCTATGAGCATCTATGAGGATTGTACTGACAGCTGGCTAGTTGTGAAAGCAAAGGCTTTGTATAATTCTGATGTATTTCCACCTTGTATGATAATATAGATAGTGGGGTTTTTAACTGAGGCTATCCCCAAATTATTTTCATGTGTATTGTGTATTGATTCTTCTTCTTCTTATTATATGTGTTTATCTCAATCTTGCTCAATCTTTAAGCTTCCGAAAATTGATAGTATAAGTATATTATAGTATTTTTCTTTGGTATATTGCATTATTGGATTAATCTACAGTTATATTTTCTACATGATCTTAGTGGGAGATTTGTAGAGAATTTGCAGAATTTCTACAGGGTGTCCTTTGGTGTTCTATCTTAGGAATTTACCCTATAAATTCCTACAATCCCCACTCCGAGTATCTACAAATTCATCAGCATCTAGCTGACTGATAAATCCCTTCTGTAGTGAATTGCACTCAGGTGGAAACTGAAATCCCACTACAAGGTTTAACTCAACTATAAAGGGTTCTTCATTGTGATATTTTATTAGGTTTAATATCTCTATATCATAATGGAAGGAGGCCCTTACTTCTTCAACTTCATTAGCCTCTACATGCGTTAATGTATAGAAATTTCTACCCTGACAAATATGAATTCTCATGGGAACCAATTTAGATATGCTTGTACTCTCTCCCACAAGAGTACTAGGACCCTGAAACCCTAGTTGAAATTGGCAACAAGCTAGGCAAATACGTTCATCTCTCGGAGCAAACCAAGCAAGGAACGCACACCTCCTATGCTAAGATCTATCTCTATATGAGCATATCAGACACTCTTCCATAAGTCATAGGCCTAGAATATGAGGACATTGATTGGATCCAAATGCTCGACTATGAACACACCCCCTTCAGATGTCGCAACTGCAATGAACATGGCCATATCTTCTGTCATCACAAACTCACTTCCCCCAGGTGATTTGAGAAGGACGAAGAAACCAAGGGTGATGATGTATTGAAAAAATCCCCTCCAAAAGTTGGTATACCAAGAATCCAATGGATCCATGGCACCCAAAATACATGCCATTGGAAATAGCTTTGAAGTTCCTACAGCTCTTCAAAATAGTATAAAAGAACAAGCCTCAACCTCTACTCCAAGGACCCAGGAAACACATGTCCTAGCCATGGATAGGCTCAGAAAGTCAATCCTTAGCAAGTTTCAACATCATCCACCATAGTAGCTCTTGGTACCCCAACCATGCAAGGCACAAAGACCCCCTTAGCACATACTAAGGATGTCGATATGACAGAAGACGAAGATCTCATAAGCTTAGAGGGATTGTATATACTAGTCATGGAGGATGCATGCAAGAGGAAGAACCTCAAGGATATCCCGCAAAGGGGTAGCTATAGGAATGACACAAGGGTTGAGTATGAAGACCTCATGTATAGTGATCCTTTATTCAATTAAGGGATAGTTAGGAGCCAGATATGATGAATCCTTAGGTCAGAGATTTGGTGTCGAAAATCATTGATAAGAGGGCATATGTTGAAGTCCCAAAGAGTAGTCCATCTTGGTGGAGCAAGAGGGTTGCTAGAGGGCATATCATTGAGCCTATGTTCAATCATTCAAGAGGCAAATAGAAGATTTATAGTGGCAGTATTGATGGTTGGAGACGTAGGAATTTTGAATTTGTAGAAGTTGTGGTGATTAGTAGAAGAGGAGGAAAATAAATTTCCAAATGTGTTGAAGCTACGTGGATTTAAACAGTTGTAGAAGTGCTACATTAGCAAGTAGGTCAAGTGTATCTTATTCAGGGAAAGATTGGTGATCATAGTTATTGACACCAAGCCCTAGTCATTTAAGTATCATAGTTGTATGCAAGGGTTGTGATCTGGATGAACTAAGACCTGATTATAACCCGAGAATCCATCTAATAAGGAAATCCTAGAAGATCCAACTACCTTTTGCAAAATATGATCCATTTTAGGTAAGGGATAGTTGTCTTTTAGGGAAACTTTGTTTAGGTTTCTGAAATCTATACACAATATGCTTTCACCTGTTTTCTTCCTAGTTGGCACAATGTTGGAAACCCATTTAGAGTACCTAAGAGGAACTATGATTTTAGAATCATACATTCTTTTGATTTCTTTCTCAATTAAAGGAATCTGAACTAGATTTATTCTACGAATTTTTTGTTTAAAGGGTTTATGATCTTCTTTAATTGGAATTTTGTGTTGTATAATTTCTGTGTCATATGTTTTAAGTTCTTCATAGCTCCAGGAAAAAAAGATCACTAAATTCCTTGAATAAAGCAATAAATTTTTGTTTTTCAGCTGTTGGGATTGATTTAAACAATTTTATGATTTTGGGGTCCTTTTCAGTACCTAAATTACAATCTTCAATTGTTATTCCTAAGGGCTCAATCTTAGGCTTTTTAGCCACATCGTTGAAATCAAATAAATCTTCTAGTGGAGCTAGACCTCTAGGAAGAACATTATCCTTGAGTTGGAGTGTTTCAAAATCTTCTTTTTCTGGGTCTATTTCAAGCAATTCTAATTTATTTACAATTTTATCTACATGTGTATTGCATCTAAATGGTCTAATTGCTTTCCTGGATTACAATGTTCAACAATTTGGCTATCTACTTCAGATTCCAAATCATTATTGTCATCTTGAAATTCATCTTTGGATTGCAGAAAACTTTCAATCTGTTTATCATTTCCAAAGACATGCCAATATCTCATGTTATCAGGTACAACTCATCGGTGTTTTACCTCGAGTACATATTATTGATTAGGATAAGGAATTTTACAAGATCTAGCTGAAAAATCCAGATTGTTTGGAATGATGTTTTGTTTTCTAGGAATTGTAGAAACATCATATTCAAGAAAACTCTCTAGGAAGTCAAGCACAACATTTTTGTATGCTCTCATCCTAGGATGTTTGGCTAAATATTCTCCTTTAATTTGTTTAATAATTAATTCAACATCCCCTTGAATGGAGATCCTTTTTGCACCTAACTTTTTTAACAACTGCAATCCTAAAATAAGGGCTTCATACTCTGCTATGTTATTAGTACATTGAAAATTAAGCTTGTATGAGTGACCCTTAGCATGATTATTTCTTGTGTTCACTACCCAAATTCCTACTCTAGAGCCATCTTTGCTACAAGAGCCATCAAAAATCATGTTCCAAAGAGGTTCAGGGGGAGTATTCAGTTATGTTATTTGTGACTGAGTTGGGTCTATTTTAGAGATTTTAGTTTCAACATTGATTACTTGATTGTTGATATCCCCATCATTATAAAGAATAAAAGAATCCAAATATGAATGAACAGAATAAAGTGGATAATTGTGAAGCTTTTCTTGACTACTCACCATAAATTTCATTAAGGTTTCTCTATACAGTATTATTTGCTTCCCAAAGACTGGTATGGTAGAAAAGGTCAAATCCATCTATAGGGTACCTTGTAATTTTGCTCCCCATGAGCATGACAACAACATGCCATACTTAGGGGGAATATCTGTAACCACTATGTCCATTACTAGACTTTTAGCAGGGATTTGGGCTAAATTAACACATAGATCTCTGATAAGACCTAGGAATCTAACTTCACTGGAATCAAGGAGTACAAGTCCTTGTAAGGTCTAGTAATGTCAAGTCCTAATTTCTCCATAACAACTTTAGGAATTAAATTGTGGGAGGCACCTGAATCTAACATGGCATTATGGAGAATTTTGTCATGAATATCCAGGCTAACATAGAATGGAGGAACTCCTCCTTCCTGTGGTTTGCCTTCAACTTCTGGTCCAAATAAGAGTTTGAGCTGATCATCATTTAGATTCATAGAGTCAGTTTTTTCCCTGTGTTTAAAGCTTTCATTACTCGGGGTCTGTACAAGTTTTTACTCATTAATTTTGTGAGAGGAATTAGGATTTTCAATTTACCTAATTCATCCTCAATGTCGAATGACATTTGAATCTTAGGAAGTTCAAATTGATATATGATTTGTTTAGTCATATACTCTTTTTTTTTACTGGTGGTTGCGACATCTGTTTGAGTAGTTTTAGAAACACTGTCAACAGATGAAACATCCAAAAACCTAACCCTAGAAGATGAAACAGAAAACTGTGGGCCCCATTTGGGTAAATTGGTACATCAACTTCCCGGGGTCATAACTTTGGCATACAATCTCCATTTGACGCGTAAAATATCTTGTTAGAAAGATCTATCTGAGAACTACAACTTTGGGAAGAGCAACACCGGTCCATGGACCCATGTTTTCCAAAAAAACGTCATTTAGGGCCTCAAAATGGCTCCGGAAGTTTAGGACCCGAAAAACCGCTAAAATAGTAAACTGTGCTACAATTAAGGAAACTAAAAAGCTGAAAGAAACAATGGTGGGGGTCCAAGTGGACTTGGCAGGTGTCCACCAATATCCACCTGGATCAGCAAACTTGTGAATTCCTTGTATGGCCTCAAACAAGCACGGTGAGCCTGGTATGAAAAGCGAACTAAGCATCTTCTGAAACTCAATTTCAAACATTATGATCTTGATGATGCAACTTTGTTTATCAAGAAGGTTTGAAAAACAGTTTTATATCTTGTGGTATATCTAGATGACCTTTTGATGATAGGGAAAAATGAAGCTACATTACATGCATAAATAAGGAATTGAGGAAATTTTTTAAAATTACTGATTTGGGCTATGTTCATTACTATCTTGGTATTGAAGTAACTCAACATCCGAAGTCCATATTCCTTTCTCAAAAAAGGTACATTGGAGATCTGTTGAATAGTTTTGGCATGACTGAATGCAATCCTCTGACTACTCTGATGGAACAAAACTTAAAGCTTACATCCATTGAAGGACAAGAATTTGAGGATGAAACAAAGTATAGATAGCTTGTAGGAAGTCTCAACTACTTAACTACTACTAGACCAGACATTTCTTTTGTTGTTGGAATCCTCTCCAGGTTTATGCAAAACCCTTGTGAGGGACATTGGTCTGCTGCAAAAAGAGTTCTAAAGTACTTGAAGGGAACTCAAGACTTTGGAATCAAGTATACACAGGTGGGTGACTTCAGCTTGATTGGATAATCTGATTTAGACTTCGATCAAAGAAACTAGGGTATCTACTTCGGGTTACGATATGAGTCTTGGATCAGGAGCTGTCTCCTGGAGATCACGCAAATAATCAATTCCAACAGATTCCACAATAGAGGCATAATATGTGGCAGCAGTTGAGGTATCAAAAGAAATTGTGTGGCTCAGGAAAATTCTGGAAGATTTGCAGGTAAAACAAGTACAATTCCATGATCAAACGAAGCACATCAATATGAAATATCATCTCATTCGACATCATGTTGAGGAAAAAACAATCCATCTTTGCCATTGTTCCACTAATGAGTAGATTGCAGACATCTTCACCAAAGCGCTTGGAAGAGAAAATTTTGAAAGATTCAGAACGATGCTTGGACTCACCAACATCCCTTCAGATTAAGGGGGGAATGTTGACACCTAATCATAGGGATTGGGTGAACAACTGTGATGAGTGTAAATAAATAATAGAGAAAATGGAGAGTCATCAGGAGATGAACTGAACAGTCACTCCCTCTTGTATATAATAATGAACAACTTGAATGAACAATACGATTACATTTTGAGAAGTTACCTCCTTGTCTGATGTTATGGATAAATTAATTAATTAATCGTATCTTTTTTAGAATATAAAGAAATAATTCCATAAGAAAAATAGAGATATAATGGAGATGAAATAGAGATGAATAAGATATTGTAGTAAGCAAAGGAGATATGTAAAGAAAGAAACAAATGCGATATAATGCAGATAAAAAATGACGCCTTAAGGAAATACTAAGATAAATAAATAAAAATAAACTAGATAAAGGACCAATAACAAAGGAAAAAGGGAAGGTGGGGCCAAAAAATGAAGAGAAACAAAGGAATGAAAAGGGGGGCAGAGGGGAAAAAGGGAAGGTCCCTATTGAGATTGTTTTGATGCTTTATAATTTCCAAGTCCTCTCTAAATATTCTCTTAAATTAATAGTTTTCTTTTTTGATGATTTGAATGTCTTCTAAACAAATATGACATGTGGAATGTTTGGAGTACTATGCAAGTGTTGAGTTGTGTATAAGTTCATTTCGAAAACAATGAAATTTCATCTTAGCTTTAATATAAATATAATTTACCAAATAATTTATCTTTTTCCATGTATTTTTAATATTAATATAAAATAAAATAAAATTATCCTTTAATAAAATTAAATTTCTTTATGTAACTTAAACATTAATATGAATTCTTGTTGTTATCTTGGCTTTGCAACTTGCTTGAATCCTCCACAATTTTAACTTATTCACCCTTAGCCATATAATATAGCCCTAAAAATTCCCCATTTTGATTCGCGATCAATGACCACCCTGGGAGTAAGTGTCCCTCACACCTCCAACCCTTCTTCTAACCAACCCTGTCATTCATCCTCGATCCCTCTCAAGCCCAAATCAAGTGACACCATGGATATAGACAAGCCTGACACCTCCCTCCAAGAATTATCGTGAGAACAAAATCACTCTGCCCCAAACACCTACATTGCCAAATCCCTGGAGATCCCTTAGTGACAACATCCTTAACTCTAACCATAAATCGAAGTTTAGTAAGCATCGCCTCTGTGAGAGCCTTTGTAAAGAAACAAACTTTCAGGCCATGGACTATTTCTCTCTTTGAGGTTTTTAACCATGTCAAGAATACTGGTGTATTGATCTGTGATATGTTTGTGAGCGGTGTCCTTTGGTGTTCTATATGAAGAACTTACACTGTAAATTCCTACAATCCACACGCTGAGTATCTACAAATTCATCGGCATCTAGCTAATTGTTAAATCCCTTTTGTAGTGAATTGCGCTCGGGTGGAAACTGAAGTCCCACTACAATGATTAACTCAGCCATAAAGGCTTCTTCATTGTGATATTTTATTGGGTTGAATATCTCTACACTGTAATGGAAGGAGGCCCTTACTTGTTCAACTTCATTAGCCTATACATGCGTTAATGTTTAGAAATTTATGCCTTGACAAATACGAATTCTCATGGGAACCAATTTGGATATGCTTGTACAATCTCCCACAAGAGTACTAGGACACTAAAACCCTAGTTGAAATTGGCAACAAGCTAGGAAAATTCTTTCATCTCTCGAAGAAAACTAAGAAACAAAGGCACACCTCCTACCCTAAGATCTATGTCTATATGAACATATTTGGAACTCTTCCATAAGTCGTAGGCCTAGAATCTAAGGACATTGATTGGATCCAAATGCTTGAATATGAACATGTCCTTTTCAGATGTCGCAACTACAATGAACATGTCCATATCTTCTGTCATTGCCAACTAACTTCCCCCAAGCGATCTGAGAAGGATGAAGCAACCAAGGACGACGATGTATTGAAAAAATCCCCTCCGAAAGGTAGTATACCTAGAATCCAATGGATCCAAGGCACCTAAAGAAAATGCCACTGGAAACACCTTTGAAGTTCCTGTAGCTCTTCAGAAAAGTCTAAAAGAGAAAACCTCAACCTCTACTCCAAGAACCCAAGAAACCCATGTCCTAGCCATGGATAGGCTTGGAAAGTCAATCCTTAGCAAGTTCCAACATCATCCACCACAGTAGTTCCTGGTGCCCCAGCCATGCAAGGCGCGGAGACCCCCTCAGCACACACTGAGGATGTCAATATGACAGAAGACGAAAATCTCATAATCTTAGAGGGACTGTATATATAAGCCATGGAGGATGCATGAAAGAGGAACAACCTCAAGGATATCCCCCAAAGGGGCAGCTATTGACTCACCAAAATCCCTTCAGACTAAGGGGGGAATGTTGACACCTAATCATAGGGATTGGGTGAACAACTGTGATGAGTGTAAATAAATAATAGAGAAAATGGAGAGTCATCAGGAGATGAACTGAACAGTCACTCCCTCTTGTATATAATAATGAACAACCTGAATGAACAATACAATTACATTTTGAGAAGTTACCTCCTTGTCTGATGTTATGGATTAATTAATTAATTAATAGTAATTTTTTTAGAATATAAAGAAATAATTCCATAAGAAAAATAGAGATATAATGGAGATGAATAAGATATTGTAGTAAGCAAAGGAGATATGTAAAGAAAGAAACAAATGCGATATAATGCAGATAAAAAATGACGCCTTAAGGAAATACTAAGTTAAATAAATAAAAATAAACTAGATAAAGGACCAATGACAAGGGAAAAGGGAAGGTGGGGCCAATAAAGGAAGAGAAACAAAGGAATGAAAAGGGGGGCAGAGGGGAAAAAGGGAAGGTCCCTATTGAGATTGTTTTGATGCTTTATAATTTCCAAGCCCTCTCTAAATATTCTCTTAAATTAATAGTTTTCTTTTTTGATGATTTGAATGTCTTCTAAACAAATATGACATGTGGAATGTTTGGAGTACTATGCAAGTGTTGAAGTGTGTATAAGTTCATTTCAAAAACAATGAAATTTCATCTTATATTTAATATAAATATAATTTACAAAATAATTTATCTTTTTCCATGTATTTTTAATATTAACATAAAAAAAAATAAAAAAATCCTTTGATAGAATTAATTTTTTTATGTAATTTAAACATTGATATGAATTCTTGTGATTATCTTGGCTTTGAAAATTACTCTAAGTGAATGCACATCTATGGTTTACGCTTGAATCCTCCACAATTTTAACTTATTCACCCTTAGCCATCTAATATAGCCCTGAAAAATCCCCATTTTGATTCGCGATCAATGACCACCCTGGGAGTAAGTGTCCCTCACACCTCCAACCCCTCTTCTAACCAACCCTGTCATTCATCCTCGATCCCTCTCAAGCCCAAATCAAGTGACACCATGGATATAGACAAGCCTGACACCTCCCTCCAAGAATTATCGTGAGAACTAAATCACTCTGCCCTAAACACCTACATTGCCAAATCCCTGGAGATCCCTTAGTGACAACATCCTGAACTCTAACCATAAATCGAAGTTTAGTAAACATCGCCTCTGTGAGAGCCTTTGTAAAGAAACAAACTTTCAGGCCATGGACTATTTCCCTCTTTGGGGTTTTTAACCATGTCAAGAATACTAGTGTATTGATGTGTGATATGTTTGTGAGCGGTGTCCTTTGGTGTTCTATATGAAGAAATTACACTATAAATTCCTACAATCCCCATGCTGAGTATCTACAAATTCATCGACATCTAGCTGATTGTTAAATCCCTTTTGTAGTGAATTGCGCTCGGGTGGAAACTGAAGTCCCACTACAATGATTAACTCAGCCATAAAGGCTTCTTCATTGTGATATTTTATTGGGTTGAATATCTCTACACTGTAATGGAAGGAGGCCCTCACTTCTTCAACTTCATTAGCCTATACATGCGTTAATGTATAGAAATTTATGCCTTGACAAATACGAATTCTCATGGGAACCAATTTAGATATGTTGTACTCTCTCCCACAAGAGTACTAGGACCCTAAAACCCTAGTTGAAATTGGCAACAAGCTAGGAAAATGCGTTCATCTCTTGGAGAAAACCAAGCAAGGAACGCACGCCTCCTACGCTAAGATCTATCTCTATATGAGCATATCAGACACTCTTCCATAAGTCGTAGGCCTAGAATCTGAGGACATTGATTGGATCCAAATTCTTGACTATGAACATGCCCCCTTCATGTGTCGCAACTGCAATGAACATTTTCATTGCCAACTCACTTCCCCCAAGTGATCTGAGAAGGGCGAAGCAACCAAGGACGACGATGTATTGACAAAATCCCCTCCAAATGGTAGTATACCAAGAATCCAATGGATCCAAGGCACCCAAAAACCATGCCACTCGCAACAGCTTTGAAGTGCCTACATCTCTTCAGAAAAGTCTAAAAGAGAAAGCCTCAACCTCTACTCCAAGAACCCAAGAAACCCATGTCCTAGCCATGGATAGGCTTGGAAAGTCAATCCTTGGCAAGTTCCAACATCATCCACTGTAGTAGCTCCTAGTGCCCCAGCCATGCAAGGTGCAGAGACCCCCTCAACACACACTTAGGATGTCAATATGACAGAAGATGAAAATCTCATAGTCTTAGAGGGACTGTATATATAAGCCATGGAGGAAGCATGAAAGAGGAACAACCTCAAGGATATCCCCCAAAGGGGCAGCTATAGGAATGAAAAGAGGGTTGAGTATGAATATCTCATGTATAGTGATCCTTTGATCAATTAAGGGATAGTTAGGAGCCAGATATGATGAATCCTTAGGTCAGATATTTGGTATGGAAAACCATTGATAAGAGGGAATATGTTGAAGCCCCAAAGAGCATTCCATCTTGGTGGAGCAAGAGGGTTGGTAGAGGGAACATCATTGAGCCTATGTTCAATCATTCTAGAGGAAGATAGAAGATTGATAGTGGCAGTATTGATTGTAGGAGATGTAAGCATTCTAAATTTGCACAAGTTGTGGTGATCAATAGAAGAGGACGAAAAGTACTTCCGAGATGTGTCGAAGCTATGTGGATTTAAATAGTTGTAGAAGCGCTACATTAGGAAGTAGGTCAAGTGTATCTTGTTCAGGGAAATATTGGTGATCATAGTTATTGACACCAAGCCCTATTCATTCGAGTATC
This sequence comes from Pinus tabuliformis, assembly GCA_031772625.1. Taxonomy (NCBI): domain Eukaryota; kingdom Viridiplantae; phylum Streptophyta; class Pinopsida; order Pinales; family Pinaceae; genus Pinus; species Pinus tabuliformis. The sequence continues at coordinate 562,163,402 of CM062817.1, forward strand.
ATAGATGTATGTAAGGGTCGTGATCCCTAGTATGGGGTCCCTAAGTTTTTTGTATTAAGATTTGTAATATAGCAAGTTGTGGGTTAAAAATTGTCTTTTGTACCAGCTAATTCACTGTTGTATGTTCTTTGTAGTGAAAATTTCTTATCTTGTGGCATTTGAATGTGTTTGTGATCATGATCTTAGACTCAAACCTGATTCTTAGTGTCATAGAAAAATCAACACTATGGTCCCTAGATGGCGTTGTAAAAGATTGGAATTATGGCATACAAATTGGAGTTGCATCCATCTTCATGTATACAACTACTCTTCCATATTTTTATCTTAAATAAGGTAATCAATGACAATATCCCAATTCATATTACTTTGGTAGATATTAATGAAGAAGAGAAAATCATATTAGAAGCAAAAACAATCTTTGAATAAAGGATGAAGAAACTACGAAATCGAATAATTATTGAATTCCTCATCAAGTGGAAGAACCTATTAGTAGATGAGGTGGCATGGTAATATGAGTTCTTCATGCATAAGCATCCACAATTAATCAAGTTTTGAAGGCAACACTCTTTTGAAGAGGAGAGAATCTTAAGCCATAGATATTGAATTATTATATTTGTATTATTATATTAATACTGTCCTTATTGGTTTCTAGACCCTTTTATTTTAATTGTACCCATTGTCACGTATATATACCAAGGATACCTAGTTTTAGAGAGCATATCAACTTGTACATTGGTTATATTGTGAAAGGAGGTTTCCCTTTTAAATAGGGTTCACAATCATTCTTCCCTTTCATTCTCAACTGATTGAGTTACTTATTTTTCTCTTTTTCTGCTACTTGGGTGTTTCGATGCATAACATTGATTCATCAAACTTGTAAATATTTCTAGATCATTGGTCATCCCAAAAGGTACCACCACAAATTCATACTATCCAAACCAAGTTCTAAATGTTTCCTTTGCAATATCTTCTTCCTTATTCTTCAATTTAGATACCAAATATCATTATATATGAATTTTAGAAAATACCATGACTTCTTTCATTCAATAATAATATCATAAATTTGAGGTAAGATGTATTGCTTTTTAATTGTGTTTGTATTTACCTACTTGTATTCAATGCAATGCCTCCAAGACACATATTAATTTCATATAAAAATCACCAGTACCCCCCAATTTTATATACTAGGTTAAATCAACCTTCAATATATTTTGAAGTTGCATGTCTAAATCCTACAATTCTAGAACAATCATACAATATAGAGGCTTGAAATAGCTTATATTCGTGGTTTAAGTTCAACAGTAAATTATATCTCACATTTTAATGGTAGTCTAGCTAACTCTTCTAGAAATGCACCAAGAAAGTCTAACAATATATGATGATGTTATATATCTGTTGAATTATTCTAGTTCATAGCCACTTCTATACATAAAACAACCTTGTCTAAGACTCCTTTTCAGTTGTAAGGTTGAAAAGAATCTTAGAGTTGGTTCTCTCTTGGTTCCTACTAAGATTCTCCTTTTCCTAAATCATCTACAAATTAAAGTAACTTACCTTTCATATCTAGAATTATTTCATGAGCTCAAATTCCATGTAAATAAAGTTAATAAAGGCATAATAATAACCGGTTATGGCACAATTATTCTAGGTTGAATGTTGGAAAAAATATCCTAATGAGGTTGTCATTTGGTTTATTATGGCAAAGGAAATTGGCAAAGGCAATGGCAAAGGATTTGGAAAGGAAAAATGGCATTTTGGCAATTTATTTATGAAAATAATGGAAATTAGTATAAAAGGAAGGTGAAAGGTCATAGGTTGCATGTGAGGAGGAAAATTAATAAAAATAATGGAAAAATGAATAAAATAAAGACCACATTAATAAAATGGCTTCTGAGGATCAGTTAGTACCTTTTTGTCAATTTAGTTTTGGAGCTCTCTCTCTATTCTCTCTCTCTCTCTCTCTCACTCTCGGACACTTAGAGTTTTCTTGGAGCACTTAAACACTGGATCAAGAAAGGAAAAGAGGAAATAAATATCTAGCAACGAAAAGCCGGGTCAAGCAGCTACACTGGTTTACTTGCAGGGATCAATTTGCATGTGTGATTTCCTTGCTAGATTTGGCATGCATGGTTATCTATGTGTGTTCTTGGTTATATTTTTTTCATTGCCATGGATTTTTCCAGGTGTGGCAGTGCTCTTCGGCCTTTCCTTTCCATTTCTGGTTAGCATTGAGGTGATGGGTTCTCATGTTTTGGTGGAGCTGGGTTGTTGGATGGGTTCAAAGCTGAGTGAGGCGGATCTCTGAAAGGAAAAACACATGGCATAGTGATCCCTGATCTGGACTATGGATTGTGGTAAATCCACTAGCTTAGTAACCCCTGAATTGGACTGTGGGTTACCGTAAATCTAGGTATTGTGTGCCTTGGTGGGCCTAAGAATCCTCAACTGGTGAATGGGAGGATATATAATAAATCCTAGACGTGTTGCCCTTGATCAGACCTAGGAATCATTTTCTGTGAATGGCGGGATATGTGGTAAAGCCTGGAGGGTGTTGTGTTGATCATGGCCTAGTGACCCTTGAATCAGACTATGGGTTACCGTAAAGCCTAGGGACTAGGAGGTAGTAAAATTCCTCATGATATAGGTGGATAAATCTGGTGGCATCCATGCTCATTCATTTCTTCTTTTGGTTATGAGTCCCGCATTCATGCTTGGAATGTGGCACGAGAGTGGTTGGCTGAAGAGAGAATCGGATCATCGAATCTATGGTCAGGTGGAATGGGGTAGTCACATATTGGGTTGGTTGTTGCATTCATCAATAAGAGTTCCTTTCCTTGGTATTTTAGGTGTAAATGTACTGGTTCATTTGTGGCATATATGGCTATTGTATGCTCATTATTTATATTGTTTATATGCTAGTTATGAATATGTTTTATGACAATGACAATGTAAGGTTGTCATCACGTTTTGATTTGTAAATGAATGAGTAATGAATATATGACCTAATAGATGATAATGTGATAAGGCGTCAATGATTCTAGATATTGAATTATTATATTTATATTATCAATTAATATTGTCCTTATTGGTTTCTAGACCCTTTTATTGTAATTGTACCCATTGTCACCTATATATACCAAGGATACCTAGATTTAGAGGCCATATCAGCTTGTACACGGGTTATATTGTGAAAGGAGGTTTCCCTTTTAAAGAGGGTTCACAATCATTATTCACTTTCATTCTCAACTCATCGAGTTACTTATTTTTCTCTTTTTTTACTACTAGGGTGTTTCGATGCATAACATTGATTCATCAAACTTGTAAATATTTCTACACCATTGGTCAGCCCAAAAGGTACCACCACAAATTCATAGTATCCAACCAAGTTTTAAATGTTTCCTTTGCAATATCTTCTTCCTTATTTTTCAATCTAGATATCACAGACCATTCTATATCAATTTTAGAAAATACCGTGACTTATTTCATTCAATCAAAATATCATGAATTGTACGTAAGGCGTATTGATTTTTAATTGTGCTTGTATTTACCTACTTGTAGTCAATGTAGTGCCTCCAAGACACATATTTCTTTCATAAAAAAATCACCAGCTCTCCCCAAGTTCATATACTAGGTTAAGTCAACCCTTCAATATATTTTGAAGTCGCATGTATAAACCCTGCAATTCTATTATAATCATACAATATAGAGGCTTGGAAATAGGCTATATTCGTGGTTTAAGTTCAATAGTAAATTATATCTCACATTTTAATGGTAGTCTAGGAAACTCTTCTAGAAATGCATCAAGAAATTCTAACAATATTTGATGATGTTATATATCTTTTGAATATTTATTCTAGTTCATAGCCACTACCACATACATAAAACACCCTTGTCTAAGACCCATTTTCAGTTGTAAGGCTGAAAAGAATCTTAGAGTTGCTTATCTCTTGGTTCCTACCAAGATTCTCCTTTTCCCTAAATCATCTACAAATTAAAGTAACTTACCTTTCATATCTAGAATTATTTCATGAGCTCCCAACCAATCCGTACCACGAATTATAACATAGGATCCCAAGGTGGTAATATATGATAGTATCTAAGTACTGCATGCTCTCAAATTAAGTTCGTAATATTTTAACAATTGTTCTACCCCTTTTTAATAATTAAAGTCATCTCAACCAATTTATAATGAATTTTCTTGCATGCCATTAAACCACATCTAAATAATGAATTTGGAGAAATAAAAGTTTTATTGTATTTTGGATCAATTAATAAAGAAAATTTAATTCCATTTATTTTACCTACAATCTACAAGATTGTATATTGATGTTCTACTTGATAATTATTCACCATAACATGAATCCTATGTGTCTTATGTTAGGTTAATATTGACTCACAAAGTAGTTAAGATAACCTTGTTTTGGTCATTGATGGATTTATCATTGGTGTTTTATGAGCCCATGGCATGGGTGACCCATGGTATTTAATATGATGAATCCTATTTAAATGCTTGAAGAACTCCATAAAATGCCTCAAGTGGCCTAGTGTTTCGTCAACTCAATGGATAAGGTCCATATATATATATATATATATATATATATATATATATATATATATATATATATATATATATATATATATATATATATATATATATATATATATATATATATATATATATATATATATATATATATATATATATATATATATGTTTAGTTCTAATTTTCCCACTAAAGGGTTTCTAGGGTAAATATCGACTCTTTTCTACATGTGTACCATGAGTTTATTTCATTTCTCTAGTTACACTCCATTTTTAACATGTGGTATCATAGCACAATTAGAGAAATAATATAAACACAAATGATTATACACATGGAAAACATGTACATAAGAGTCAATATTTACCTTGGACACACTTTACCAGGAAAGCCAACACTCGAGATATATATCTTTGTTACCATAATCCAAGCCAGCCAAGCACCAAGCCACTCGAGGTATTTTACAGTGGATTCCTTCAAGCCTTAAAATAAGCTTAATCGCATCAAATATCATGGGAAAATACCATGGGTTTCCCAATACCATGATCCTATAAACCACCAAAAATAATCATGTTAATGATCAAATCAAATATATTGCATATGCTAAGAATAAGTTGTGGACCTATGGAATACTAATGTAAGTCTATTGAGTGATCAATTATATAATAGTGTTGAAGGATGCCAGAAGGTATCCTTAGTTGGATCATTGATGAGATCAAGAAAAAATACCAAAAACTCTTGTGTATGAGTTTGATATGGTTTGCATATCAATGATGCATAGCAGTTGGAGGAACTAGAGAACATTATGGGGGTAATATGAGACGAAATAGGGACACTTTATGTGAGGTGATTTCAATGTGTAGGGAATTTAGCCAAGTGGATGAATGCAAATTTGCGTCAGCGTGGTTTAGCTCATCATGACTATGTAGAAGATTAGTTATACCCCTTGAGGTCAATAATTATTGTAGTTTCCTAAAAGTTATTAATTTGATAAGATCTAAAGTCTTAAACCACCCATAGGTGCAGGCATGAAAATATCATCACTACAGGAGGTGGAATGCTTTAGTAGCATCCATGAACGAAGTTATGTTAAACCTTGAAAATAACTCTCCAATTGAATAGGATCTCCCAAGAACCTTTGATTTCATAGTAGCACTAGTGGCTTTAATGGATTCCACTCAACCATTAAAGAAAGAACAAGAAATGAGAGTTATGGGAAAGGATGATTTACATTGACACACTAGGGGAAAGGGTTCTTTGATCTTCTCTTCTGAATCTTCTCCTTCTGCATGTTGTCCTACAATTATATCAAGACAATATCTTTTTTGCAATACTCTTCTTGAGCTATGGTGAATACCATTGATCTCAAGAGGAGATGTTTGGAAGTGTTGTACCTCAGCATTGTAAGTGGGCTGAGCTACTTCAATGTGTGGGTTTGGAAATGGTGGTACAGGTAGTTGAGTGGGAGTGTATATTTGAGATGGATGTGGATGGGGTTGTGGTTGTGGTGGAGGTGAATGGTAAGGATAACATGGAGTTTGGTATGGAGGATATTGAAGAAAATACTGAGGATATTGTGGATGGCTCCCATAAGTTCCTTGCCAACCTTGTTGCCAAGATTGGTTTTGGGGTTGAGATGACCAATGTTACCAAGGAAAGGGTGTGTTCCAATTACTTTGAGGTGGATATGCATAATGTTGAAATTGTGAATTAGGCTCTTGCATCATACTAGGTTGAATAGGCTGCCATGGTCCTCTTGGAGCTACATAACATAGTTGCATTGGTGATTGACTTTCTCCATTTTCCTCTTGGTAAATTTCCTTCAACCTTGGTAATGATGGACAATTTTTAACATCACGTAATTCTGCAACACAAATATCAGCATTTTCTTTTCCTTCATCTTGCACTTTTAACATTTCTACTTGTTTTGTTAAATTGCTAAGAATTTATGTTTTAAAATCATCAAAAAAATTTCCATGTTTAGCTTGACTTACCGATATTGATGTTGATTTACCTACTCTTTATTTTCCTCTTGATATGTGTTTGCATGTTTCACAAATTTCCTCAAATGATAATTGATACACATCACCTCTACTCATGAGATTAAGGAGATCAATCCATTCATCCCTAATTGCTCAAAGTAAGAGGGGTTTTAGTGTGTCAAATCCTAAATGATGTAGTTTTCCCCTCTTAACGTTGTACATGAACCTCTCTATTAGATCCTCAAGGCTCTCATCTTCTCTTTGATTCATTCTAAAGGTTTCTTCTTTAAGATCATGATCTTTATATTTTTCTAGAAATATCTTTTGCATATGATTCCATGATCTTATTGAATTAGTCCCTAAACTCACGAACCATTTAAGAGCTCTATCCTTCAATGTTGCTGGAAACAATCTCAATTTTTGAGTTTTTAATAAGTAACCATAATATCTACAAACAATCTCAAATTCAAAGAGAAAGGTTTCCGGATGTTCTTCATGTGCACATTAACATCAGTATCTTGAATGGGAAATTTGAGAGGATCTTCCTCATCATCTCCATCCATTTCTTCTACATTATTTGCCATCTTCTTCTTCTACTTGTAAAAGTGAATGGTGATGTGGATCTTACTACACCACGTGATCGAATTGGGGGGTGGATTGGTGTTGGAGAAGTTTTTTATTTTTATGATTGAATGAAAAAACTAAGCAATGCACTTTTCCTATTTTTGAAATGAAATATGCCTAATGCAATTTTTTATTATTATTATTATTATTATTATTATTATTATTATTATTTGCAAACAATAAAAAGAAATGAATCAACTAGGGAATAAAACAATGCATACTTTGACACCTCCCACACAACGAAGCCAAAAAGTGGTTAGCCTCGGTATTTCAACAAGAATGTTGCAACTCCCAAGGCTACTGACTTTAATTAGCAACCCGGGGTTCGTACAAACTTAAGAGGTATCAACACTATATGCGCGGCATACAATATGTCCTTCCTTTGCTATCATGATGTAATGGAGTGCATGTATTGAAGTCAAATCCTAAACTAATTGCGGAAAATGAAATGTTAGAACTGGAACCTTAACCTATTGCAAGAAATAAAGTACAAGGAAAGAGACTGAAATCAAATGCTAAGACACACCATTTTCTAACTAACTACTAAGAGGATTTTCTTAAAAATATTTATAATTAACATGTATGAAATCCTACTGTCCTAAGCATGCAGATTCAAACCATCAAACCTTCTATTGTTGTGCATGTAAATGAATAAAATAAATCTGTTTTTCTTTTTGTCTTTTTTCATGTGAGAGTGTGAAAGCTAATCTCTTTTGGTGATGTGGCAGGTGGCTTGGAGATGATGGTGGATGGTTGGAAGACTTGGGAGACCCTTAGGTGACCTTGTGTAGCTTCTTGGAGGTTTTCCCTCAATTCGCCCTTAAAATAGGCTACTACAAGAAAACCTACAGGATGTACTAAAAACCTATAGGATTCCCTGAAAACCTATAGGATACAATAGAGAGAAAAAGTATAGATTTTGAAGGTGATGGAAAGTTTAGGGAAGGTTTTTGGTGGATGGAATGAGTCAAGAGAGTGCCTAAGACCACTTCAGTACTCAAAACCAAAGTTGGAAGATGGATGGATTTGCTCAAAAAGCTTGGAGAACTTTCCTTGTGAAATGATGAAAATGGTGAGGGTTTAATGACCAAGCAAATCAAATAAAAATTGGATGGGATTTTTTTTTTTTTTTTTAACTAGGATGTATTAGGTCCCTATTCCAAGTGGAATCACTCAAAAATACCTCTGTTAACCCATGCAAAAAAAAAAAAACATTACTAGTCGAAAAACTAGAAATTTGAGAACTAGTGAGCTAGTAAATCTAAAAAATTCCTAACCAAAGCAAGTGAAAATGCAATGGGGTAAATTTTTTTATGAACTAGAATGTTTTTTTGATCTAATGCAAGTGGAACCAACTTGAATGAAGCTTGCTATAATTCTCTAATAAAATAGCAGAAATTTACTGTTCTTTGCTAAAAATGAGGTCCAACAATTTAGATTTGGGAATAAGAAGACTAATCCAAGCAGCTCAATGATAACTATGAACTTACAAAGCTTTTCCAAGGAGTAAATAATGCTTCTAATCCTGTAAAAAAACTTACATAAACCATTTAACTCAATCCTACAACAAGGAATCATTATTACTAAATGCAGAAATAGAAAGAAATAAAAACTAGAGATGCATGTGAATAAGAAGTGAAAATAAGGAAAGAAAATGATACAAAATGGCTCTAAGGTTTCTGGTATGGCCAAGCCCAAGGAAACTCAGAGACCTATGGAGGAGAACAAGATTTAGAAGCTGAACATGACACCAATATTCATTATTTTCATCAATAGAATTACATCCCTGCAAGAATTACAATGGAGCTGCAGAAATACGAGTCCACAAGAACACTAATGAAAATCTATCCCTAGAGACAAATTCAACTTGGTACTTATACAAAATTATTAGGAATCATTCCCCATGAATGGAGGAAGCTTTCCCCCACCAAAATCCCTTGATTATTGGATTTGGTCCCTTGATTATTGGATTTGGTCCCTTGATTAGTGGAACACATTCCTGTATTTTCTCAATCATTGGAGTTCCACAATCTGTGCCATAATTACATAATATCTTGTTGATTTATTATTTATATTGATCCTCCTGTAGTAGGGAACAAGTCCCTAAATTATATCCTCCTCCAAATCTTCATAATCTGCCCAATATTCTCATAATATTCCACAAAAATAAATAATATTAGGCACAAATATCTAATTATTTATAAACCTTCCTAATGAATATACTAAAGTTAAAAATAAATTATCTAATGTAGAAAGAGAGGTTTAATGTGCTGAAGGGTGGTCATAGGCCTTAATTTATGTTTTAATTTAGAGGCATGGGCCTTAATTTATGTCTAATTTAGAGGCCCATGAAGAGTGTAATTTTCTTTCAAAAAATAGATGTAATATTTTATCTAATTTATATAATTTTATGTTTATTATATGTAATAAGCTATTATTCCTAATCTGTCAACTCAAAGAACTATGTGCCAACTTCATCCAAGCAAATTCAAATGTGAAGAGTGCCAAAACTCCATGCATCATCAGTCTACAAAAAAGAAAATCAGAGAGTAAAGGGAAATTAGTAAGCATTTCAAAAAGGATAAATGAAACATTATAAAGTGGGTTTTAAAACTAAGAGATTAAATTCATTTGAGTAAAAATGCCTTCCTAGCATCTAACTCAATTCCATTTGCCTCTTATCATTTCTTAAGCAAACCCCAAGAGACCATTTTCACAATTCTGGGCGAAAATCAACAAAAAAGAGTAGGCGCTGCGCGTTCTCTTTAGGTGTTGTACACTTTCCTAGTGCTGCTTACTTGCCACAAGCATTGTGCATTCCCTTTAGGTATTGCGTGCTTTCCAGAGGCGCTACACACTTAACACAGGCATTGCACACTTGACAGTTGGCCTAGTTTTTCATCGTTCTTCTCCAAATTTGATTTTTACCTATGTGAAATCACCTTTTTACTGAATTGATATGATAAATATAATTATGGTCTTTTACTATTACCTAGGGGTAAATACATTAGGTTGATAGTCTTCATCAAGTCAGATGAATCAGTTGCAATGTAATTAGGGATGAGTCACTTTGACCACCCTACACTCTAGCTATCAGTTTAGATTTTGGTGGAATTGCTCCTCTTCTTAGGGATTCGGCCCTTGAGGTTGGGAGGAGTTTGTTTTGATGTCTATATCTTCCATTTCTTCACTTGTTTGAGAGGTTGGAATCCATTGGATGTTGTACTAGTGATTCAAACTTTGTGTTAGGATATTCCGACACATAGGATATAGTTAAGTTCAACTTGGTCTAGTGTAGAGTTAGGTATAGAGTTAGGTAAAGTGTGTTTCTTTACCATTGTACATTTTGTAACTTACAATCCGACGGTCACGATATGTAGTGATCCGACGGTTCATTCTCTCCTAGGTATTACCGACACTTGATCCGTGGCTTGACACCCGATTGGTCCATGAATTCTATTTAAAGTGCATGGAGGGTCATTTGTAGGGTAATCCGTGCATGAGAGAAGCTTATGTAAATTTTCATTCTTTGATTAATAAATTGCCTGAAGTGGCCGCGTTGGCTCAGGCCGTGGACTGTTTCCCTCTTTGAGGGTTTTAACCACGTCAAAAATACTGGTGTATTGATCTCTGATCTGGTTGTGAGCGGTGTCCTTTTGGTGTTCTTTCTGAGGAACTTACCCTGTAAATCCCTACATGGTATCAGAGCTATTTGAGGGCCGCGTCCGTTGGTGATCCAAATCTGAAGCCGGTAGAACTGCATGCGGCTGTCGTTTCCTAGATCTACTATTTCTGACTGCTTTCGGGCCGAGAGTACTGCTCTGTTGTGTTTGGAGCATCTGTTCCAGTGAGGAACCCCTTTAGTTTCACGCGAAAAGGTTTCCGGTAGCCCTATCTGCGTCATTTTTAAGATCTGGAGGTATACAGTGTTTATCTGCAGTTTACTGTTATTTTCTCTCTGGTTATTTAGGTTTCTGTTTATTTAGCTTTTTTTATTACCAGATCTATACCTTTCATTTCTGCGTATGCTCTTTGCCCTACGACTCTGTGCGATCTGGGCAAATCAGAAACAGAAAGGAAGTTTTTTTTTCTCATGCGTATGCTCTTTTCCCTGCACCTTAGTGTGATCTTGGAAAATCAGAAACATTGAGAAAAATATATGTTGGGTTTTGTGTTTTTGTTTTGTAGGAAAAAAGAGCTTTCTCAAGGCAAGCATGCAACCCAAGCCCCCCCCCCCCCCCCCCCCCCTCTCTCTCTCTCTCTCTCTCTCAAATTTTTTTTCAGAGCCGTTTTTTTTAAAACAGCCTAATTTTTCGAGATCTATCCATTGGAACACTTACTTTCAGCATCTTCAGCTTCAGGTTTTTAAAAAAAAATGGAAATTCCATGCCAAGTCATTCTTGATAGCACTAACTACTTCCAATGGATAACCTACATGGAAGATTTACTTAGAAGTAAAGGTCTCTACAGAATAGCCACAGGCCAAGAGAAGAAACCAAAAGATGAAGACAAGGCTGTAAAATGGGAAAATAGACAAGATCAAGCACGTGGTTTGATAGGGATGTCTATTTCTCCTGATCTTAGATTCCATATTGCAGAACTTGATACTCATCATGAAGCATTGGAACAAATCACTAAAGTTTTTGGGATTAAAAATGAAATTAGAGCCCATCAACTTGAAAATGAGTTGCTTACATTGGATCCTAATAATTTTTCTTGCATTGAAGATTTCTTGTCCAAATTCAAGACCCTTAGATATCTCTTGGAAGGTGTTAAGGTTAAGAAAGAAGATAGTAACCTTATTTATTCCATCCTTACTAAGTTGGGACCAGCCTACTCTGTATTTGTTTCCACCTTCCATTCTACAAGGGAAGCTTTCATTTGTCAAGGAAAAGACTACAAGGCCCCTTCCTTTGACTCTTTTTGTGATTCTTTAATAAGAGAACAAGAAAAACTCTTACACCTTGGTCTTCTTAATCTTGGAAACTCTTCCAAGAAAGCGTTAGCCACCCAGCAGCAACCAAATTCAAAGAATCCTAAGAAGTCATATCCTAAAAAGAATGGTCCTAAACCAAACAAGGGTCCTAAGCAAACTCAGCCTCAAAATAAAAGATCATTTCAACAAAATGATAGGACCAATAAAAACAAATGGAAGAAGACTGATAGACATTGTAACTTTTGTAATCGAGATGGCCACTTAGAATCTAAATGCTTTAAGAAGATGGAAGCCTTGGAAGCCGCAATGAAGAAACATAACATCCATGTGGAGCATTCTTCAACTTCAACTTCAACTTCATCTTCAGGAATGGCACTTTCTGCATGTCGTTGTCAATCATCTCAGTTTGGTTATGCATTAAATGTATCTTCTTCTTCTCATTCTCATGAGTGGCTCATTGATTCTGGAGCCTCTTATCACATGGCCAAAAACAAAGCCATGTTTTCTTCTTTAAATGATTGTAACACCAAAAATATATATGTTGGTGATGATAGATCTCTTAATGTTGTAGGGACTGTAACTGTTCATCTAGACAATGGTCAGTTTAATGATGTATTATGTGTTCCAACCTTATCTTGCAACCTTCTATCTGTATATCAGATAACTCATTCAGGTGAAGGTAAAATTGTTGAATTTTCACCTCATGATGTTGTAATCAAGGATCTTAGAGATCCTAAACAGATTCTAGCTACTGGTATTGTTGATGATTCCACAAGGTTGTATAAGTTTCACAACTTTGGGTCATCAAATCTTCCCTCAGTATTTGTTGCTCATAATGATGAAGTGAGCAAACTTTGGCATGAGCGATTTGGTCACTTAAACTATCGCTCCCTTCAGCATCTATGTAAAGAAAATATGGTGACAGGTCTTCCTATGGTATCTTGCAGAGATGGTGTTTGTTCCGGATGTGTACTCAGAAAACATCATCGGGACAGTTTTGAAAAACGTGCCTCTTGGCACGCCTCAGCCCCTTTACAGCTTGTGCACAGTGATTTATGTGGTCCACTTCCTATTGCTTCATTCTCTGGCTGCAAGTATTTCTTAACTTTCATTGATGATTTCTCCAGACGCACTTGGGTATACTTCTTAAAACTCAAGAGCGAAGTATTTAACACATTTTTGGCCTTCAAAGCCTTTGTTGAAAAACAATCTGGACATCAAATTCTTAAGCTAAGAACTGATAATGGTGGAGAATATGTTAAAAACACATTCATCAACTTTTGCACCGAAAATGGAATTCAAATGCAACATACTGTTCCATACACTCCACAACAAAATGGTGTAGCTGAAAGGAAAAATCGCACCTTAAAGGAAATGGCTAATTGTATGCTGCAATCTAAAGGACTCAGTCTTAGTTTTTGGGCCGAAGCAATTAATTGTGCAAATTATATAATCAATCGCACTCCTACTAAGGTTCTAAAGAATATCACTCCAAAAGAAGCTTGGAGTTCCATTAAACCAGATGTAAGTCACTTTCGTGTTTTCGGAAGTGAAGCATGGGCCCATATTCTAGATGAAAAGCATAAAGCTTTAGAACCTAAGAGTGAGAAATGTACTTTTGTTGGATATTCTGAAGATGTAAAAGGTTATAGACTTATTCCATTTAAGTCCAAAAATGTTATCATTAGAAGAGATGTAAAATTTGATGAAAATAAATCGGCCTGCGAGCCTAGTCCGGCGGATGTGCCACCTCTTCCTATCTCTTCTACTTTTGAAAACATTTCTTCTTCAGATGATGAAAGTGAGGATGACAATCCTCCCCCACCTTCTCAGGATCCTCAACTTCCAAGATGGGTCCGTGCTACTCGGGATGCAGCAGGTGATCTTGCCGGTGATCCTACAGATCAGCGACGTACATGTTCTCAGTTTGAAAGAGCCTCTTCTTTACTGGCTCAAGCTCCAGTAAATCATGATCCTGACACTTTTGCAGAAGCTTCAGGCCATCCACATTGGGAAGCAGCTATGAATGAAGAATATCATTCATTGTTGGCAAATGATACATGGGATCTTGTTCCTCTACCAAAGGGACGCAAACTTGTTAGATGTAAATGGGTTTACAGAACCAAGTATGGACCAGATGGGAAAGTAGATAAACATAAAGCTCGTCTTGTTGCTAAGGGCTTTTCATAGGTTGAAGGCATTGACTACACTGAAACCTTCTCCCCTGTTGCCAAAATGAACTCTATCCGCCTTGTTCTTTCCCTTGCTGCCTCTTTAAAATGGGAAGTCCATCAGATGGATGTTAAATCTGCCTTCTTGCATGGGGACTTGCATGAAGAACTCTATATGGAACAACCCATTGGCTTCATCCAAACAGACTCCAGCCTTGTATGTCGACTTAAGAAATCCCTTTATGGTCTCAAGCAAGCTCCTCGGGCTTGGTATGCCAAAATGGATAGCTTTCTTTCAGAATCTGGCTTTTCTAGGTGTTATTCAGACAATACTGTCGACACCAAGAAAGTGGACAACTCTCTTATCATCCTTGTTCTTTATGTTGATGATCTTATTCTTACTGGTAGTGATCCCAACCTTATAAACCATGTGAAGTCCAGCCTTAAAAAGAAATTTGAAATGACAGACTTAGGACACTTACACTATTTTCTCGGTCTTCAAGTCTTGCAATCCAAGGAGGGTATTTCCCTTTCCCAGTCCAAGTATGCTTGTGATATTCTTCGTCATTTTCACATGGAAGACTGTAAGCCAGCCCCTTCTCCCTTTCAGTCTGGAGTCAAACTTTCAGTCTCTTGTCCTTCTCCTGAAGTTGATGCTACCTTATACCGTCAACTTGTAGGAAAACTCTTGTATTTAACCCATACTCGTCCTGACCTTTCCTTTGTTGTTGGCCTTGTTGCTCGTTTTATGCAAAACCCCCGTGAAAGTCATTGGAAAGCAGCTAAAAGAATACTTCGTTATGTTCGAGGTACAATACAGTTTGGGATTCATTACAGTGCCAAAGAAGCTCCTCTATTAGTTGGTTTCACTGATTCTGATTGGGCTAGTGACCTTGATGATCGGAAGTCTACTGCCGGTTATGTCTTCACTCTTGGTTCAGGACCTATTACATGGGCTTGTAAGAAACAGGCTGCCATTTCTCTTTCGTCAGCAGAAGCAGAGTATCGTGGTGCCGTGGAAGCCAGTAAGGAAGCCTTGTGGCTTCATCAGATCCTATCAGAGTTTGGCTTTGAGCAGCAGCATCCAACCACACTTTGGTGTGATAATCAAAGTGCCATTCAACTATGCAAAGATCCAGTCCAGCATCAGTGCAGCAAACACATTGAACTACACATACACTTCATCAGAAAGCTCATTCATGACCATGTTCTTGAAGTGCAATATTGTTCAACAGATGATTAGGTTGCAGACATCTTCACAAAGGCTCTCACAGAGGCGAAGTTCACTAAACTTCGATATATGCTTGGAGTTCAGGAAGTTGTCACTAAGGGGGGATAGGCTCTAGTGCTTCCTTCCTTCTCCTACTGTGTCATATTTGTAAATCCTTCAATCCTATCCCAAGTTGTTCTTAAGGGGGGATGTTAGGATATTCCGACACATAGGATATAGTTAAGTTCAACTTGGTCTAGTGTAGATTTAGGTAAAGTGTGTTTCTTTACCGTTGTACATTTTGTAACTTACAATCCGACGGTCACGATATGTAGTGATCCGATGGTTCATTCTCTCCTCGGTATTACCGACACTTGATCCATGGCTTGACACCCGATTGGTCCATGAATTCTATTTAAAGCGCATGGAGGGTCATTTGTAGGGTAATCCGTGCATGAGAGAAGCTTATGTAAATTTTCATTCTTTGATTAATAAATTGCCTGAAGTGGCCGCGTTGGCTCAGGCCGTGGACTGTTTCCCTCTTTGAGGGTTTTAACCACGTCAAAAATATTGGTGTATTGATCTGTGATCTGGTTGTGAGCGGTGTCCTTTTGGTGTTCTTTCTGAGGAACTTACCCTGTAAATTCCTACACTTTGTCATGGAATATATTGGATGAGTTGCATTTATTTTGGTGGGATTCCTGTGGCATGGTATTTTGACATTGTTTCTTCTTCAGTTTGTTGGGTGTGGAGCCTGATTATCTTATGTATTTAAAAGTATCGCTGCATTGGACCCAGTTCGAAATGGGGTAGAAACACCTCCCATAAAATATTCGCTGCAGGGGGGGGGTCCAGGGGGGGCGGTTGTGACCTTTTGGGAGCCCCCCCCCTAGTGGGGGGTTTCGGGGGCAATGCCCTTGAAGCTAAGAATAGATGTAAAATTGCGATGTAAACTGTTGTAATTTCATAGTCAATCTGGGCCATTCATTAGGCGGAGATGTGACGGTAGAAGTTATGTTTAATTTAGGGCTTTTTGCCCTAGAAGGCAACCCCTCAAGACCATGATAACATTCTTTCCTTCGGACTTGGGTAAACATGTGATAAAATCCATTGGAACCTCCTTCGAATGTTGGATTGGAATGGATAAAGGTTGTAATAGACCTGGGGTCTTAATTGTTTCAACTTTAATTTGTTGGCAAACCAAACATTCCACCACAAAATTTTGAATATCCGATTTAAGGCCATCCCAAAAAAATTCCTTCTTAACCATGTGGTAAATTTTTAGAAATCCTGAGTGCCCTCCTAAGGGAGAGGTGTGCAGTTCCCTAAGAATCTTTTGTTTTAGTTGGGAATTATTACAAAGGTATAACCGATCTTTCTACCATAACAAATCATTTTCCCAGCTAAATGTATTAGAGGTAATGAGATCTTGTTGTCACTTTTGAATGAGTACCCACACTTCTTCATCATTCTTCCATTCCTTCCTTGCTTCGTTTATCCAATCTGGTTGGATAATAGAAATGGCACAAAGAAATGCTTCCACATCGTCATCCTTTCTTGAGAGTGCATTTGCCACAACATTTTTCTTCCCTTTTTTGTAGATTATTTCAAAGTCATAACCCAACATATTTTTGACCCATTTTTGCTGCTCTTCTAAAGATAATATTTGTTCTAAAAAGTGTTTAAGACTATCATGATCTAGTTTTACCTTAAAGTGTCTTCCCATTAGGTAGGGTTGCCATTTCTTAAGTGCATGTATTATTTCCAACATTTCCTTCTCATAAATAACTCTGTAAATACTTTCCTTTGATTGGATGACTTTCGAAAGAAATGGGTCTTTCTTCTTGCATTAAAACAACACCAATTCCATTTCCGCATCACATTCCATAATAAATGTTTTTGTGAAGTCTGGTGTAGCTAAGAACGGTGCTTGGCACATTGCCTCTTTAAGATGTTCAATGGCCTTTGTTGCTTTTGGAGTTTATGAAAATGCACCTCTCTTCAATACTGTTGTTAGAGGTGTTGCTATTCTCCCATAATTCTTAACAAACTTGTGATAATACCCTGTCAACCTAAGAAATCCTCGTAGATGCTTTATGGATGTGGGGATTTTCCATTCCCTAATGGTTTTAATTTTCTAGGGTTTAGATTAACACCTTCAAGAGATACAATATGACCGAGATATTTCACCTCTTGTACTCCAAATAAACATTTGGAGCTTTTTGCATATAATTGTTTCTCCTCCAATAGTTTGAGCACCCTGTCAACATGTTGAACATGATCCTTCTAGGACTTGTTGTAGATTAGTATATCATCAAAAAATACTAACACAAATTTTCTAAGGAAGGGTTTGAAAATGGAATTCATCAAACCTTGAAATGTAGAAGGTGCATTGGTAAGGCCAAAAGGCATGACCAAAAGTTCATAATGGCCCTCATGAGTTCTAAATGCTGTTTTTGGAATGTCTTCAGTCTTCATTCTGATTTGATGATATCCTGAATGAAGATCCAACTTGGTGAAGTAAATTGATACATGTAATTCATCCAATAATTCATCAATGACAGGAATGAGAAATTTATCTTTAGTGAGCTTGTTGAGCTCCCAATAATATGGACACATGCGACACGATCCATCCTTCTTATGAACGAATACTACTGGAGCAGAGAAAGAACTTTGACTAGGTTGAGTTATACTAGCCTCTAGCATTTCTGCAACCATACATTCAATTTCATTCTTTTGGGCATAGGGATATTTGTAAGGCTGATGTTTGGAGGAACACTTCCTAGAATCAAATGAATAGCATGATCATGATCACGAATAGGTGGGAGGCCTTTGGTAGTCTCAAATACCTTGAAATGATTTTCCAAGACTTTTAGAAGATCTGGCAAAATAGATGATTGCAATGTGGGAACCTTTAGTGAACATAATTGTGAAATTATGCCTCATTGTTCTTTGTTTAGAAGCTTTGTCATTCCATTAGAGCTGATTACCTTTCCCGGTTTCGCTGCGATACCCCTTAATTCAACTTCCTTTCCTTCTAAAGAAACTTTCATGAAAAGTTTTTGAAAATTAAAAGCTATTGTACCCAAGGATTGTAGCTATTGGACTCCTAGTACAACATCAGCACCTCCCATTGGAATGGAAAGCATTGGGCTATTCAATACATATTCTCCCATGGATAGCTTGATATTATGACACTTTCCTGAGAAATTTATGGTTCCTCCACTTGCAACCACCACTTGGCACTCCGATGCTAGATATAGGAAGCAATTCAATTCCTTGGCTATCTTACAATGAATAAAATTATGGGTACTGCCCGAATCAATCAACACTCTTACCTTTTTCTTCTTGATATGCCCTTCTATCTTGATAGTTTGAGGAGTGGTCATTCCAGCCAATGCATTACAAGATATCGTTGGATTCACTTCTTGTTTCTCTAGGGTTTGTTCCTAGTGTATATCCTTTTCTTTTGATGTTTCTTATTCATTTTCTTCCTCCTCTTCACAATCTATATAAAATAATTTCTTCTTAGCACACTTATGACCTTTAGCGTATTTTCTATCACAAATGTAACAAAGCCCTTTTGCTCTTTTTTCTTCCAATTGTTGTGCTATTAACCTTGTAGGTTGTGGATGGCTAGGGGCAACAAAACTTCCATATTTATGATTGTGAGTGGTAGGCTTCCTTGTTGCCATAATTTTGATTTCCATTTTTCTTACCAACCTGAATGCATTCTCCAATGAATCAGGGTCCCAAAGGCGAACCTCATGTTGGATGTTATCCTTTAAAGTCCCTATGAACACATCAATCCTATGCTCCTTTGGAATACCTTTTACCCTTATATTCAATTTTTGGAAGTCCTCAATGTGCTCCATCATTGAACCCTTTTGTTTGAGATTTATCATTTGGCTAAAAGAAGTGTTTCTTTCTGTATCCTCATAATTTGTTATCATTTCATCTGTAGAAATTTCTCCATCTGTAGTATCCATGTTATGGGATCCTTGCCATTAAACTTCTTCATATCAATCTTTGGAACATGGTGGTTCTTCGATCCAATGCTAGAGTCTATGAAATCATGACTAACATTTATTTTGTTCTCATAATTAGTTTCCTTTACTACTCTTTCGCCATTAGTAAGCATTTCTTGTAGAAACTTTGTCAAATCTGTCTTCAAATATTCCATCTTAGCTTCCATGCCATCCATCTTGGCTTCCACGTCATTCATCTTAGCTTCTACCCCTTTCTTTAAACCATCCATACTAACTTCCATGCCATACATCTTAGCTTCTTCGCTCCTATTGCCTTCACACTGGTAGCTTAAAAATAGAGTTCATCTCTTGTGTCTTCAGCCAAAAATCCCTCGTTTCATAGATTTTTGGTGCTTCGTGTGTTCTCTGCATAGTAAGCATATGAGCCTATCGTTTTGTGTCTATTTTGCACACTTTGATCGTTCTCCCTCTCCACGAAACTACCAAAAGACTCTCTCCCTTTGCACCTCTGACATTTTTGGTTCACAAACTCCTTTCTTTCTTTGCCACATTCCACAAGAAAATGGGACAGTATGGGAGATCATCCTCCACTCAGGCTGCCCAGTCTGACTTCAATGTTGTCAGCACAAGGCATTTTATGGTTAGGTGGGTAGTCATGACAATTAATAGATGTTGGTATGGGACTACCCATGGCATGCCATAGGAGAACCAACCAGCATGCAAGAGGCCCTCATCACTTTATTTCCACATAGATTTTGTATACATCCATAGTTCACATAGTCATGCTTACATACATGGATCATCATGAAATTTTTTTTTGTTACACTCATAACTGAGACTTCTTCATCACCTTGAAGCTCATCATGAAAAAGTGTGGTTACACTCATAACTGAAGCTCATCAATGCAATAACCTGGTTTATCTCACAAGAGATCTTCAATGTGAGATCTCTTAAAACCGTCCATTGTCAAAGTTGTGTGATGTTTTCTCTAGAATTAGGGGTCAAACACAACATTCTAGCTAAGAATTGCAATGTCTTAGTTTTCATTAAATAAATTTCTCACCAGCAATATCGCAGTGATGCACTACAGGTGTTGTGGGAGGGAGATTCGGAGATGGTGCACAGGAGGTATGGTTTGCGAATTAAAATTTCAGGTATTTTCGATTACCATAACACGCTATCATGGTTTTGGGGAAAAAAATCAATTAAACTGGCAATTTCTGATAATTGAGATCGAATGAGACTTTATTGGTTTTTGGGCGTGGTTCTTTTATAAAATTGGGAATTGTTAAAAATTTTAATGTATTGGTTTTCAATTTTTCAAAGTTGTGTGAGTATTCAATCAAAATAATTCTAAATTTTGATGTATTAATGGAATTATTTGAGTACTGGTTTTTTTATTTTTCAATTTTTTTTTTTTTATATATTTGATTAAGTTAATTTAATTGTTGGAGTGTTATTTTTAAGTTTTTCGAATTTTTGTATAAATCGATTAACTTAATTTAAATTTTAAAATAAATTAATGGTAAAATACTTGTAGAAATCGTATCACATGGCATGGTTTGAAACCCTAGTGCATTTTTTAAAACCTTTGTATTGTATTTATGCACAAGGATTCAATCCCAAATAAGGCATTGCCTCTGCTTTCTCGCTTTTTCGCATTTATGCACAAGGATTAAATTCCAAATAAGGCATTGCTGCCTTTGCTTTCACGCATTTTCCCTGTGCTTATTCTACAGCTGATGCAGCCTTATGTACTTCCCATTGCAGCCATATCTACTTCACTTTCCATGACTCTTTTCATGAAATTAAATGACATGGTCAAATGCTTTTACACTTGAAGTTAAATATGATAGCGAAAATGAGATATGATTAGACTGTGGGTTGTTGTTTTCTCAGGTTTTGTGAATGTGTGGTTAAACTAATTTAATTTTAATATATTTCTTGAATTATTTGACATTAGCACTGATGAAATTGCTTGGCAGAGTGCCTTTTGATGTTCTGGATTTTTTTTAAAGATTCGATTAAATTAATTTTAATTTTGATAGACTTATAAAATTATTTGCCATGGTACCTGTAAAATGTTCCAAGAGAATTCCTTTTTCGTGGCCTTTGTAGCATATTTATGTTGAAATATTTGATGAAATCATTCTGCAGGGTAAGTTAAGACATTTGTAGATTAATTCCAGATAAGGAATTCTTGTCTCTACCTTCTGTGGCTTTCTCCTCTGCCTTTGCAACGACCGGTGCCTCTACTTATGCTGTCGGCTCCAGATAAACTAAGTTCCAACAGCCTATGCTCCTATAAAAGTAAGCCTGTAGTTTTCGTGAAGATTCGATTAAATTAATTTAAGTTTTCATATACTTATGAAATTATTTGGCATGGTATTTGTGAAAATGTTTGACAGAGTACTCATTTTTCAGGCATTTGCAGTAGATTTATGTCAATGTGTTTATAAAATTATTCTAAACAATACTTTTTACAATGATCTTTGTCTAGGGATTCAATTCCGTATAAAGAATTGTTGCCTTTAATATTGAATTTATAGGTTAAGGAGAATGAGATATGATGAACCCTGAGCAGAAAAATGAATGAGACATGATGAAATTAATACCTCAATTAAAGGGGAGGGGTTGTCTGCTTAATTTTGTATATTTGGAGACTATATATATGTGAATTACTGTTTGGCGGTATATGTGAATTATTATGTGAATATAATTTTGTAAATTTTGGAGAAAATATTCCAGCGTTAAGCATCCATTTACGTTGAGGAATTTAAGGTTTACGAGTCTTGAAAGATTCTCTGATGTGTGCAATTCCGGGCAGTTTTGCAGTTTCACTCTGTGAAATATCTCTTTTTGCATCTGCCTCAGTCTGATTTTCATTAAGAAATATTCTCTTACATGTAGTTTTAGTATCTAATCATGCTGTTTAGTTTGAGGATGTTTCTTTTGGAGTATGAGATTGGTTTCAATTTTATTGCTTATTTCACCATTGTATTATCAACCAAATATATATTTACACTTCATATAGAAATTTGGCATTGAAATATAGATTAAATATAGAAGTAATAGTTAATTTCTTTTTAGTGTTTAGAGAAACTAGATTTATTCTCACTTGCATACACATATACACATACTGTCAATAAAACTTTAGAAGCATAATATATCATGTGGGGTTTACATGTAGTTTTAGTATCATACCACGTTGTGATGTTTATTTTGGGGATGTTTCTTTTGGGATATGAGGTTGGCTTCAATTTTATTGCTTCTTTGACCATTGTATTATTAACCAAATATATATTTACACTTCATGGAGAAATTTGGTATTGAAATATAGATTAAATATATAAGTAATAATTTTCTTTTTTTAGTGTTTAGAGAAATTGATAATTGGGCATTTATTCTCACTTGCATATGATTTCAGAGTTTATTCAAAACATATTAGATCAGAAAATTAGGATATTTTGCTAGAAACATAATATATTATGTTGGATTTATGTGTAGCTTTTGGATCAAACAATGATATCATGTGTTTAAGTGTATGAAGAAATTCTAGTTTCAAGCCCATTGCTTCCTTGACCAATATATTTTTAACCAAACATATATTTACCTCACCAATATATTAAGTGACGAATTATAAATTAAATATATCAGTGACAATTGTTTATTTTATTCATACAATATAGATTTTGTATTTTATTTTAAATATTTTCTCTTAAAACAAGTTAATAAATTATATTATTTACTAAAATGCTAAGACTATACTATATCAAAAACTTACGACACCACATCAAAAACTTAACATATTATATAGAATTTATGTGTAACTTTTGCATTCAACACTCATATGATTATCAAAGAAAAGAATAAATTTGTTTGTAGAAAGAAATTGTAGAATGTAAAGGAGACTTCAATTCTATTTTCTAGATAATTGTTTCTATTTAATAAAAAGTTGTGAGTAAATTATTATGTTAATTGCATTTTATAATTGAAAATTATGGTTATTTATATTATTAAAAAGTATTTTAATCATATAATTCTACCTTCAACTCCAAAATAATTTTGAATTCTGGCTCATTTACAAAATAATTTTGAATCTTTTCCAACTATCTTATTTACTCACTAAAGTACCTTAAAACTCTAATATTTATCAAAAAATTGACTTGTAGAACTAAAATGATAAATCTATAAATAATATCACAACTTTCTAAAAAATAATTCCACTTAATTACACCAATTAAGTAAAAAATAAAGCCCACCAATTATATAAAAAATAAAATTCAAAGCATGTCCGAGATATAGGGAGAGGAAATCACAAGTCCTATCCAAAAATCAAGATATTAACACTAATCCTAACACAACACAAAACATTTACTTCAACAACTAAAACAGACATACACATGTTCCCAATGAAGCATGTGCAACTATTTGCCAACGTGTGACTATAGAACATTTGGACCATTCGTCAACATGCGAGCATAAACCATTGAGTGATCTCAATATGTGACTATGGAGCATTTGCACCTTTCGTCAACATGCGAGCATAAACCATTGAGTGATCTCCGTTAAAACGAGGTCCTCCACCCCACACACCACCCGGTACACGTATGTTGGTGTGTTTGTTATCATGTAGGTGTAGTTTAGCGGCCCTTTTGAAAGGGAAAAGGAAAAGGAAAAGGAAAAGGAAAAGGAAAGATTAACATTTTAGTTTTTGAGATTTATTTACGTTTTTATTTTTATAATTTAATTTAATTTATAATTTATTAAAAATATAACCGAATTTTTAACGATAATTTATAATTTAGTAGAAGGGAGATAGGAGAGATTGAGCGTAAATATTTAAATATTAATTTAATGTGATAATTTATAAGTTAGTATGAAGGACATAGGAGAGATTGAGCGTAAACATTTAAATTTTAGTTTAATATGAGAGATTGGTGTAGTGTTTTTAAAATGAAAAATTGGATCTAAAAATAACGATAATAATTAAACATAATGTTGGCTCAATTAAAAACATTTTGCAGCCATTAATATAAAATTACAAACATTTTTTCCTCAAAAAAAAAATCATAATATGCATATCACATTAAAAGAAATTTAAGTAATGGTGTGAAGGTCACGGCTTAGTTGTGGGTAAAAATCTCGTCATTTTAAGGGTTTCTGTGGCACAGGAGCCCGGGTGCTACTCAAACCACTTACAAACTAAAAGAAAGAAAGAGATTTGAGTAATAATGATTCATATTAGCAATAAGAAAATATAATTAATAAATATGTGAAAACTTAATTAATTTATTTTTCGGTAGAAAATAAAATTTAAATTCATATTCATAACTATTATATTTAGAATATTCTCATTCAAATTTAATTAAAAAGTATATAAAAAATCAATATTTTGCAATAAAATGTTTTCCTATTTGTCTATATATTTATAATCAAGACTCCATATCACATTAAAAATTTTAAATTTTAAAAAATTATAAAAATATCAAAGAAAAATTCCCCATATATATAACCAAATATATTATCGAATTTTTATAAAACTAAAAATAAGGATACATATATTATTGAATTTTCATAAAACTAAAAATAAGGATATAGAGATGTGAAATTTATATAAAGATAAATATTAATATTAATAATCAATATAGATCCATCTTAAGTTCAGAGCTACTAGCACCTACAACAATCAAATTTCTTTAGGTGCAATTTTTCTCTCAAGTTTTGCAATCGGAGAGAGATTTGCAATTGAGAAATTTGATCCCCTTTGAGGCGTAGTATATCCATAACTTAAGATGAATTTATCTTGATATAAGATAAAAATTAAAGTATCAAATTTTCATCATTTATAATTTAATCTAAAAATTTTAATGATATTATGAAAATAGTAAGATAATGAACATTGATTGCATATTTTTGTGGTCAAATTTTGAAGAATGGTTATTCAGAAATAAATCCAGGGTATCCATTTTATTTTTATTGTGGATGTTTTTATTCAATGGCATATCCCCTCATTGGGACATATGTGTCTAAAGAAGAATGTCATATATCTAAGGGCTATTAGAATTAAATGTGGGAGAGAAGGGTTATATAGAAGTAAGGGTGAGAGAGAAGAGAAAATCAATGGATGGTTGGATAATGGAAACAGAGAATATAGAAAATCTTAAGAGAAAACCCTAAAGAAAAAATGTAGAAGAAATATCTAGAGAAACAAAGGAAAAACCCTAAAGAAAAAATGTAGAAGAAAGAGCCAAAGAAAAAAGGAAAAACCCTAAAAATAAAGGTAATTCAATATGGGATAATATAATTCAAAGAAGCACTTTGAAATAATAAAAGTTTTATTTTCATTGAGGGTTTAGGATTTACTATAATAGTGATTGTATGATCTAATATAAATGGTTAATATGTGGATAATATCAATTCAAAAATAATATAAGGTAACCTGAACCCATAAAATAAATTTATGGATAAATTAATTAATTAATAGTAATTTTTTTCGAATATAGAGAAAGAATTCCATAAGAAAAATAGAGATATAATGGAGATGAAATAGAGATGAATAAGATATTGTAGTAAGCAAAGGAGATAGGTAAAGAAAGATACAAATGCGATATAATGCAGATAAAAAAACGATGCCTTACTTAAGGAAATACTAAGATAAAGAAATAAAAATAAACTAGATAAAGGACCAATGACAAGGGAAAAAGGGAAGGTGGGGCCAATAACAGAAGAGAAACAAGGGAAAGGAAAGGGGGGTAGAGGGGGAAAAAGTGAAGGTCCCTATTGAGATTGTTTCGATGCTTTATAATTTCCAAGCCCTCTCTAAATATTCTCTTAAATTAATAGTTTTCTTTTTTGATGATTTGAATGTCTTCTAAACAAATATGACATGTGGAATGTTTGGAGTACTGTGCAAGTGTTGAAGTGTGTATAAGTTCATTTAAAAAACAATGAAATTTCATCTTATATTTAATATAAATATATTTACAAAATAATTTATCTTTTTCCATGTATTTTTAATATTAATATAAAAAAGAATATCCTTTAATAGAATTAAATTTCTTTATGTAATTTAAACATTAATATGAATTCTTGTGGTTATCTTGGCTTTGCAACTCGCTCTATGTGAATGCACATCTATGGTTTATGCTTGAATCCTCCACAATTTTGATCTAATATAGTCCTGAAAAGTCCCCATTTTGATTCGTGATCAATGACCACCCTAGGAGGAGGGGTCCCTCACACCTCCAACCCCTCTTCTAACCAACCTCGTCATTCATCCTCGATCCCTCTCAAGCCCAAATCAAGTGACACCATGGATATTGACAAGCTTGACACCTCCCTCCCAGAATTGTCGGGAGCACAAAATCACTTTGCCCCAAACACCTATATTGCCAAATCCCTGGAGATCCCTTAGTGTCAACTTCCTAAACTCCAACCATAAATCGATGTTTAGTAAACTTCCCTTCTATGAGAGACTTTGTAAAGAAACACACTTTCAGGTCGTGGACTATTTCCCTCTTTGAGGGATTTAACCACTTCAAGAATACTGGTGTACTGATCTATGATCTGTTTGTGAGCGGTGTGTTGAAAATAGCAACAAGAAATGATAAAAATAGAATCCAAAATATTCCAATTTTAATTTGTCATCGAATTAAAATTGTGAATGAAAATCGAATTTAGTCTCACTAGCTGCTTGGAAATAATTAATTAATTCATAATGGATTAATTAGTTGGACAAATTCAAGTTAGAGGTATTTTTGAAGTCATGCAACAATTATCCCTTAAATTAAGGAGATTATCCATTAATTAAGGAGATAAGATAGAGTTATATTTTAGTTGTAATTAGTTAACTCAGTTTACTAAGTTAAGTCTAGTTAAATTAGTTCCAAACTATTTGAGGAACTAATTGTGAGTTATCAGTCAGTTGATGCATGCATGCAGTCAACTAGTGTACTCCAGATAACTCAAGATTCCCTCATCAGAAACTCATGCATGTCTATTTTGAGAAAGACCCGGTTGAGCTAATTGTCAAGGACAATGTACTATTAGTTGCATGTGTTTTCCTATAAACGAAACTCATGCATGCAGTCAAGGTAAGGTTCCTTGAGGATTGCGCACTTCTGATAGGGTGTGAGATTAGTGTGAGAGATCACCCAAGAGAAATAATGCAAGGAATTAGGAGCTTGGAGGGCAGAGAGGAAGGCTTATGAGAATCTTTGATTGACTGTGAGCATCTGGGAGGATTGTACTGAGAACTCGCTAGCTGTGAGAGCTAAGGCTTTGTATAATTTTGATGTATTTCCACCTTGTATGATAATATAGATAGTGGGGTTTTTAGCTGAGGCTTTCCCCAAAGAATTTTCATGTGTATTGTGCATTGATTCTTCTTCTTTTGGTTATATGTGTTCAACTCAATATTTCTCAATCTTTAAGCTTCCGCAAATTGATAGTAGAAGTAGATTATAGTATTTTTATTTGGTATATTGCCTTATCAGGTTAATCTACAGTCAGATTTTCTACATGATCTTAGTGCGAGATTTGTAGAGAATTTGAAGAATTTATAGATGGTATCAAAGCCAAGTTTATCAGAGAAAAGTTTATCGAACCTGTGAACAGTATACAAAGAAGAGAATTTGAAGTTTGAAGTTCGGGGTTGCAGGTGCAAATCGAATTCATATCATACTTCAAGTTGGCCAATGGAATTTTATGGCTTGAGACTCGAGTATGCCTTGGAAGGTAGCTCAAATTACATAGCATGGAAAGATCGCACGGAAGCTGTATTAGAAGACAATGGCTTGAAGGATTTCATTGATCAAGAAATCCCAAATCTAGGTTCAACTAATGCACAAGAGTTGGTTGAGTGGAAGAAGTGTGTGGCGAGGGTGAGACGGATCATTCTTGAGGGAGTTCGAGACCATATTGTCTCAAGTCTCCATGGGAAGAAGACTCGATATTCAATGTGGAAGAAATTTAAGGACCTCTATTAGAACAGTAGCAACTAGAGGAAATTGGCACTCAAGGGTAAGCTTTGAAGAATCAAGATGGAGAACGACGATACTATTTCCACACATCTGAACAAGCTCACCGCTTGCAGAGATGAGCTTAGCAGTGTAGGAATAAATACTGTCGATGATGATATGGTGAGCCTCGCTCTCCTTTGCCTTCCAAAGAACTAGAATAGCTACCAGGACTCTATGAATGGAAGGGAGAAACTGTTGGATTAGGAACGACTGTGGTCGGATCTCATGCAAGAGGAGATCAGGAGGGGCACATGAGATGGTTCTTCATCCAAGAATGATGATTAAGAAAATCTGGCCTTAGCAAGTAAGGCAAGGAAAGGGAAGGGGAAGGATTCCCATTCCAAATTGAATTCTTCTCATGGAGGGAAGAAGGGTGGCAAGTCTAAAGTGAGATGCTTTAATTGTCACAAGATGGGACATTATGTGAATAATTTCCCATCGGAGAAGTCCAAGAAGGGATCCTCGGAAGGATAGGAAGGTGAGGCATTAGCCTCTTAGTTCAAAATGGACTTTACTCTCATCGCATGTATGGTGTCATCGATGATGGGTTGTGTCTGGTATCTTGAAAGTGGAGTCTCATTCCACATGACCAACGATAAAAGTTTATTCAGTACCTTGGAGGAGAAAGACCTCAAGATGTGTATAGAGATGGGTGACAACGAAAGGTATAGTGTTTCAGGAGTGGGCACAATTGCTTTTTAGAGGGAGCATGGAGCTCCTATCACCTTGATAGATGTGAAGTATGTGCCTAGACTGAAGAAGAACTTGGTATCAGTCATGATGTTGGAGGACAAAGGCTATGATGTTGTCTTTAATAAGGGAAAGGTTTTCCTTAGACACATCACCACGAGACAGGTGAAATAGATTGGTTCACGAGTTAAGAACCTGTATGCTCTTAAGGTTTAAGATGCATGCAAAGCCTTGAGGAGCAAGGCAAATGTTAGAAACTTGGTGGTTGAGAGGGAGAGTAAATTACCTCTCAACATGCAGCCCCAGAAGAAGTCTCAGACAATTGTGGAGGAGCCACAATTGGAGAAGTGGGCAGAGGGATCACATGCATCCATACCTCCAGGTGTGAGCTGGGGCGATGTGAAGTGATAGTTTCAAGAAGGTTGAAATTGGCCAGGGTCCATTGAGAGGTTTTGATCAATTGATCGACCTTGCTACAGGAGCCCAAAATACATAGTAGTGTGAGGAATCAACGGGATTGATGCAGTCAGAGATCAAAGTGATAGAGGATAGAGCAGTCAGATATTGAAGAGTGTAAAGAAGCATTTATAATAGCGTAGAAAGGCAGAGTCAGCCAAAGTGTAAAGTTTTCAATTGACAGAGGCAATAGCAGTAAGAGACTTGATGACAGATGCATCATACTGATTCAGGTTGGATGTTTTTTTGTTTCTATAGTTGCTGGAGAAACGACACTAGAGAGAAGTGTTGCATGCATAACATTCGAAAGGTTCATGATCGGGATCGAGTTGAATTCCTTTCTTGTTGAGAGGGAGTGTTGAAAATAGCAAAAAGAAATGATAAAAATAGAATCCAGAATATTCCAATTTTAATTTGTCATTGAATTAAAATTGTGAATTAAAATCGAATTTAGTCTCACCAGTTGCTTGGAAATAATTAATTAATTCATTATGGATTAATTAGTTGGAGAAATTCAAGTTAGAAGTCTTTCTGAAGTCATGCAACAATTATCCTTTAGATTAAGGAGATTATCCCTTAATTAAGGAGATAAGATTGAGTTTTATTTGAGTTTTAATTAGTTAACTCAGTTTACTAACTTAAGTCCAGTTAAATTAGTTCCAAATTGTTGGAGGAACTAATTGTGAGTTATTAGTCAGTTGATGCATGCATGCACTTAACTAGTGTACTCCAGATAAGTCAAGATTCCATCATCAGAAACTCATGCATGTCTATTCTGAGAAAGACCCAGTTGAGCTAAATGTAAAGGATAGTGTACTGTCAGTTGCATGTTTTTTCCTATAAAGAAAACTCATGCATGCAGTCAAGGTAAGGTTCCTTGAGGATTGTGCAGTTTTGATAGGGTGTGAGATTAGTGTTCCACTTGGTTGAGAGTTTTCCAGTTGGTAACATGAGGATCACCTAGGAGAAACAGCGCAAGGAAATAGGAGCTTAGAGGGCAGAGAGGAAGGCTTGTGAGAAGCTTTGATTGCCTGTGAGCATCTAGGAGGATTGTACTGAGAGCTAGCTAGCTGTGAGAGCCAAGGCTTTGTATAATTGTGATGTATTTCCACCTTGTATGATAATACAGATAGTGGATTTTTTAGCTGAGGCTATCCCCAAAGTTTTCTCATGTGTATTGTGCATTGATTCTTCTTCTTCTTGTTATATGTGTTCATCTCGATCTTGCTCAATCTTTAAGCTTTCACAAATTGATAGTATAAGTAGATTATAGTATTTTGCTTTGGTATATATTTAATTATTGGGTTAATCTACAGTTATATTTTCTACATGATCTTAATGGGAGATTTGTAGAGAATTTGTGGAATTTCTACAGAGCGTCCTTTGGTGTTCTATCTTAGGAACTTACCCTATAAATTCCTACAATCCCCACGCCAAGTATCTACAAATTCATTAGCATCTAGCTGACTGATAAATCCCTTTTGCTGTGAATTGTGCTAAGGTGGAAACTGAAATCCCACTACAAGGTTTAACTTAGCTATAAAGGGTTGTTCATTGTGATATTTTATTGGGTTGAATATCTCTACACCATAATGGAAGGAGGCCCATACTTCTTCAACGTCCTTAGCCTGTACATGCGTTAATTTATAGAAATTTCTACCTTGACAAATACGAATTCTCATGGGAACCAATTTGGATATGCTTGTACTCTCTCCCACAAGAGTACTAGGACCCTGAAACCCTAGTTGAAATTGGCAACATGCTAGGAAAATTCATTCATCTCTCAAAGCAAAAAAAGCAAGGAAGGAACACCTCCTATGCTAAGATCTATGTCTATATGAACATATCTAGCACTCTTCCATAAGTCATAGGTCAAGAATATGAGGAAATTTATTTGATCCAAATGCTTGACTATGAACACACCCCCTTCAGATGTCGCAACTGCAATGAACATGGCCATATCTTCTGTCATCGCAAACTCACTTCCCCCAAGCGATCTGAGAAGGATGAAGAAACTGAGGACGACGATGTATTGACAAAATCCCCTCCAAAAGGTGGTATACCAAGAATCCAATGGATACAAGGCACCAAAAATACATGCCACTGTAAACAACTTTGAAGTTCCTGCATCTCTTCAGAAAAGTATAAAAGAACAAGCCTCAACCTCTACTCCAAGAACCCAGGAAACGCATGTCCTAGCCATGGATAGGCTGGGAAAGTCAATCCTTGGAAAGTTCCAACATCATCCAGCATAGTAGCTCCTAGTGCCCCAGCCATGCAAGGCGCAAAGACCCCCTCAGCACACACTAAGGATGTCGATATGATAGAAGATCAAGATCTCATAGGCTTAGAGGGAATGTATATACTAGTCATGGAGGATGCATGCAAGAGCAACAACCTCAAGGATATCCCCCAAAGGGGTAGCTATAGGAATGACACAAGGGTTGAGTATGAAGACCTCATGTATAGTGATCCTTTGATCAATTAAGGGATAGTTAGGAGGCAGATATGATGAATCCTTAGGTCAGAGATTTGGTGTCGAAAATCATTGATAAGAGGGCATATGTTGAAGTCCCAAAGAGCAGTCCATCTTAGTGGAGCAAGAGGGTTGCTAGAGGGCATATCATTGAGCCTGTGATCAACCATTCAAGAGGTAGATAGAAGATTGATAGTGGTAGTATTGATGGTTGGAGATGTAAGCATTTTGAATTTGCAGAAGTTGTGGTGATTAGCAGAAGAGGAGGAAAAGTACTTTCCAATTGAAGCTACGCAGATTTAAACAGTTGTAGAAGTGCTACATTAGTAAGTAGGTCAAGTGTATCTTATTCAAGGAAAGATTGGTGATCATAGTTACTGACACCAAGCCCTAGTCATTCGAGTATCATAGTTGTATGCAAGGGTCGTGATCTGGATGAAATAATACCTAGTTATAACCCGAGAATCCATCTAATAAGGAAATCCTAGAAGATCCAACTACCTTTTGCAAAATATGATCCATTTTAGGTAAGGGATAGTTGTCTTTTAGGGAAACTTTGTTTAGGTTTCTGAAATCTATACACAATATGATTTCACCTGTTTTCTTCCTAGTTGGCACAATGTTGGAAACCCATTTAGAGTACCTAAGAGGAACTATGATATTAGAATCATACATTCTTTTGATTTCTTTCTCAATTAAAGGCATCAGAACCAGATTTATTTTGTGAAGTTTTTGTTTAAAGGGTTTATGATCTTCTTTAATTGGAATTTTGTGTTGTATAATTTCTGTGTCATATGTTTTAAGATCTTCATAGCTCCAGGAAAAAAGATCACTAAATTCCTTGAATAAAGCAATATATTTTTGTTTTTCAGCTGTTGGGATTGATCTAGAGAAATTTATGATTTTGGGGTCTTTTTCTGTACCTAAATTACAATCTTCAATTGCTATTCCTAAGGGCTCAATCTTAGGATTTTTAGCCACATCGTTGAAATTAAATAAATATTGTAGTGGAGCTAGACCTCTAGGAAGAACATTATCCTTGAGTTGGAGTGTTTCAAACTCTTCTTTTTCTGGGTCTATTTCAAGCAATTCTAATTTATTTGCAATTTTATCTACATGTGTATTTGCATCTAAATGATCTAATTTCTTTTCTGGATCAGAATGTTCAAAAATTTGGCTATCTTCTTCAGATTCCAAACCATTATTGTCATCTTGAAATTCATCTTTGGATTGCATAAAACTTTCAATCTGTTTATCATTTCCAAAGACATGCCAATATCTCATGTTATCAGGTACAACTGGTCGATGTTTTACATCGAGTACATATTCTTGATTGGGATAAGGCATTTTACAAGAGCTAGCTGAAAAAGCCAGATTGTTTGGAATGATGTTTTGTTTTCTAGGAATTGTAGAAAGATCATATTCAAGAAAACTCTTTAGGAAGTTAAGCACACCATTTCTGTATTCTCTCATCCTAGGGTGTTTGGCTGAATATTATCCTTTAATTTGTTTAATAATTAATTTAGCATCCCCTTGAATGGAGATATTTCTTGCACCTAACTTTTTTAACAACTCTAATAATAAAATAAGGGCTTCATACTTTGCTATGTTATTAGTACATTGAAAATTAAGCTTGTATGAGTGACCCTTAGCATGATTATTTCTTGTGTTCGCTACCAAAATTCCCACTCTAGAGCCATCTTTCCTATAGGTGCCATCAGAAATCATGTTCCGAAGAGGTTCAGGGGGAGTATTCAGTTATGTTATTTGTGACTGAGTTGGGTCTGTTTTAGAATTTTTAGTTTCAACATTGATTACTTGATTGTTGATATCCCCATCATTGTAAAGAATAAAAGAATCCAAATGTAAATGAACAGAATAAAGTGGATAATTGTGAAGCTTGTCTTGACTACTCACCATAAATTTCATTAAGGTTTCTCTCTACAGTATTCTTTGCTGCCCAAAGGCTGGTATGGTGGAAAAGGTCATATCCAGCTATAGGGTACCTTGTAATTTTTCTCCCCATGAGCATGACAACAACATGCCATACTTAGAGGGAATATCTGCAACCACTATGTCCATTACTAGACTTTTAGCAGGGATTTGGGCTAAAGTACCACATAGATCTCTGATAAGACCTAGGCATCTAAATTTATTGGAATAAAAGGAGTACAAGTCTTTGTAAGGTCTAGTAATGTCAAGTCTTAATTTCTCCATAACAACTTTAGGAATTAAATTGTGGGAGGCACCTGAATCTAAGAGAGCATTATGGATAATTTTTCATGAATATTCAGGCTAACATAAAATGGAGGAACTCCTCCTTCCTGTGGTTTGCCTTCAACTTCTGGTCCAAATTAGAGTTCAGGCTGATCATCATTTAGATTCACAGAGTAATTTTTTTCCCCTATGTTTAAAGCTTTCATTACTCGGGGTCTTTACAAGTTTTTACTCGTTAATTCTGTGAGAGGAATTAGGATTTTCAATTTAGCTAATTCATTCTGAATGTTGAATGATGTTTGAATCTTAGGAAGTTCAGATTGATCTATGATTTGTTTAGTCATATACTCTTTTTGTTGACTGGTGGTTGGGACATCTGTTTGAGTAGTTTTAGAAACACTGTCAACAACCTTTTTGACAGGAATTTCTACCTTTTTCTTACCAGAATTATCCACAGTTTTCTTAGAAAGACTATCTGTGGTTTTCCTAGGTTCATTTTCAGATGACTTTTTAGCAGGATTATCTGAGATTTTGGCATTGAGAGTGTCTGAATTATTTTTTCTCCTAAGGTTGTAATGCCTATGGACTTCCATTATAGAATTTTCAAACCCTTGTTTATATTCACCCAAATCTTCGGAATCCAATTCAGTTTGGGCTAGGAGAAAAAGTTCCTACTCTTCTTTAGTGAGGTAAACAACTTCATCATCGCTTATTCTCATCAAATTTATTTGATTATCCTCTAAATCTTCCACAATTTTCCCCTCATATTTTCCTGAAAATGAGGCCAAACCTGCTGGTCTGGACCCTTTTGTTCTCTTTGTTTAATTTGGGGAACATTTGTTCTAAATTTTTGGTTTCTAGTTTGAGGGGCATTTTGGTTCTCTCTTACTTGAGTTTGGTCATTAATGTTTACTCTTTACATCATGTGATTCACTAATCTCACTAAGTTATCAATTTTATGATCAAGAACAGAAGTGGAAGGTTATTCTTTTATGGTAACTTTGCGTTCAAACTTGAGTTTAGCCTTCTTGGCCTCAATGTTAGCTTCAACTTTAATAGAATTTTCTTGCATTACTTCCAAGGTTTTCGGGTCTCTCTCTCTAAGTTGATATTCCATATCTACATCGAAACCATCTGGAAAATCAATTATATCTAGGCCAGGGGAGGGCTTGATGTGTTATGGAATGGAGTTATAAACATTATTGAACCATTCACAATATTCTTCCACACTTTCATTGGGTTTTCATTTCAGCCTTTTATATTCATTGAGGAGTTGAAGTGGATTTTTCTTGATCTTCCATCTAGCTAAAAAGGTTTGATGGAAAGCAACAAGGTTGGCTATACTTCCGGCAGGTAACCTATTATCGGGAAAAATAGTGTCCATTCAGAGCTGCTAGTCCCACTAAGACGAGTAGCTATCTTAGAAACAAACAAACTAAAATTACTTGTGTTTTCCTTTATGAGAGATAGATGAGAAAGAAGCAGAGAGCACCAACCTCAGTCTTTCGCTTGGCTCCTTGCTTGTTTCCTTTCCCCTTTGACAGAACTTTGCCACTCCTTCCTCACTTGTCCCGCTTCAAAGAACACCTGTAGAGTCAAAGCAACATGATACCATCAAAGTATAGAGATATATAACCATAAACAATATAGGATCATATGTATATTAACCATACAAATGCATATATCAATACAAGATTTAGAGATACACAAGAATATGGAGGAAAAATCAAATATCTTTATTGATAGAAGTAGTAGAAGAGGATTAAAACCCATTGGTCTGACCCAATGCCATCCTCCCAGCATGAAAGTCCCCTTCACCTCATGAAAAGCTTAGATCACCCAACAATACAATGTTGCAGAGAGAAACCAACAACACTTCCTTACAAAATACAAAATTCTAGCCTTTGGATCTCTAGGATGAGGGATCCATATATAGATATTTGTAGGTGGGTGAGTTAGCTTCTGGGATTTTGATTAGTGTTATTTCTTTGATAGTTCTTAGTTCCAGTTGGAGATTTCATGATCTCTTACTCATCCCTCGGTGAATTCAGAGAGGCAAGTGTCAAATGAGCAGCTTCTAGAAGATTCTCTGGGTTTCCACCTAGCAAACTGCCTCTGCCATTTGTCTGCTCTCACTCATCGTACCCTACAGAAGG
Organism: Pinus tabuliformis; assembly: GCA_031772625.1. Taxonomy (NCBI): domain Eukaryota; kingdom Viridiplantae; phylum Streptophyta; class Pinopsida; order Pinales; family Pinaceae; genus Pinus; species Pinus tabuliformis. The sequence goes on from CM062817.1 coordinate 562,199,873, forward strand.
GATTTTCAGTATGCATCACACTTTTTGCATGTGGTAGGTGAGATGCATCACACCCTTAGCACTGAGCAGTCTGTATGGTCCTGTTTTGACCAGTTCTGAGTAGTTTTTCACGGAGAACTTCTGGGAGATGATGTAATCAGCTGACCTTGCTCTTGTAGGGTATGAAACCAAACTTTTAGGTACTTAGAAGCCCTTGGTCTTATGGACATATGTGATTGGGGTTGTAGTGCCCAAATATGTCTATAACAATTGCCCCTTAAAGCAAGAGGTTGTAAATCTTTTTGATGTCAGGTGAAATGCTTTATCATGAGGATCCAAGTTTTTTCGAATTGGAAGGTGACCTGTAATAAGAGAGAATAAAGTACATTATATTCATAATATTTTCATGATCTAGCTGAGGTGGGCATTCCCATGCTTGGCTTTATAAATTCATTTTCATGTACATAGGACAGACAACCATCTGTGTGGCAGACTGATGATTCTCCTAGAGCCATCATCCTTTGGCTTGGATGATTATCTGTGCAACAATGATGTACATTTGATGTCTTTATTTTCTTGAGTATATCACAGGGTTCACTCCTTTCCAACTAGTCTATGGTTTGGAAGCGTGTTACCCATTGAATGCGAAATCCCGTCACTGCAAATGGCCATCGAGTTTCTTCCAGCCACTTACGAAGAGGAAACGTGTTTGTTATACTTGGCTCAATTAGATGAGAATCGACGTGGCGCTGCATTAGCGATCGAGACTCACGCAAAACGCATGAAAGCTCAGTATGATCGAAATGTGACCCCTCGAAATTTTTCAGAAGGAGATCTAGTCTTAGTTTATGATCAAGCTAATGATAAATTAGGCGCTGGAAAATTCATTCCTATGTGGCATGATCCCTATGTTGCCAAGCGAAAGCTAGCCAAAGGGGCTTATGAATTGGTAGAATTTGACGGGGACTCTTTGGGTAAACCCAGAAATGGCCTTTACTTGAAGAGGTATTATGCTTAAAAGAATGGGTATGGAGATTTTTTAGTTAGGATAGTTTTTCTTTCTAGCTGGTGTGTTTTAGTTTAAACAGTGTGCTTAGCTTAGAGAGTGTTTTTTCGTCATTATTCCTGCTTATCTTGGTTTTACTCTTGATATTGCAGATGTCGATGCCTCTCCAAACATACATTGGTTTTGCTGATGGTGCTTGTTGTAATACACGGAACATCTCTTCCGCAACTTGGGTTATCTATTTGCCCTCTGATGAGTTAGTATCTATGCATGGGGTAAGCCTCGGTCAAACAACGAACAACATTGTCGAGTATAGTGCAGTGATTGAGTTATTATCTGAATCTATTTCATTTGGGATTCGGAGTTTGATAGTGAGGTTAGATTCTGAACTCGTTGTATTACAGCTTAATAGAGTGTATGCCATTAGAAATCCAGTGTTATTAAGATTATTTTTGAGAGTGCGTCTCTTGGAACGTGAATTTGATTATATTGAATATCAGCATATTCCAAGGTCTTTAAATACATTATGTTAAATAGACATTTGCAATAATCATACATGTAAATTTAAAACCATTCCATAACATGATTTATGTTGGGTTGTGTTATATTTTTTGGACCCTATATTAGGTTGGGCGAACCTACCTATGGTTTTGTGCATGATTTTCGCACATGGTATTGGACGCGATGGTTTTTCGGTCCATGGTATTGGATGCTTCGGCATGTATAAATATGTATTGTAACATTGAAAGGAACATAATGAAAAATCAAGCTGGTAGTCCCGGTTTTGGGATCCAGGGAAAAAATCTCTGTGCATATGTGTTTTATGGGTTATGCTCTCGCATTGTTTATTTTCTTTGTTTAAGAATTCGTATGCAGGTAATTTCTGTATAGGGTTAAAACCTACAATTTACAAGATAAGTCGGTAATAGTGATATATATATATAGAAGTGTGTCAAAAAATACATCATCCTCGATCATAGGTTGAAAAACACCTTATGATCGGCAAAAATGATAAGTACAAAAAACAAAATGTCATATGTGCCCACAATAGGCGATCATCCTATCACTGGTGATGATCTCTATAAGAAACCACTGCACGGGCCACCTTGCAAAGGAAACTCCTAAAAGGTCCCGAGACTCCAATCACATAGCGCTGAAGTCGACGAGGAATGTCGTCTATAGTGGTCTCAGGAATATCTCCTGTCAAGCGCTCGAGATGACCCTCCAACTCGGCCAAAACCTCTGTTGATTCATCTTGTGGGGCTGGCGCGGGTGCAATTGGTTGCCTCCTCTCGAAAGGCTGGAGAGCGGCTAGTCGTTGTTGACCCACATCTGCATTTGAAATTTGCACTATCAGTTTTGAGACGATGGAAAAATAACAAAAAAAAAAATTAAAATAGGAAAAATGTTGAAAAGGATTTTACCTGACTCATCCCACTACTCTCATGGTGGAAGAACCATGTCTGGGTCACCACGAAAATCTATCCCAGCGTAAGGGAAGTCCTGAATAGAAAAGACCTGGTTTTCCAGCCATTGGAAATATTCAGGTTTGAATCGAGCAACCTCTGTCCTCTCGTCCAGGTGACGGGCCATGACTGCGACCCATCGCATCAGTTTGGGCTCTCGAGGAAGCCCAGCTCCAATAGTAAGGTGTTGTGGGATTAGTATAGGAACCCTCTCCAGGCCAAAACTCACGAGCAAAGCCCCATAACCAAAGGTCTTTAGTCTTCTGTTCTTGGCCCTGGTCAGTTGGCCTTTCACATTGGCCAACAAGGCATCACACCAGTTGAAGATGGTGCCTCGAAAGCAATCAACTGCCATACGCATCTAGGATCCGGTGGCAATATGTAATGTGCAGCTCCACAAAGTCTGGTGACAGTGAATGCAATCACGATGAGCTCAGGACGGGATATCGTCTTTATGTCTATACCTTTGTCTCTAGCCTGGCTATTGCAGTACTCTAGCCGGAGGCTATCGACAGACTGGCCACCTAGCCTAGTCCCGTGCAGAGTCAAGTCTTCACCTCTCTTAGGCAAACCAGTCAAGAAATAAATGTCCACCGGCTCGATTTCGAGCTGGTGGCCGCCAATGAAGAAGCACTGGTCTTGTATGCTCCATCTGTCAACTAGGCAATGTAAGAAATCCACCTGAGCCCTCATGCCAGGAATGGCCCAGAATTTGTACAGTCCGCAGGCCCGCAATGGTAAACCTGCGGGCCCCCGCGCACGGGTTTTGCGCCTAAAAACCCTCCAAAAAATGAAATAAAGGACTAAAAAAAAACTAAACGGTTTAAAATGAAGAGTGGGATGATGTGGATTACCTGGAGAAGACGACGTTCGATTTCGATGGTTGGATTTTCCGCAATCTTCATGGGAAGTTTTCTGAGCAAAAGCACTATTTTCTCACCCAAACTCAAACGGTAAAAATGAATTGACAAAGGCCCTTTCTATAAGTTTTTTGAGTAAATAAATTGCAAATTTGTTTATGTTTCACTTTGAAAAGGTATTTTGTGACGTTTTTATCCATTTCAAACAGGTATGAGTAATGTTTGTGTTTTTGTGCAGAATAACGGATTATTCACGTGAAATCTATCATTTTCAACGAAAAAACATGTCGAGTCATCTTTAAGCTCTTTTCTGACTCCTAAAACATGAAAAGATTGCCGAGTGTTTCTTTTAAACTCGTTAAAACAGAATTAAAAGATGGTCCCCTTACATCTCTTTTCCGACCGTAAAAACATGAAAAGATTGCCGGATTTTTGTCGTTTCAAATTCGTTATCGGTCATAAAACGACGTGTCAAAGATCACTTTTTACTTTTTCGGGTCAAGGGCACTAATGACGAAAAGTACTCCTTGGTTGTAAAAAATCAAGCGGTTCTCTCAAGTATTATTTTATACTTTTTTGGGCTTGGGAGACACAAATTTACGAAAAAGGTCAACCCTGGAGTCTTCTTAAGTTTTTCAGACTCTCTAAAATTGAAAAACTCCGAGTTTCTCCTATACTAGACTCGTTAAAATTTCACAGTAAAGGGCCTGTTCAATTACAAACAGGAACGAACCACTCCTTCTTAGGGTTCGAATTTAAACTAAGTTGGACTCATCCGAAGGATGAGCTTATAATGAAGCAAATGTTATCCTCCTCAAGCTTGTCAAAAATAAAGAGGTACTTTCCAGAAATGGTGGGGGAAAAGAGAGAAAAAATGAGCCTGTTTGTCATACTTTACAACCACTCTTGAACACGACACTTTCATTCACCTGGGTTGGGAAATCCTTTGCCTAACAGTTGATCAAACCACATTGAAAGTCTTCAGCCGGTTTCTGGGTATTAACTTTGGGTCAATTGTCACCAAGCCATCTGTCGTGTCGTTATGTGTTCAAAGAGGTCATTGCCAATAAGCCATTCGTTTGCAAAATATTTGTCATCCATCTTGACCATCCCTGAGTCAGTCCTTGCAACTAAATTTCTTCAACTTGATCTATGATTTCGTGTTGTGGGCTTGCCTACGACGGATCGCTTTCTATCGACATCAACTCATTATCTAGAAAGATGATCTAGGAATCATCAGTACCTTGAAGTCTACATGCCTCAATGGCAGGTTTCTCGCCTTTGACGACAGTTTACATCATTGACTTTCGATCAAAGGATTTCGTGACATGTTCGACATCAACACATTTATTCGCATCTCATGGATTGTACTGGGTACTTTGAGAGCCATTGACATCACTGGTGGTTTCTCTCACACTTGTTAACAGTTTACATCATTGACTAGTAATCAAGTGGTTTCTACCATGTTCAACATCAACACATTCATTTGCATGGATAGAATCGTACTGTTTCAGGAAGTAGAAATGAAGACCCTCGATCTAGTTTCGACAATCCAGGCTGCGAGGAATTTTGTATTCATTATATAATGGACTATTCATAAACAGATGGCTGCGTCCATACTGTGTCCACATGAGTCTATACTTGTGATGTTTTACAAGATCATTCCTGTATCAGAGCAGTAGTTAGCTTTTTCTAGTCAGTTTTCATCTGAGTATGGGAATGCCTACCTCAACGATGATATGATCTCATATATATATCTTGCATTGAATGTTTTTACAGGTTCCAACTAGGCTCTCCACAAGATGATCCTCGAAATGATAAAGTACTTCACTCTTCCTAAATGATAAGAAATCCTCATCTACTACAAACTTCTCACTTTAGGGGGCAATATTTTACACAAAAATATCGTCACCATGATTATTTGCAGTCAGTATGGGTCTATCATCACTTGTACTGTCCTCCTAAGCAAGTCTCAGACCTCAATTCTTCAAATCAAGCTTTGGAAATGAGAGAAAGACATTAAAAATTAATGTAACTCTGGTTCCGCACTTTCTCTCATGGTCACCTGCGGTCCCACACCTTCTGTGTACAAAACCTGCGGACCTACCCGCTCTGTCCCTAACGGTGTAGGTGCGGACCCCTGTGAAAGTCAAAAGGCGCAAGTTTTATCTTAAAAAACTCACTTTGGGTTAATTCTAGAGGTTTCTAGAAGGAATTTCGACGTGGATTGTTCGCTCTGAGGTGGTTCATGCATCCCAAAAGAGAAGGAGCTAATCCCTTAATGAGAGGAGCTATCCCTTTGAAGGAGGGTTTTATCCCTTTGAAGGAGGACCTAGTAACCTCCCTCCATTGCACTATAAATACACGCATTGGGCTGGTTGCTGGGGAGGTTAGAAGCTGAACATTTTTTAGGGTAAATGCTGGTGAAATCAAGACTTCCTAGTTGAGCTTAAGAGGAGAGATCACACGTCTTTTTTGCTTCATTGGGGAGTGAGTGAAACTTGTCAAAGTAGAGGAGACTTCTTGCTGGACCCTGGGAGGAGCTTCTACAGCGTCAAGGCCAAGGTTGTAAAGTTCTTCTTCTTTTGAATTAATACAATCAAACTCATTTTTCTCAACAAGTATCTCATGTTATTTGTTTCATGGACTCCTTGACTTTCATGTTAAATATGTTTTATACAATTGGCTTTTCAGGTGCTATTTAATTTGTTTTCCTTGTTTTTGTTTGCAGATTCGCGAAAAGGAGCTCATTTGGATCAAAGGAGCGAGGGAATCCACAAGCTTGCGTTGGACCTAAAGTAGGCCCTAAAAACACTTTTTTGCTATTGTTTATGAAAGCATATTTAGAGAAAGATAGTGTCTGGTTGGTTTGCTTGTCATTAGGTCTTCTTTAGATTCTAGGAAGGTCTATCTTGTCCGCAAGATCGACTTATTCCGTGTGACAATATGGTATTTATTGCAGAAGTCTATCATTTTCTTAGACCTAAAGGCTGCAACATTATCTGTAATAAGCTTTTTTGGGCAGCCAAATCTGGACATGATATTGGTTTCTAAGAATTTGATGATCACAACATTTGTAGCTAATCTAGAAGGAGTGACCTCAATCCATTTGGTGAAGTAGTCAGTAGCGGTAAGGATCCATTTATGTTGAGTAGAGGATGGAGGATGAATTTATCCAATGAAATCCAATCCCCACTGTTGGAAAGGGCTTTCAATAGATATGGGTTTCAAAGGTAAAGGCAAAAATTTTATTTTTCCCTCAAAAATTTGACACTTGTGGCAAGCAATTACCTTTTTATATACATCTGGAAAAAGTGTAGGCCAGTAAAAGCCAACTCTAAGGACCTTATTTGCAGTGGTTTTCCAATAGAGATAGCCACCACAGTCACCTTCATGGAATTCCAACATTGTTCTTTCTACATCATCTCTCAATAGACACTTTAGTAGAAGACCACCAACATCTTTCCAATAGAATACATTTTCTATGATGCAAAATTTAACTGTCTTTAGTTTCAAAAATCTAGCCTTTGTTTTTGTTAGACCAGGAGAAGCATCTAAATTAAATAAAACACAAATAAGGTCTGCATACCAGGGTGAGGTCATGAAAGCCTCATCTAGTTGTGGAGTTGCATCTTCCTCTTGATCATCCAATTCAGCTACAAAGTTGATATCCAAAGCATTAAAATTAGATTCAACCATTATTTTGGCTAATCCTTGTCCTTTGATGAGTTTGGTTGGCTTGATTTCCATGTCATATTCTAGAATGATGGCAATCCATTTGCCTCGTTTTCCATCTGGTCCATTATGTGTCAAGATGTCTTTAACTACAACATTCGGTACATAATAAATTATATGAGAATGGAGGATATATACTCTAAAATCTTTAATTGCTTTTATCAGTGCAAAAGCTAGTTTTTCCATTATGTTGTACTTGAGTGTAACATCCATTAAGGCCTTGCTGAAGAAAGAAATGGGTTGTTCATATCCATCAACATTTTTCTACAAAAGGACAGCTCAACAGTATGTTCAGAAGCAAATGAAAAAACTATAAAATCTTTAGTAAAATCTGGACTAATAAGGACTGGTACCTTTGTTAAGGCCTGTTAACTTCATCAAATGATTTCCGAGCTTCTATGTTCCATTTGATTTCAGAATCTCGTTTTAGCATGTTTGTGATATTTTTGAGAAGTTCTGCAAGGTTAGGGATAAATCTCCTTAGGAAGTTTATTCTCCCAATGAATGATGGAAGTTCTTTAATATTTCTTGGATGATTTATTTTTAGAATAGCTTCAATCCTTTTAGGACCAATTATAATACCTTCCTTAGATATAATGTGACCAATAAGTTTTCCTTCTTCAAGGCCAAACACTGTTTTCTTAGGATTTAATGAGATCCCAAACCTTCTACACTTTTCAAATACTCTTCTTAGGTGTGTTAAATGTTCTTCACCGGTTTTAGAATATAAAGTTATGTAATCTAGGTATATTACAATAAATCTACCAATTTCATCAGCAAAAGAAATATCCATTGCTCTTTGAAATGTGGCTCCAACATTCATTAATCCAAAAGGCATCTTCACATACATGAAGGTACCCCATGGAGTGGTAAACGCTATTTTGTCCTGATCCTCTATATGAAATAAGACCTGATTATAACCCAAGAATCCATCTCATAAGGAAATCCTAGAAGATCCAACTACCGTTTGCAGAATATGATTTTAGGTAAGGGATAGTTGTCTTTTAGGGAAACTTTGTTTAGGTTTATGAAATCTATACACAATATGATTTCACCAGTTTTCTTCCTAGTTGGCACAATATTGGAAACCCATTTAGAGTACCTAAGAGGAACTATGATTTTAGAATCATACATTCTTTTGATTTCTTTCTCAATTAAAGGCATCAGAACCGGATTTATTCTACGAATTTTTTTTTTAAAGGGTTTATGATCTTCTTTAATTGGAATTTTGTGTTGTATATTTTTTGTGTCATATGTTTTAAGATCTTCATAGCTCCAGGAAAAAACATCACTAAATTCCTTGAATAAAGCAATATATTTTTGTTTTTCAGCTATTGGGATTGATTTAGACAATTTTATGATTTTCGGGTCTTTTTCAGTACCTAAATTACAATCTTCAACTACTGTTCTTGAGGGTTCAATCTTATGCTTTTTAGCCACATCGTTGAAATCAAATAAATCTTCTAGTGGAGCTAGACCTCTAGGAAGAACATTATCCTTGAGCTGGAGTGTTTCAAACTCTTATTTTTCTGGGTCTATTTCAAGCAATTCTAATTTATTTACAATTTTATCTACATGTGTATTTGCATCTAAATCATCTAATTTCTTTTCTGAATCAGAATGTTCAACAATTTGGCTATCTACGTCAGATTCCAAATCAATATTTTCATCTTGAAATTCATCTTTGGATTGCAGAAAACTTTCAATCTATTTATCATTTCCAAAGACATGCCAATATCTCATAATATCAGGTACAGCTAGTCGGTGTTTTACCCCGAGTACATATTCTTGATTAGGATAAGGCATTTTACAAGAGCTAGCTGAAAAAGCCATATTGTTTGGAATGATGTTTTGTTTTCCAGGAATTGTAGAAAGATCATATTCAAGAAAACTCTCTAGGAAGTCAAGCACAACATTTCTATATGCTCTCATCGTAGGGTGTTTGGCTGAATATTCTCCTTTAATTTGTTTAATAATTAATTCAGCATCCCCTTGAATGGAGATCTTTTTTGCACCTAATTTTTTTAAGAACTGCAATCCTAAAATAAGGGCTACATACTTTGCTATGCTATTAGTACATTGAAAATTAAGCTTGTATGAGTGACCCTCAACATGATTATTTCTTGTGTTCACTACCAAAATTCCCACTCTAGAGCTAGCTTTGCTACACATGCCATCAAAACTCATGTTCCAAAGAGGTTTAGGGGGAGAATTCAGTTATGTTATTTGTGACTGAGTTGGGTCTGTTTTAGAAATTTCAGTTTCAGCATTGATTACTTGATTGTTGATATCCCCATCATTGTAAAGAATAAAAGAATCCAAATCTAAATGAACAGAATAAAGTGGATAATTGTGAAGCTTGTCTTGACTACTCACCATAAATTTCATTAAGGTTTCCCTATACAGTCTTCTTTGCTGCCCAAAGACTGCTATGGTAGAAAAGGTCATATCCAATCTATAGGGTACCTTGTAATTTTTCTCCCCATGAGCATGACAACAACATGCCATACTTAGGGGGAATATCTGCAACCACTATGTCCATTACTATACTTTTAGCAGGGATTTGGGCTAAAGTAACACATAGATCTCTGATAAGGCCTAGGCATCTAACTTTGCTGGAATCAAAGGAGTACAAGTCTTTTTAAGGTCTAGTCATTTCAAGTCATAATTTCTCCATAACAACTTTAGGAATTAAATTGTGGGAGGTACCTGAATCTAACAGAGCATTATGGAGAATTTTATCATGAATATTCAGGCTAACGTAGAATGGAGGAACCCCTCCTTCCTATTGTTTGCCTTCAACTTCCGGTCCAAATAAGAGTTTAGGTTGATAATCATTTAGATTCACAGAGTCAGTATTTTCCCTTATGTTTAAAGCTTTCATTACTAGGGGTTTGTACAAGTTTTTACTCATTAATTCTGTGAGAGGAATTAGGATTTTCAATTTAGCTAATTCATTCTCAATGTTGAATGATGTTTGAATCTTAGGAAGTTCAGATTGATCTATGATTTGTTTAGTCATATAATCTTTTTGTTGATTGGTGGTTGGGACATCTGTTTGAGTAGTTTTAGAAACACTGTCAACTACCTTTTTGACAGGAATTTCTACCTTTTTCTTACCAGAATTATCCACAGTTTTCTTAGAAAGACTATCTGTGGTTTTCCTAGGTTCATTTTTAGATGACTTTTTAGCAGGATTATCTGAGATTTTGGCATTGAGAGTGTCTGTATTATTTTTTCTCCTAAGGTTGTAATGGCTATGGAATTCAATTATAGCATTTTCAAACCCTTGTTTATATTCACCCGAATCTTCGGACTCCAATTCAATTTGGGCTAGGAGAAAAAGTTCCTACTCCTCTTAAGTGAGGAAAACAAATTATCATTGCTTATTCTCATCAAATTTATTTGATTATCCTCCAAATCTTCCATAATATTCCCCTCATCATCTGTGTAATTTTCCTGAAAAGGAGGCTGAACCTGCTGGCCTGGACCATTTTGTTCTCTTTGTTTAATTTGGGGAACATTTGTTCTAAAGTTTTGGTTTCTAGTTTGAGGGGCATTTTGGTTCTCTCTTACCTGAGTTTGGTCATTAATGTTTACTCTTTGCATCATTTGATTCACTAATCTCACTAAGTTATTAATTTTATGATCAACAACAGAAGTTAAAGGTTATTCTTTTATGGTAACTCTGCGTTCAAACTTGAGTTTGGCCTTCTTGGCGAGGATGTTAACTTCAACTTTAATAAAAATTTCTTGCATTACTTCCAAAGTTGTTGGGTCTCTCTCTCTAAGTTGATATTCCATATCTACATCGAAACCATCTAGAAAGTCAATTAGATATAGGCCAGGGGAGGGCTTGATGTGTTGTGGAATGGAGTTGTAAATATTATTGAACCGTTCACAATATTCTTCCACACTTTAATTGGGTTTTGTTTTCAGCCTTTTATATTCATTTAGGAGTTGAAGTGGGTTTTTCTTTATCTCCCATATAGCTAAAAAGGTTTGATGGAAAGCATCAAGGTTGGCTATACTTCCTGCAGGTAACCCATAAACCATTTCTTGACATCACCTCCTAAAATTTGGGCAAACAATCTCATTTTAACATCAATTTCATCTACTTCTTGGAGGTCAAACACATCATTCATCCTATCCACATGCTACTTAGAAGTATAAGCACCAATGTTATCAAAGGTCACAATTTTAGATTGGTAATCTCCAGGCAGAGCATTTAGGTGGCTTGGTAACACTAAAGGTGCATACTTACTTGCCATAACTATTCTGGAAGATTGAATTGAAGATGGACCTAATGGAGGTGTGGTTTTGATAACTATAGGGATAGTAGGAATAATAGTTTGAGAGACCACAAGTGAGGAAGTTGAAACTATGGAATGAGTAGGACTGGGAGGCTATAGATGAACAGACTGGGAAGACTGACTAGATAAATAGGCTGTTGCAACTGTCAAAGCAGAAAATTCAGCAGATTGTTGAATAAAAGCTTCTTCAATAGCTTGATCCAACACTGAAACTAGACCTTGCAATTTGTCAAATTGCTGTAAGGATTCAAGATCAAGACCTGTTTCAAGGAATTTGGTTTGGGGTATGTATGGTTGCATTAGGGATTTATCAACAACAGTTTGATCTACAAAATCCTCAGACTTTGATCTAAACAAGCTATGCTGGAAAGGAAAATCAAACTCTATATCTTGTATAGTTTCAAAATTCTCTAGGAGTGAGTTAGACCTTGAAAAAGGAATATATTTAGGAAGAGAATTGAATCTAGACAATGGGCTATTACTACCTTTACTCTCTGTAAAAATCTTCTTTCTCACCAGCTTCTCAGGGTTATCTACGAATTCAGTAATATTAGGGTCAGTGTGAGACCTAATGAAAATTATTTTAGGAGAGAGGTCTATTAAAAATCATAACACAAATAAAATCAAATCAATGACACATTAGAATATTTACAAAATAACAACCTCAGATCATGTATTTCATAATAATGACATAACCGTTATTTGATAAAATAATGATTAAAAACTAGCAAATAATAATGTTTTAGAGTAAGAAGTATTCTTCCCCAGTATGGTCGCCACTATGTTGTCATTCTGTATTTTTGAGGTTGTGGGAGTAAACACATTAGACAACATCAAAACCACTTTGGAAGCTGGGATCTAGCCCTGCTAGCTTCAGAGAGGGATCTCTCTATTTAATTTAACTTTGTTTTTATATGAATTTTAGTCTACTTATGAATGTAATTGTTTTTTTTGTTTGAAAGGTTTGGTTGATTTGAGTGTTATAATTCCATTGGGCTATGGAGTCTATAAACTAAACCAGAGTTTTTGCATCAATTTTTCAGAGGAGTTCTCATAGGGCAAGCTAGGTGAACTAATTGGACCTTTTCATAAATTAAATGGATGGTGGGATAGCAGAAGTGTAAGGTTTCAGTAGAAACCAAGTAGAAATTAAGAATTCCTTGATCTGACTTCAGTAGAAAACATTTAAATTATCAACATCCAAAATAGGGCACTCTGAATAATGAATCCTATTTATCACAAATTTTGTTGATTAATTTAGAAATTTATAATAACAGAGAAAAGAGAAACAATGTTTAAACAATTAGACAAAAGGGACACATCACCATTTAGTACACCACATGAATCCTGTGAAAGGTCCTTGTATTATTGATGCTCCAGTGCTTTGAAAATTACAATATGCAGAAGGAAATTACATTCGGAAATCAACCCTTAATGTTTCAAACAGTGAAGTATTTGTAATGGAAATTTACAAAAATGCTTTACAAAATCGTTCTCAAACCAACATTGTACTATTAGCCTAATTACAAACTATATCATCTAATCCTGGCAAAAGAATAGGCCATGTAGGCTACTGAAGAGAACGATGGCACTATTTTGATGGTATTGGTTGCTGAGTCATCCTGAAATAGTGTTGCGACGCTGAACTAACCATTGTGTTGGCTGCTACATTGGAAAAGTCATTTTACTGCTCTTGAGTTATCCTTCAATCCAGTAAATCAACCAACTCCTCCCATCTCTTTTCATCTGGCACTGTCAACTTTGTTACCCTGCGGTAAATTTCATCTACCTCTATGTATTTAGAAAAAATTGGTTTTATGGTAAAAATATGTTTTACCTCATTCTACACATGGAAATCATTTGACATGGTCTCCAAGAATTCCTTTGTTGTCATACTTCCTTTAATTCCACTGAACTTAATGCTGCTTTTAGCCACTTCTTTCATCTTTAGGTTATAGTGTTCCTCAGTGATCAACTTGTCATTTATGACATAGATACTCAACAATGCCTTTTGCATTAAGGCTTCAATCCTGTTTGTAAACCTGTTTACCTGGAGATCTAAGGTTTCACACCTTTCCTCCAACTGATCAATGAGATTTTTCTTTGTCAACACTTTCATGACTTCTAGAATGGTGGCAATTCTATCACTGACTCCTACTTCCTCCAGCTCATATCTGGACTTTGAGTTTAAGAATTATATTATACTGGCAGCTTTTATTGGAATCTCTCCCAACTTTTCCCTTCCTTGCACAATAATTTCTGTTGCCTTCTCTATTAGCTCTTTCTACTCAAAAATGATTTGGATAGAAGGCCAAATCTCATTCATAGAGTCTAATATGTTCATCCAAATAGTTTCCTTTGCTTGGGCCAAGGTCTAGCCAATTGAAGTGTATCTATCTACTTGACGCAATTTTCCCAACAGTCTTTAGGATTTCTCCAATTTAGCAGTCTGAGCAGCTTCAACTTTGGATTTTTGCACTTCCAAAGCTTTGAGTTGGCCCTGCAAAGTCTCAATTTCCTTTGACTGTGAAATTTTTTGAAGTGTCTGTGTCACCTGTTCGACACTAGGAGTCTGAGTTGAAGAATTAGTTTCATTGGTTGCTCCTGTTGATGGAAATTGAGAAAGAGGTACAACATCTAAGGGGACATGACCATCTTTAGACTGTCTTCCTTCTCCTTTATCAATTTCTCCAACTTTGCCTCCATCTTCCTAATCTATATATTTTGGTCTATGATTAATTTGATCATATCTGCTTTTTGTGCTTCACCCTCTTCAATGTCCTTGGACATTGGATCTTCTGTGGCTGGCAGCTAGAGCTTCTTTCTTAATGTTGTAATGTCCAAGTTCTTCTTTCTAATAATCGCCTTAGAAACATTAACATATTTAGGGTCATACCCTATCTTGATCACGAAGTCTTCCAAAAACTTGATCCTATTATCTTTAGCCAAGGAGGAGACTTTATCCATCTTCAACTGTGACAGTACATTTGCAAAAGAAACTTGCAATTTGGATAAGGACATGGCAATGTTAGTGAGAGTGGAGGATATCATCTCATCGGTTTTCTTGTGCATCTCCATTTGATCAATGGGATGTATGTCCTTTGTGTTGAATTCATAGGTGGTGCTCTTGTAGTCTGCTATTGATTTTGGCTATGAAATATGGGCCTCAAGAAAGTCCATCTACATTTTGCCATGTTTTGTATCAAAGACTACCAATAACCTACTCTGTGAGTTGGAGGTCTGCTTCCAGAATTGGTTGTAAGTGTTGTTCTTCAGAATTTCATTTATGAGCATTATCTCTCTATACATGTCAAAAACTATCTTATCTTTTTCTGTTTGGACAGTTTGTGATTCCAGCTCAGTCTCCTTATGAGCTTGTGAAGATGAAGGTTCAAAAGGAGATGTGGTGAACTTGGTAGTTGCATGTGGTGAATATGTGATGATGATGGTTGCCTTCTCTTTAGTTTATTTGTCTACTTTTGGTCTAGGAGTTACCTTTGGTCTCTTTCTATAACTGATTCTGAATTCTCTAGCTGCACTTCCAGTAGTAGATGATGATCCTTCCTCCTTCTACCTTTTGCTTGACCTTTCCTGAGGAACCAAAGTCTGCAAACTAGAAGTAGAAACGAGCTTCTCTTTAGCTTCCTGCAAGGTATTTTCTGACCACTCTAGCTGATTGGCATACTGATCTATGTCTAGCCTTGAAGTATGAAGGTAAGGAGTGTTCTTTTCTTCCACTCTGAGCTTTGAGATGATGCCGCAGGGGTTATAAGACCATGTAAAGCTCAAACTGAAATTCGTTTCCTTCAATATTTTATCTGCTTCCTCTCTTGCTTTCCTGGTGTTGCACACAAATGGGCCCACCTGTGTTTTTATTTTGAATTGTGCCTTCTTCTTAGCCACTACAAAGTGAATATCATCTAAGTTCAAAATCTGCCTAATATACTCTAGTGCAAAGATCCTCATTGGGGGGTACTTGGGGAGTTTATAGGGGGCTAGTTCACAACCATGCACTCTAATTTTTGTGTAGTTTTGATATATATACGAATAACAAGTCTTTTCTTGGTTTGATAGATGCAAAACTCTCTTGATTTCCTCACTAATTATGGGTTGTACTACATTGTTGAGAATGTTCATGGCTGAATGAACAAAATATTCAATAAATTGCTTGTAGGTGAATTCCTACTGTTCTTTCATGACCAATGAGGTCCAAAATATCACTAGTTGTTGGTTCCTTGCATCATCCAACTTCTTCAACGCAAAACTGAACTTGTTTGCTTGATAATAGATGAACATGTAAATTAAAATTGAGGTGTAATTGAACACCAGCTCTGTAGGAAACTTAATAAATTTCTCATGAATATTATCAGCCAATAACTGACAGAAGTTGAAAATCATAGAGGGTTTTCTGTTTGTGGAAAATGTGGAGAGGAATCCTAAAATGGGCTCATCTACCCACTGATCAGAATGATAGCCTAAAATGTAAGAAGTCATAGAAATAATCTAGTTGGCCTGATCAGGGAAAATGGAAGAATGACATGGAGGATTCTTCTTGGGTATTTGGGAATTCTCTAGAAAGAAAATCTAAAAATTTTTGGCTCTGGTGGCAAAGTCTAGCTTTTGATAAAGCTAGGTGAGGGCTTCTAGGGAGAAAGGGGCAAAATTTTCCACAATGGGGGCCAACATCATTTGGTCAATGGATTTGGCTGTAATGGTGAAAAGACTGTCACCTATAGGGGCAATTATGGCTCTTTGGGAAGGGACATAACAAGCTTGACACCTTCTGGTAAATTTTGGGGCTTAGAATGTCAAGGGGAAGATATAATGCGGGAGATTGGACTCCTAGAGCCCTATTTCATCAGTCTTATCTGTGTGCTTATCCTCTAACCAACAATACAGTTCCAGAAAATCACAGTCACATTGATTGTCATTTATCCTGTAATCTCTATCCGCTAATGGTATATGATCTAAATCTACAAAAGGGGGAATTAAAGGATTAATGGCCTTATCCTAGGTTTTAGTTTTAGGAGGCATGACTGTAAATAATCTACGAATCAGATGAATTTGCAGAGGAGGCTTACTGAGGTTAGTAAAATAATGGGCTATCAGGGGGAAATGGAATAAAAGTTAGTTTCTGTCACAGTCTGGTCACAGAAATGCTCTGATGGAGATCGCTGTGGGAAATTATGCATAACAGAAAAATCAGGAGTGAAAGGTTGAGAATGACAAGCTCAGAGTTATTTAAACACTATGACAAAGTTCCGTTAGAAATGATGCGGCACTGTTAAGCTGAACGGTTACTCGGGAAAAATGAAATAAGTGAAGAACATGTATTTGGCCGGGAACACATTCAATTGGCCCAACGGTCATGCCAGGCGGTGAGCAGTGGAAGAAGAGTGGTGGGGCATGGAGAAAGAATAACGGAAAGGCAGTTTCCGGAGGGGGTAGTGAGTGATTAGTGGTATCAGATAGGGGGGTGCAAAATCACCATATCATGCCACGTAAGGAATGGGGCTTGGCGGAAGAAACCACTTTTCAGACCCCCCCGACAGTAAAGAAAAAATGCGAAGGGGGGGCGAAAAAGGACAAGGTTCGTGGATGAAGTGGGGGATAGAATCCCGGGGCACTCAAAGCTGCTGACTTCAATCATAAGTGACAAATAATATCCATCCTTATGCGTTTAACATTAGCTTTTCGAACTTAGGATAAGGATGGATGATGGAAAATATGAAATAGTTTACCCATAGCGCGCACATTTCCCTTTTAAACTTAGGATAAGGGATATATAATGAAACATTAAAGACTTTTTCTCATCATGCACATTACGGCCTTTTATGCTATCCTCCAAACGTAGGATAAAATTTATATAGGCAAATATTTACCAAATCACCTAATCTATCAACCCTTAGCTAGACTAGCATTTTTATTTTTGTCTCTAGGGTGCACTTAGACTAGCAAACCCATTTTATTTTCTTTTATGCATAATGAAAAAACTATCTAACCTATCCCTTATTTCTCCTATTGACCCAGATTAAACAATTGGATCAATGTCATTTTCTACCTAACTAATGATTTACCCAGATTAAACTATTGGATAAACCTTTATTCTCTATCTAATTTACAGAAATTTAAAGGAGTTTAATCATGATTAAACTGCATGATTAAAATAAAACTAGTGATTGTGGCATTTTGAACAAGCTACACACAACTTTTATTTTACATAAATGAAGAAAAAACTATCTATGAGTAATGACATTTAGACTTGCAACACTTTTATTTATTTACTTATTTTTTTTTTTCTTTTGGGGGGGTTCAATATTTTCTTCTTTTTCAATATTCTTGTTTTTCTCTTTACTTTTCTTCTCTATTGGCAGATTAAGAAGTATTTACAAAATAGGATTCCGTAGATACAACACTCAATTACCTTGAGATCCTATAAATTATAGGACCCTAACATATGGTATAATTCCATTTTTTTAATCAATGCTGAAGAAAAATTTCAAGGGCAATGGATCTTGAATTTATTGGTAAGGTAAATAAATTCATTGTTATTTATCTTGATGATTTAACTATATTTTCTAATTTTGATGAGAAACATTTGAAGCACTTGAGGAAAGTTTTTGAAAGGTGCAGGAAATAGTGGATTTCACTTAATCCCAAAAAATTTGTTCTTTGAAATGAAAGAAGGGAAGCTATTGGGTCACATAATCTCAAAGGAAGGAGTTGTTATTGATCCAAAAAACATCTTGGCAATTGAGGTAATTAGCTTACATAGAAATAAAAAGGAAATTCAAGCATATCCAGGAAAAATATTTTTCTTAAGAAGATTTATACCAAATTATGTTGAGATAGTCAAGGATATTATTGATATGCTTAAAAAGGATGATGAAGTCAAATGAGTACAAGCTAGATAGTTTTTTTCATAGATCAAGAAGGCTATTTCTGAGGCTCCAGTACTATCTAGTCTTGATTACTCAAAACATTTTAGTGTCTTCTATGTTTCCTTTGACACTACTTTAGTTGTTGTCCTACTACAAAGAAATGATGATGGATATGAATAGGAAATTATCTTTTTTTTTTTTTTTTTTTCATTCAGTAGGTTGATGAGAGATGTTGAATTAAAATATGAAATCATAGAAAAAAGAGACTATGCCCTTGTACAAGGTTTGAAAGTATTTATGATTTATGTATTACATTCGACTATCATTGCTTATGTTCCAAATCATGCAGTAAAAATAGTTTTGACACGGCCTCATATAGATTGAAAAAGGGGAAGATGGATTGCAAAGATACTTGACTTTGACGTAGACATTAGACCTATGAAATTGGTAAAAGGACAAGGTTTAACTAAACTTTTGGCTGAATCAAATGGGCAGGTTCTTGGTATCAATATCATTTTGTAGAATTCAAGAGAGAAGAATCCACAAGAACCTTCTCAAAACTCAAGACAGAAGAATCCACAACAACCTTCTCAAATCTCAAGAAAGAAGAATCCACAAGAACTTCTTCCAATTTAGATCTTGTTCCTCTTTCTATACACATTGTTGAGAAAATTCCTACTTTTAGATTGGTATCAAGACATAATTAAATTTCTTCAATATTTAAAGTACCCTCTTGAATTTACAAGGAATTAATCAAGATCTCTTAGACTTAAGGCCATGAAATATTGTATCATAAATGCCAATTTGTATTGGAAGGATCCTCTCAATATCCTTTTATTATGTCTAACTGAAATTGAAACACATGGAGTTATTGAAAAATTTCATGAAGGAATTTTTGTAGGACATTACGCTTGGAATGCAACTTCCTAAAAGATACTAAGAGAAGGCTTTTATTGGCCAAAATTATTTGCACAAGTTGGAGCTAAAGTGATAAGTTTCATTCCATGTGAGGTATCTATTGGAAAACATAGATAACAACCAATAAATGTTGTTCCAATGTTAATTGAAGCACTCTTTTTACAATGGAATTATGTTTCATAGGTGAAATAATTCTAGCTTCAAGCAACCAACATAGATGGATTTTAACTGCTACAAAATACTTCACCAAATGGGTAGAAGCAATTCCTATCAGGAATGAAACTGATACAGTTATCATTAAATTCATTGAAGAGAACATATTGTCTAGATTTGGTTGTCCACAAAAAATAGTTACGGATAATGCACAAGCTTTCAGCAATATTTAAATGATAGAGTTTTGTGAGAAATACTAGATTTCGTTACATCATTCTACACCTTACTACCCACAAGGTAATGGGTTAGAAGATTCATCAAACAAGCTTCTAGTTAAGGTCATTAAGGAAGCATTTGCAGATCATAAAAGGAGTTGGGATAGTCATCTCAAATATGCAGTTTGGGCAAATAGAGTGTCACCTGAAAGATCTACTGGCGAGTCCCATTTCCAACTTGTCTATGGAAGTGAAGCATATTTTCCCACACAACTAGAATTTCCAGTCATGAAAATTTTTCAAGAATCATATGAAGAAGTTGATGATTTTTCAAGGGGAATCAATCATATCATTGAGTTAAATCAAGATAGAGATGAAGTTCAATTTAAACTTCGACAATATCAAAATAACATGAAAATTTTATTTAATAGAAACGCTAGAGAAAGGGAATTTAGACAAGGTGATCTAGTTTTAAGATGGGATATCAGAAGAGAGGAAAGAATAAAGCATGGAAAATTTGAAAATTTGTGGTTAGGACAATTCAACATTGTAGAAATAAAGGGTAACAATACTTTTATTTTGTAGAACCTGGAAGGACAATATTCTTCATTGACAGTCAATGGGCAATACGTCAAACATTACATTCAATATTAAAAATGCTTGTAGCCATGGTTCATTGTAAATTTCTGGTTTTCTTTAAGTTTTACTTTCAAGTGAGCTTTTCACAGCAAAGTCTCTAGAAGGCACGTGGATCTCCAAGTTCTCTGCATCCCATAGGGGTAAGTAGTCCCCAGATCAAGCCAATGTTGTAAAAAATTTTCACCATATTATGTTTTCCATTTCTTTTATGTTGAAAAAAAAAGAAAAAAGAAAAAAAGAAAAAATATTGAAAAGAGGAATAAAATGCGATTTAAAAAAAATATATAAGAGAAAACAAATATATAATGTCCTAAAGTATAGGTGTGCCTGTTTAAATGTCGCCGCAATTATATTTGTATTATAGTTTAAAAAATAACCACTCTGTTATCGTCTCTACTCACCACGTTTCTTTCATACCTCCTCACACCTCACCCCTTGTCATTCCCTAATTCTTTCACATCATATTACAGTTACATTAATAAATTTCCCTCCCAAAAAATAATTAATCGTTATGACTAATAAATCCTTCATGTCAACGTCTAGTGCATTAACTAGATGTGCCAAAAAAGTTAATTCGTTCAAATTCCTTATAAAACCTCTTGTTGCTCTTCAAACTCCCCTTCTCATATTCCCTTATAGCAGTGCTGGTATCATTCAAATTGTATCAATTGACAAGAATTTGCTACACCAATGATCACCAATTCCTGATAATTCGATACACCTCTCTACAAATTCATAATTCAACATGTCTTCATCCAAAGGAAAGTCCAAATTAGTTGTAGAGAGCCCAATGTTTCCTCTTGTAGTAAATTTGAATGAACTTCCCCTCATTGACAAGAAATACAAAAGATCTGAAACCCAGTGTGAGTTCGATCTTTATGAACTCCACAACTTGGAAAATAAGAATTTTTTAGATGCCATCGATGAATTGAGAATATGGGACTCCTTTGTGCCCCAATTCATCTTTCCTCGGACCCAATTCTTCTGTGAATTTATTACCTGGTGTCATTTAAGGTATCTCCTGAGTCATAGGGTCATAATTGCCCAAAATAATGAAGTCTTGTTTACTGTCACTCTCGAGTCAATATGTCAAATCCTTCAAGTCAATCCTAAGACCCCTCTCCATCTTTTTTCGGTAGATTCTCTCATGGAGATATATCATAAACTCACATTCCCTCGAAGAACCTAGATCTTTGATTCATTTTTCCCTGAGATTTTTGAGTTACTAAGAACCAATCCACCCTACTCTTCTTCAATATTTCCATAAATGTCTAGGCAAGTCATTTCCATGGTTTCATGTTTGTTAGTGTACCCTAGTGATCAGTGGGTCGATGAGGTAATTATAGTAATTTTATTAGTATTTTCAGCAGGTAATAAACCATCACTTATTTTCAACTACAATTAATTTCCGGGAGAGAGCATTGATGATCAATTTTTGATGTTTTCTACTTAAGGTGATTTAAAGCATCAATAAATCCTTATATACTTTCTTCTATTTTTCCAAGTAGATAGATTTAAATTTCCAATACATAAGTTATATGCACAATGAAATCCTTAGACTATAATTGATTGGACTTCCTTGGTAAGGAAGATCACAAAGGATTATTCTTTCAGTGATTGTGTAAATAAATGTTTACATATGGAATTATGTCTTCTCAATAGTGATATCATTTATGGAATATCACTTGACATCAAGAGAATCCTTCACTTGATTGAGCAAACTAATATTGGAGACTCACACCTCTAACAAAATTACATAAAAATAAGGATCTATGGATGTGATCTTCCTCCATATAAGTTGTCAAAGTTTGTACCAATCTTGATTTTTGCATTGGAATATATCAGATAAATGATGAACATGCATGATCTAGATTGTGTATCTGATAATAAGAAATCTTAGTTTAAACTAAAAGAACAGATTGGGCCATTTATTGTCAACACCAGAGCAATAACAAAAGAGGCATATCTTCTGTTAAAGCAAATGAATTTGAAATTGAGCTTCACCTGGCCTTATGATCCCTTGGGGATATTTCGAAGTTAAGAGTTTAACATAAGACAACACCTTATTCAGACACACCTAGGTTAGAAATAGAGTAGTATGCAAATCAAGAGGAGTGGCAGTAGAATACATTGCAAGAGGCAAAGGGAACAAATTTTCATTCCAACAACTTCACAAACTCTTCCTTAGGAGAAAGAGACCAAGATGCCAAGATAAGGTGTGTCTCTTTCAGTTTCGATATTCAAGAGACATACTTCACAATGTTTAAAATAAGAAATAAAACTAATACTCAAGAGGAGCCTATTCAAGGAGAAAGTTCACAAGAGCACACAACAATGGTATTGGCAGGTTCTCATGTTTCTACCTTTCAAAGAATTGAGGAGATTACAATAGAATCTCCTATATCATCTGTTTTTCAAAGTGCACCACAACCAAACATTTTTTCTAGATACAAAGATATTAAGAGAAATAATGAAGCATTGAATGCCACCACATTGATTTTTGGATGCAAACTTCAGCTACTCAACACAAGCTTATTTGTGCACTTGATACTGAAAAAGGGACAATTTCAGTTAGCTTTCTTGGAACCCAAAGTTTGAGCCCCTAAAAAAGAAGAAGACTACAAGACATTATTTTTTGCTTTTGACACCAAACAAATCCTTGCTATTGATCGGACTGACCTGCACAAGTAGGTTGGAAAAATGATTTACTCTACCTTGACCATTTCAACTATGAAAACATCCAAAATGCAAGCTTCACTAAATAATATGCATACTTAGTTGAAAATGGAATAAATGCCATCCTTGGCCAAAGATGTGAGAATCAAATCATTAGAATATCTGGTAAGTAAATTAGTATATGATCCTAGTGATGTAAAAGCAGTTGAAGAGATGATTAAAAGTAAGAATGTTGATATCTAGAAATTAAGGAAGTAGATGAAACTTCCCACTAGAGAGCATCCACAACCCAAAGAATTTATTGGAGAAAGAGAAAGATAACATGTTCAAAATGATAATTGAACAAAATCTCCAAATATAGAAAATGGAAGCTGATATGGAGTCATTGTTAAAGGAAAAAGAACAACAACTTATTGTTTCAGCAGTTATCCCCATAGCAACAACATCTATTGCAGGTACTTCAATAACATGGAATTCTACAACAATAATTGTTACATTGGATACACAGTCCACTCGAGACTTGACACTGAAGGATGAAAAGATTGAGAAATTAAAAACTCTACTTCAAAAGCTCCAAGAATAAAAGATTAAGACTCATAACACATACTTGGACGAGATCCAGAAAAGTTATAAGTTGTCTTAGCAAATATCAACTTATGAAAATTAATGTGCAATTTCTCAAACCATTACTTAGACCAAAGAAAATGTTTGGCTAAATATTAATGAATCTATGACTGAATTTTGGCCTTCAATTGAGATTATTTTTTAACAGCAAGAGTTGATCTAGATATCAAAGGAAGCAGTAGTAGAAGTAAACAGAGACTTGGACCATAAACTAGGCGATGCTACAAGGATAATGAAAGTTCTAAATTCTACGACAAAAGAAGAACTTGAAGAGTATAAAATTGAAGATAGAACTAAATCTCTCTTGGAGGTGAGAAAGATACTAACTAAAATAAATTTAATGATAGAGCTCGAGAACAAATGTCATAATTTAGAAGCTTAGATTAAAAAGTTTCACAGGACATTTAATTCACTATATCAAAAAGGACTTCAAGGTATGCAAGGAATAGGTGATAAGTTGGTTCCACTAGGAGAATGTCAGCAAAGATTGCATGATATAATAGTAGATAAAGCCAAATTTGAAAAAATCAAAGGAATTATCACTCGAAAAGCTTTCATGGAAGGGTTAAGTTATGATCTATTAATTCAGCATGAGATAAAACATTTGTTCATAACTAAACCTACTTTTAAGAAATACACCGGAGTAGATGAATCACACTTGAAATTAGTGAAGTTTTATATCCCTGATGAGGCAACATGGGAGAAATTGTGTGAACTCATCAAATGGAGAATACAACAAATTTTCAGTACCAGAGTACAGGTTTTAAGGAACAAAGAAGAGATTTTCAAGAACAAGAAATAGAACAGCGGATTTACAGCTTCATCAACAATTGTCATCAAATTATTTGCAAGATGTCAAATTAGTTTAGAATTCCTATTTTCTAATTTGATTTTTGCAAAAAAATCCAATTTAGTTTGGATAAGACACTTTGTAATAAATTTTGGTTTTAGGGCAGAAAAAACTCTATAAATACTTTGTAATTCGAAGTATGAAAGGTTGAAGCCTTGTGATAAGCCATTGAGCATGATTAAAATTCTGAGAACTAATTCTGAGATTAATAAAAGGATTGTGGACTCATTTTGAAGAAACTTGTGTTTTAGTGTGAGTTTTGTAGTTTCTTTGGATCTTTATTTATTTCTACACATGTTTAAAGTTAATACAAAATATGGGTGAGATAATATTGAATATCAATCTTTCAAATCCCTTGCAAAGTTATTATCAATTAAATAGATTGATTAACTGAAACTATATGTTTGAGTTAATTCCGCTACATAATTTAATTGTTGCTTCATGTTTAAATATGTTTTTTTTGGGTGTAAAATACTCATCTATATATGACAAATTAAATACTGTATTTGAATATTTAAAGAATCATATATGTCTTAAAATTCTACCCTTCATAAACATTTTAAAGATTAATTTTGTTAAACTTGAAAAATCAACCTTTTATTATATGAAAAATAACTAGGATTTGTATTTGTTTAATAGTTTAAAGCATTGATGGTCCAAAACCAAATTAAAAAAAAAAATAGATACTTTGACATAGTTCCTTAACTTAGAACTATCTACCAAAGACAACACCTTCATCATGATGTGTTATGGTCTACAACTCAGAAACAAAAAAATGTTTGGTTGCTAAAGACGAACCACAAGATTTCACCTTGCGACTACTTGAACTCGAGCCCTCATTCCATATGATATATGAATTTGCACCATAGTCCAAACATTCACTTCATCTATGATTATTTTCATTTAATAAGATGTGGACTTACGAAATTGAGTTGGTTACTGATAACATTGTATTTCCACAGTGAGTTGGTAATAATGTTAAGGGTTTTCCCGATTGAGCTTGAAATTTGTGTCACAGTCTTCGTATTCATTATGTCATCAAGGTTGAAATTTTTAGTTTAACTTTGGTTTTATTGTAGCTCCTTCCAGGAGCTCTTCAGGACCCTCTGCTGACCAACAATTTATTTGGGAGTTTCAAAACATAATTTTCTTTTATCAAAGAAGAAATCTCTATTAATAACCCTTGAGAAATGTCTACTTTGACACTTTTTTCTTTCATGAAATCTGCAAAGGTAACCACCAATTTAGATTTTAGATCTTTAATAAGATCAGGAGTGCAAATTCTTTTGACAACTGGAACCCATGACATCTAAAATGTAATATATTCCTTTTGGTTGACACGAAGGGTTTCAACATGAATTCCTTTCATAATTTCAGGTGAAGACTTCATCAAATGAAGAAAACCCGTTGACAACTTAGTGTCGAATATTGTCGTGGATGTAGAAAATTTCCATCCAATTATCAAACCCTTTATCTTTTCTGTGTTATTAATCTTTATTTATTATTTCTAGAGTTTGAGTATTCAATTTATTCCTTAGAATTCTAGAGAATTATATTGTTAGAAAACTGTTTTTATTTAGGTATTAAAAAGTATTCTAGACCATTGTATTTCAGATTTCATGGGTTCGAGTCATTGGGAGCAGTTGCACTCCTAATCATCTTAAACCTCCCAACTCTAAATTGGTTGTTAACTTTACATAGATCGTGATGAAAAGGTGACAAAGGAGGTGTTTCTTAAAAGGTGTTAATCCAGAGTTCTCTCTCATGGCAAATGAAGTTTTGAAAACCGCAAATAAATTAAGTTTTGAAGTCCTGCAAAGCTCATGGAAGGACCTACAATAAAACTAAAAAATTCAACCTGAATTTGGTAAACCCTCGACGACATAATCGATAGGAAGACTGTAACAAAAATTTAAGAATAACAGGGTAAACTATAAAAAAAGATATAAAACTACCTTTCACTCACAAACTTGAAGCATTGTTAATGGAACCAACTCACTTTGGAGACAAAGTGCTAACAATAGCCAGAGAAGCATAATTGCAAAGCTAAAGCCCTTAGTCTTGCACTGAATGAACCTCTTCCAATGGAGAACATGAAATATAAAATAACAAGTGAGGGTGTAGTCAATCAAATGAGCAACGATTTCAAACCGTATTGCCCTCTAATATCCTTGATTTATGTGAGCCATCCATCTATGACCCCATGAGAAAATGTTTCACATGTGAGACACATAATCAAAGTGATGGACACAGGTGAAACAAGTAATGTTACATGTCAATTCCATGTTAAAAAATGAATGAATCACAAATCTTACAAAAAAAAACTATTAGTGGAATAATAATGTTTTCGCTTTATATATATAAAATTCATATTAAATTTTTCTAACTAATTAATACATGCATCATTCATATTTAGAAGTAGAAAACATACATTCATAAGATTCTTTCTCTTTATCAAATTACTTTTATTCTTAATATTTTTTAATCTTACATGTTTATTTATCTTCATGGTATGTATATATAAATTTTGTTATTAATATCGAAAATACTACAAGTCAACTTCATATTAAAAATTGTTGAATTACAAATCCCCTCGGGGTTATTTTTCACCCCAAATAGAGCCTCAATATGTTTGGGGATTGGGATTTGTGACCAAAAAAATTGAGTCTCAATATGCTTAGGGATTGGGCTTTGTGACCAATAATCAAGCTAAATATTTAGCACTCTAGAAAAGTATAGAATTATCACTTGCTATAAACATTTGTAAACTCAATGTGTTCAAACATTCAATTTTAGTCATTAAACAATTAGCAAGGGCCAATATAATGCTAAGTTTGATCATCCACCTATTCTCCAAAGGATTATTATGCTCTCAAAATAATTTGATTAGATTGAGATATTGAGCATAAACATTTAAATATTAGTTCTTTATAATTTAGTACGGAGGACATAGGAGAGATTGAGCGTAAACATTTAAATATTAGTTCAATATGAGAGATTGGTGTAGTGTTTTTAAAATGAAAAATTAGATCAAAAAATAATGATAATAATTAAACATAATGTTGGCTCAATTAAAAACATTTTGCAAACATTAATATAAAATTATAAATATTTTTTCCTAAAAAAAAAACCATAATATGCATATCACATTAAAAGAAATTTAAGTAATGGTGTGAAGGTCACAGCTTACTCTGTGGGCAAAAATCCAGTCATGTTAAGGGTTGGTGTGGCACAGGCCCGCTGCTACTCAAACCACTTACAAACTAAAAAAAAAAAAGAGATTTAAGTAATAATGATTCATATTCGCAATCATAAAATACAATTAAAGCTTAATGAATTTAATTTTTGGTAGAAAATAAAATTAAAATTCATATTCATAACTATTATATTTAGAACATTCTTATTCAAATTTAATTAATAAGTATATAAAAAATCAATATTTTGCAATAAAAGTTTTTCCTATTTGTCTATATATTTATAATCAACACTCCATAACACATTAAAAAATTTAAATTTTTAAAAATTATAAAAATATCAAAGAAAAATTCCCCATATATATGTAACTAAATATATTATCGAATTTTTATAAAACTAAAAATAAGGATACATATATTATTGAAGTTTCATAAAACTAAAATTAAGGACATAGAGGTGTGAAATTTATATAAAGATAAATATTAATGTAACTAATCAATATAGATCTATCTTAAGTTCAGATCTACTAGCACCCACAACAATCAAATTTCTTTAGGTGCAAATTTTCTCTCAAGTTTTGCAATCACAAAGAGATTTGCAATTGAGAAATTTGATCCCTCTTTGATGCGTAGTATATCCATAACTTAAGATGAATTTATCATGATATAAGATAAAAATTAGAGTATCAAATCTTGCATCATTTATAATTTAATCTGATTTTTTAATGTTATTATGAAAATAGTAAGATAATGAACATTGATTGCATATTTTTGTGGTCAAATTTTGAAGAATGGTTATTCAGAAATAAATCCAGGGTATCCATTTTATTTTTATTGTGGATGTTTTTATTCAATGGAATATCCCCTCATCGGGACATGGATGTCTAAAGAAGAATGTCATAGATCTAAGGGTTATATAGAAGTAACTGTGAGAGAGAAGTGTTATATAGAAGTAACTTTGAGAGAGAAGGGTTATATGGAAGTAAGGGTCAGAGAGAAGAGAAAATCAATGGATGGTTGGATAATGGAAGCAGAGAATATAGAAAATGTTAAGAGAAAACTGTAAAGAAAAAATGTAGAAGAAAGATCCAAAGAAAAAAAGGAAAAACCCTAAAAATAAAGGTAATTCAATGTCGGATAATATAATTCCAAGAAGAACTTTGAAATAATAAAAAAATTATTTTGATCGAGGGTTTAGGATTTACTATAATAATGATTGTATGATCTAATATAAATGGTTAATATGTGGATAATATCAATTCAAAAATAATATAAGGTAACCTGAACCCATAAAATAAATTTATGGATTAATTAATTAATTAATAGCATTTTTTTTAATACAGAGAAAGAATTCCATAAGAAAAATAGAGATATAATGGAGATAAAATAGAGATGAATAAGATATTGTAGTAAGCAAAGGAGATTAAGGTGAAGAAAGATACAAATGTGATATATTGCAGATAAAATAACGATGCCTTACTTAAGGAGATACTAAGATAAAGAAATAAAAATAAACTAGATAAATGACCAATGACAAGGGAAAAAGGGAAGCTGGGGCCAATGACGGAAGAGAAACAAGGGAAATGAAAGGGGCAAGAGGGCAAAAAGGGAAGGTCCCTATTGAGATTGTTTCGATGCTTTATAATTTTCAAGCACTCTCTAAATATTCTCTTAAATTAATAGTTTTCTTTTTTGATGATTTGAATATCTTCTAAACAAATATGATGTGTGGAATGTTTGGAGTACTATGCAAGTGTTGAAGTGTGTATAAGTTCATTTCAAAAACAATGAAATTTCATCTTATATTTGATATAAATATAATTTACAAAGTAATTTATCTTTTTACATGTATTTTTAATATTAATATAATTTTTTTTATCCTTTAATAGAATTAAATTTCTTTATGTAATTTAAACATTAATATGAATTCTTGTGGTTATCTTGGCTTTGTAACTCGCTCTACGTGAATGCACATCTATGGTTTATGCTTGAATCCTCCACAGTTTTAACTTATTCACCCTTGGCCATCTAACACAACCCTGAAAAATCCCCATTTTGATTCGCGATCAATGACCACCCAGGGAGGAGGGGTCCCTGACACCTCCAACCCCTCTTCGAACCAACCCCGTCATTCGTCCTCGATCCCTCTCAAGCTCAAATCAAGTGACACCATGGATATCGACAGGCCTGACACCTCCCTCCCAGAATTTTCGGGAGCACAAAATCACTCTTCCCCAAACACCTACATTCCCAAATCCCTGGAGATCCCTTAGTGACAACTTCCTAAACTCCAACCATAAATAGAAGTTTAGTAAACTTCGCCTCTATGAGAGCCTTTGTAAAGAAACTTACTTTCAGGCAGTGGACAGTTTCCCTCTTTGAGGGTTTTAACCATGTCAAGAATAATGGTGTACTGATCTGTGATATGTTTGTGAGTGGTGTCCTTTGGTGTTCTATTTAAGGAACTTACCCTGTAAATTCCTACAATCCCCACGCTAAGTATCTACAAATTCATCTTCATCTAGCTGACTCATAAATCCCTTTTGCAGTGAATTGCGCTCAGGTGGAAACTGAAATCCCACTACAATGTTTAACTCAGCCATAAAGGGTTCTTCATTGTGATATTTTATTGGGTTGAATATCTCTACATAGTAATGGAAGGAGACCCTTACTTCTTCAACTTCATTAGCTTCTACATGTGTTAATGTGTAAAAATTTCTACCCTGATTAATACGAATTATCATGGGAACCAGTTTGGATATGCTTGTACTCTCTCCCACAAGAGTACTAGGACCCTGAAACCCTAGTTAAAATTGGCAACAACCTAGGCAAATTCGTTCATCTCTTGGAGTAAACCAAGCAAGGAAGGAACACCTCCTAAGCTATGATCTATGTCTATATGAACATATCTGGTACTCTTCCATAAGTCGTAGGCCCAGAATCTGAGGACATTGATTGGATCCAAATGCTTGACTATGAACACTTCCCCTTTAGATGTCGCAACTATAATGAACATGGCCATATCTTCTGTCATTGCCAACTCACACCCCCCAAGCGATCTGAGAAGGATGAAGCAGCCAAGGAAAATGATGTATTGAAAAAATCCCCTCCAAAAGGTGGTATACCAAGAATCCAATGTATCTAAGGCAGCCAAAAAACATGCCACTGGCAATAACTTTGAAGTTCCTGTAGCTCTTCAGAAAAATATAAAAGAATAAGCCTCAACCTCTACTCCAAGAACCCAGGAAACACATTTCCTAGCCATGGATAGGTTGGGAAAGTCAATCATTGGTAAGTTCCAACATCATCCACCATAGTAGCTCCTGGTACCCCAGCCATGCAAGGCGCAGAGAACCCCTCAACACACACTGAAGATGTCGATATGACAGAAGAAGAAGATCTCATAGGCTTAGAGGGACTGTATATACTAGCCATGGAGGATGCATGCAAGAGGAACAACCTCAAGGATATCCCCCAAAGGGGCAGCTATAGGAATGACAAGAGGGTTGAGTATGAATACCTCATGTATAGTGATCCTTTGATCAATTAAGGGATAGTTAGGAGCCAGATATGATGAATCGTTAGGCCAGAGATTTGGTTTAGAGAATCATTGATAAGAGGGCAAATGTTGAAGTCCCAAAGAGCATTCCATCTTGGTGGAGCAAGAGGGTTGGTAGAGGGCATATCATTGAGCCTATGTTCAATCATTCTAGAGGCAGATAGAAGATTGATAGTGGCAGTATTGATGGCTGGAGATGTAAGCATTCTGAATTTGCACAAGTTGTGGTGATCAGCAGAAGAGGACGAAAAGTACTTCCGAGATGTGTCGAAGCTACGCGGATTTAAACAGTTGTAGAAGTGCTACATTAGCGAGTAGGTCAAGTGTATCTTGTTCAGGGAAATATTGGTGATCATAGTTATTGACACCAAGCCCTATTCATTCGAGTATCATAGTTGTATGAAAGGGTTGTTGTTGGATCCCTATAATACTAGTGATTACCCCATTACTATTACAATTATACCCCTTATTAATATTGTTGTGCCCCTATTGCCCCCATATTGTTATTATTGTGCCCCATAGAATCCCTCTATTGTTATTTTTGTGGCTTTATATTATTATTGTTAGGTCGGCTGGATTATATTGTGACTCCTTAGACTCCTATATATAGAAAGGAGGTTTTATCATTTGAATCATCCAAGAATTGTTCATTTATGTAATGTAAAGGAGGTTGTCCCTTCGAAGAGGCTGAATTCTAAGGCGTTGATCTATCTTTTCTATCTTTTCTTGAGCTGGTTTCATAACATTTGGTATCAGAGGCTTTGGATTCTAGGGTTTCGCTGCTCCAAATAGGTCATCATGGAATTTTCGCTATAACTTTTTTCTGCGATGTTTCAGAAGTTGCAAAGAAAACCCATTTGAGAAGAAGTCACTCTAAACCTCGGGTCTGAATTTTAGAGCTTTTTGCGCTATATTTGCGGAGATATGATCTGAAGAAGTTGGTCTTTTTGCAGACTCCTGAATTACATTCCAAACAGGTGACCTGGGGAAAATCGTCATAACTTTCTCTCTGGGGATCATATTGAAATTTTCATCTGAAGGTATGGAATGAGGACGGACTGTAGTTTCTTGAATGCATTTTTTAGATCCAAAGGTTGAAACAGTGACTCGTGGCACGTCGTACAAGTTCGCTCTACTGAACTAGTCTATAATCAAGTCACTGTGGGAGATTCCGCATAACTCTTCCTTGGAGAATCCAATTTGGGTCAGACTTGTGGCATTGGAAAGAGGACACAGGGAGCTACTATAAATCACAAATTCAGAACTAGATGATTGGAAAGTACAGAGATACATCAGAGGCAATATCGAGCTCCTACAAAGTGAAAAAAGGTGTGTAGATTTTTTTAAATTTTTGCTTAAGCTTGGTTTGAAAATTTATTTTGAAGGAATTCAAAGGGAATAGTAGAGAATTATTATCGGTAACTGATGCCCCAAGGAAAGAAAATACAAACACCTAGTAAGGAACCTGAAAGCTCTAGCATGACTCATGAAGAAGAGGAAGAAATGATACATGATATATCAAAATTACAAGAACAAGTGCAACAAATGTCACGCTCACAAAAGTTAACAGAAGCTAAGATAAATGGCGTGGAAGCTAAGATGAATGGCATGGAAGCTAATATGGACAATTTGAAGATAGATTTGAACACAAATTTGAAGACAGGCATGGCAGATTTGAAGACAAATTTGACAAATTTTCTACAAGAAATACTTACTAATGGTGAAAAGGTAGTAAAGGAAACTCATGATGAGAACAAAAGAAATGTTAATCATGATTCTGTATACGCTAATGTTGGATCAAAGACTCACGATATTCCAAAAATCGATATGAGGAAGTTTGATGGCAAGGATCCCGCCACATGGATATTACAGATGGAGCAATTCTTTGATCTCAATAATGTGCAAAACACACAAAAGGTACGTATGGCAACTTTATATTTGGAACCAAATCAGTTTGTATGGTATCAATGGCTTTGCTCTCGTAAACAATTTATCACTTGGGCAATTTTTACGGAAGAATTGGTAGCACATTATGAGGATACAAAAAGCAACACTTTTTTTAGCCAATTGATAAGTCTCAAACAAAAGGGTTCAATAATGGAGCACATTGAGGAGTTCCAAAAATTGAACATAAGGGTAAAAGATATTCCAAAGGAGCATAGGATTGATGTGTTCATAGGGTCTTTAAAGGATAATATCCAACATGATTTTCGCCTTTGGGAACCTGATTCATTAGAGAAGGCATTCAGGTTAGCAAGAAAAATGGAAAGCAAAATTATGGCAACCAGGAAGCATACCACTCACAACTATAAAGATGGAAGTATTGTTGCCCATAGTCTTCCACAACCTATAAGGTTGACACCACAACAATTGGAAGAAAAAAGAGAAAAAGGGCTTTGTTACAGTTGTGATAGCAAATACACTAAAGGTCATAAGTGTGCTAAGAAGAAATTATTCTACATAGATTGTGAAGAGGAAGAAGAAAAGGAGCAAGAAAGGTCAAAAAAAGAGGATATACTCCAGGAACAAAGCCTAGATGAAGAACAAATAAATACGACCATATCTTGTAATGCATTGGCGGGAATTACCACTCCTCAAACCATCAAGATAGAAGGACAAATCAAGAAGAAAAAGGTAATAGTGTTGATTGATTCAGGAAGCACCCACAATTTTATTCATTGTAAGGTAGCAAAAGAATTGAATTGCTTCTTATATCCAGCACCAGAGTGTCAAGTGATGATTGCAAATGGAGGAACAATAAATTGCTCTGGAAAGTGCCATAATATCAAGCTATCCATGGGAGAATATGTATTGACTAGCCCAATGCTTTCCATTCCAATGGGAGGTGTTGATGTTGTACTAGGAGTCCAATGGCTACAATCCTTGGGTACAATAGCTTTTAATTTTCAAGAACTTTTCATCAAATTTTCTACGGAAGGAAAGGAAGTTGAATTAAGGGGTATTGCAGGGAAACTAGGAAAGATAATCAGTTCTAATGGTATGACAAAGCTTCTAAAAAAGGAGCAAAGAGGTGTAATTGCACAATTATGCTCGCTAGATGTTTCCACATCAGAATCATCTATTTCTCCAGATCTCCAAAAAGTCTTGTACAAGCATTCCAAGGTATTTGAGACTCCCAAAGGTCTCCCACCTATGCGTGATCATGATCATGCTATTCATCTGATTCCAGGAAATGTTCCTCCAAACATCAGGCCGTACAGATATCCCTATGTCCAAAAGAGTGAAATTGAACGTATGGTTGCAGAAATGCTAGAGGCTGGTATAATTCAACCAAGTCAAAGTTCTTTCTCTGCTCCAATAGTATTGGTGCACAAGAAGGATGGATCATGGCGCATGTGTCCAGATTATAGGGAGCTCAACAAGCTCACTATTAAAGATAAGTTCCCCATTCCTGTCATTGATGAATTACTGGATGAATTGCATGGATCAATTTACTTCACCAAGTTGGATCTTCGTTCAGGATATCATCAAATTAGAATGAAGATTGAAGACATTTCGAAAGAAACATTTAGAACTCATGAGGGTCATTATGGTTTTTTGGTCATGCCTTTTGGCCTTACCAATGCACCTTCAACATTTCAAGGTTTGATGAATTCAATTTTCAAACCATTCCTTAGAAAATTTGTGTTAGTATTTTTTGATGATATACTAATCTACAGCAAGTCTTGGAAGGATCATGTTGAACATGTTGACAGGGTGCTACAACTATTGGAGGAGAAACAATTATATGCAAAAAGATCCAAATGTTTCTTTGGAGTCTAGGAGGTGGAATATCTGGGTCATATTGTATCTCATGAAGGAGTTAAGGTAGACCCTAGCAAAATTAAAGCCATTAAGGAATGGAAAATCCCCACATCCATAAAGCATCTGCGGGGATTTCTCGGGTTGACAGGGTATTATCGCAAGTTTGTTAAGAATTATGGGAGAATAGCAGCACCTCTAACAACATTATTGAAGAAAGATGCATTTTCATGGACTCTGGAAGCAACAAAGGCCTTTGAACATCTTAAAGAGGCAATGTGCCAAGCACCGGTCTTAGCTACACCGGACTTCACAAAAACCTTTATTGTGGAATGTGATGCTTCAGGAAATGGAATTGGTGCTGTTCTAATGCAAGATGAAAGACCCATTGCTTTTGAAAGTCGTCCAATCAAGGGAAAGTTTTTAAGCAAAGCTATTTATGAGAAGGAAATGTTGGCAATACTCCATGCACTTAAGAAATGGCGACCCTACCTAATGGGAAGACACTTCAAGGTAAAAACGGATCATGATAGCCTTAAATACTTTTTAGAACAAAGATTATCCTCTGAAGAGCAACAAAAGTGGGTCACAAAGATGTTGGGTTATGACTTTGAAATCATCTACAAAAAAGGGAAGCAAAATGTGGTGGCAGATGCACTCTCAAGAAAGGATGAGGATGTGGAAGCATTGTTGTGCGCCATTTCTATTATCCAACCAGATTGGATAAACGAAGCAAGGGAGGAATGGAAGAATGACGAAGAAGTGTGGGCACTTATTCAAAAGTTACAACAAGATTCCAGTACGTCTGATACATTTAGCTGGAAAAATGATTCGTTATGGTACAAAGATCGCTTATACCTCTGTAAGAATTCCCAGCTAAAACAAAAGATTCTTATGGAATTGCACACTTCTCCCTTAGGAGGGCACTCAGGATTTTTAAAAACTTACCACAGGGTTAAGAAGGAATTTTTTTTGGATGGCCTTAAATCAGATATTCAAAAGTTTGTGGCGGAATGTTTGGTTTGCCAACAAAATAAAGTTGAAACAATTAAGACACCGGGTCTATTACAACCTTTATCCATTCCAAGCCAACGTTGGGAGGAGGTTTCAATGGATTTTATCACAGGTTTACCCAAGTCTGAGGGAAAGAGTGTCATCATGGTGGTAGTTGACAGACTTACCAAGTATGCACACTTTTGTGCATTATCACATCCATTTAAAGCCAGTACAGTTTCTACTGCATTTATGGAAACAATTCAAAAGCTACATGGAAACCCAAAGATTATTGTAAGTGACAGAGATCCCATTTTCACTGGAAATTTTTGGACAGAATTATTTTCTTGTCTTGGTACTCAGTTAGCTCATAGCTCATCTTATCATCCTCAATCTGATGGGCAAACTGAGATAGTAAACAAATGTTTGGAAGGATATCTTCATTGCTTTGTATCTGATAAACAGACAAAATGGGTCAAATGGTTGCCTCTGGCTGAATGGTGGTATAACACTTCCTTCCATACAAAAACAAAAATGACCCCATTTATGGCACTTTATGGGTATCAACCACCATCCATCACATCATATTTAAGAGAAAATTCTAAGGTTCAGGCAGTGGAACATCACATCGAACATCAACAACAAGTCCTCCAACTCTTAAAGGATAACCTCGTGTTGGCACATAATAGAATGAAACAACAGGCAGATCAACATCGCAGTGAAAGAAGTTTTGATGTAGGTGATTGGGTATTCCTACGGCTACAACCATATAAGAAAATGTCCCTCAAGCAAGCTAAGAAGGATAATAAATTATCACCAAAGTATTATGGTCCGTACAAGGTGTTGCAAAAGATTGGTACTATGGCATACAAATTGGAGCTTCCTGCAGCTTCTCGATTGCACCCAGTTTTCCATGTTTCATGTTTAAAGAAGGTTATAGGCAACAAGCTCCCAGTTCAAACAATATTGCAAGAACTTGACGAGGAAGGAAAAATTATATTGGAACCGGAAGCAGTCACAGAAACAAGAACTCGACAGCTACGAAATCGATCAATTTCAGAGTATCTTATCAAGTGGAAGAACTTATCCGCTGAAGATTCCACATGGGAGGATGAGAATTTTATGCAGAAGTATCCAAAACTACTCAAGCGTTGAGGACAACACTTTTTTGAAGGAGAGGGGCATGTTGGGTCCCTATAATACTAGTGATTACCCCATTACTATTGTAGTTATACCCCTTATTAATATTGTTGTGCCCCTATTGCCCCCATATTGTTATTATTGTGCCCCATAGAATCCCTCTATTTTATTTTTGTGGCTTTATATTATTATTGTTAGGTCGGCTGGATTATATTATGACTCCTTAGACTCCTATATATAGAAAGGAGGTTTTGTCATTTGAATCATCCAAGAATTGTTCATTTATGTAATGTAAAGGAGGTTGCCCCCTCGAAGAGGCTGAATTCTAAGGCATTGATCTATCTTTTCTATCTTTTCTTGAGCTGGTTTCATAACAGTTGTGATCCCTAGTATGGGGTCCCTAAGTTTTTTGTATTAAGATTTGTAATATAGCAAGTTGTGGGTTAAAAATTGTCTTTTGTACCAGCTAATTCACTGTTGTATGTTCTTTGTAGTGAAAAGTTCTTATCTTGTGGCATTTGAATGTGTTTTTGATCGTGATCTTAGACTCAAACCTAATTCTTAGTGTCGTAGAAAAATCAACACTATGGTCCCTAGATTGCGTTGTAAAAGATTGGAATTATGGCATACAAATTGGAGTTGCATCCATCTTCATGTATACAACTACTCTTCCATATTTTTATCTTAAATAAGGTAATCAATGACAATATCCCTATTCATATTTTTTAATGTTCTCAATGCTATTAATCTCTAAAATAATAATCTTATGATGATATTCATGAATATTTATTTTAATACTTTTATGTTAGTCATGTCTATTATTTAAGTAAAATGTTAACTATATTTATGTTAATATGTTAATAGTAATTTATTAATAGATCTAGGGATTATTAATATTAATAATAGTGTGGATTTATTATTACTCTTAATATTCCTAAATATATAACTATAATAATAATATTTTAAAATTAATTATTATTTTATAATTATATTATTATTATTATTATTATTATTATTATTACTTAATAATAATATTTAATAACAATATTATTATTATTATTAATGGTTTGTATAACTTATTAACTAAATATAAACTTAAAACATTAAGCTATCTAATGTAAACTTAAATTTTCTAATTAAATATAAATTTTAGATCAATAAATAACCATCTATAATAGATAATTTTTTTAAACCTATTAAGTTAGTTATATAATGGACCATCTTTTCCTTAAATTTATTAGATGGTCCATTAGATAACTAAATTCATCTATGCAAGCTACAAAGTTACTGAAAAATATGTTATTAATAAAAAGGTTAAAGAATTGCAGAGTCTAGTGACAAAGAGCCCTCCTTTGGGTAAACTAAAAATCCCATTATTGAATTCATTTCTTTCTATATGTAATTAATGACGCTCCATAACTTCTATAAGCAAGCCTAGGCTTTATAATTGAACTGCTCGGTAATCATGATATATTTACTTATACAACAAGACTATATGTAATTAATGACGCTCCATGACTTCTATAAACAAGCATAGGCTTTATAATTGAACTGCTGGCTAATCATCATATATTTACTTATACAACAAAACAATGCATGCTTGATGGTCATTTCTCTTCTATAGAGATTTACAGATATTATTGAAAAAAAATATTAAAACAATAATAAAATTTCTATTAATTAATTTTATAAAAACATAAGGGTTAAGCACAAAAAAAGGTTTAAAAAAGCTGCATGAATGACCTAAAGTTTTCAAACAAAAAAAGCTTCAAAAAAGCTAGATGAACGACCTAAAGTTTCAAAAAGGTTGTATGAACGTTTAATGTATCAAAACTAAAAGAAAATGAAAACCTCCATTACCCTTTAATGGAGCAAAATTAACAGAAAATTAAAACCTTCGTTACCCTTTAATGGAGCAAAATTAAAAGAAAAGCTTTGGATCCTCCATTACATTGCCGTTTGAATGCTTTTTATAACAATATAAATAATGGCCACACCTTTTACCATTGTTCTTTTGAAGATTTATGGTCTTGTGTTTCTTTCGTGCCTCAGGGGATCAACAAATTCTTGATAATGTGTTGTTGTTTTTGTTTTCTCTGGGAATATTATCCTTCAAAATTCTTCAGTGAATTAGGGCCAAACAACATAGGTAAGAATATTATAGTTCTTACTTTCACTTGTTAATCAGCGGGATGATTTAGAGATGGTGAAAAAGAAGTGGTACAGTTTGCTAAAGCAATAGCAATGTTTGTGCCCTGCATTGACTAGCCAATCAAGAAAGCTCAGTTTGGTGAATTTCAGGTATTTTTGATTGCGAATTTCAGGTATTTTCGATTGCCATATTTCAGTTGGCGAATTTAAGGTATTTTAGGTTGTTTCAAATCCTGTGTTAAAACTATAAGATCTTGAAATTTCTTAGATTATTGGCCATGGTACCTGTAAAATGTTCGAAGAGAATTCAGTTCTCATGGCCTCTGTAGCAGATTTATGGTGATATATTTGATGAAATTATTCTGTAGAATATGTTAAGACGTTTGTTGCATATTTTTGTGCAAAGGATTCAATTCTAGATAAAGGACACATATGGCATATCCCCTCACCCGGACATATGTGTCTAAAGAACAATGTCATAGATATAAGGGTTATATATAAGTAAATGTGGCAGAGAAGGGTTATATAGAAGTAAGGGTGAGATAGAAGAGAAAATCACTCTGCCCCAAACACCTACATTGCTAAATCCCTGGAGATCCCTTATTGACAACTTCCTGAACTCCAACCATAAATCGAATTCTAGTGAACTTCACCTCTGTGAGAGCCTTTGTAAAGAAACAAACTTTCAGGTCATGGACTGTTTCACACTTTGCGGGCCTTAACTACGTTAATTACTTTGTTAATTACTTTGCATTCAGACGCGGTAATAGAAAATAACTACCATTGAAAAGTATTTGGGGTTTAACATTCCATAAGTCACAATGAATGAATTTTGAGAAAACTACTATTAATATTGGAGAGGAAGAGAGACAAGGTGTGTTGTTTACTACAATATCTTGAGTTAAATATTAGAATGGTCTATGATTCCAACTACTCTTTTCATATGATCAATATGACAAAATGGAAAAACTAATAGGTGTGAAAATAGGTTTGCACCTCGAGAGATTTGATCACTCTCGGCGCTTGATAGATCCAATGTTAAGATGGATATAGGCTGGTTTTAGTCGTGTACGGTCGAGATGCACTCTTTATTTCCTTCTCTCTCTTTCTTAGTTACCTCAGTTTGTTGAGATGAGAGAGACTATTAGTAACTTGAATGATGAAAAATGATAAAATACAAAATTTGAGTGCAAAGTGTCAATGTAACAATTTTGATACATAGAAAATGTGAATAATAAGAATATAGTCAATTACAAACAATCTTCATTGCAGTCAATCTGAAACTATTTTCTTCTAGGATGAAACCAATTTTAATACAAATTCAAGTCTATTTTCCAAAAGTATCTTTCCCAAGATATAGCTATTTACAAAATCTATTGTATGCACAAAGATATGTCATATTTCTCTAAAACAAAACTAGCATGTCATTTTCTCTAAAACAAAACTAATGTGTTAGTCATTATTTCTTGAAACTATTTTCTTCTACCCTGAAACCAATTTTAATACAAATGTAAGTCTCTTTTCCAAAAGCATCTTTCCCAAGTTATCGCTATTTACAAAATCTATTGTATGCACAAAGATATGTCATGTTGCTCTAAAACAAAACTAACATGTCATTTTCTCTAAAACAAAACTAATGTGTTAGTCATTATTTCTTGCATGCGGATATATGTATTTTACAATGTGTTAGTCATTATTCCTTGCATGTGGATATGTGTATTTTAAAAAGGAAATATAGTGCTTTTATTGCAAGTAATTAGTTGTTTTAAAAATAAAAATAACCCTAAAAAAATTAAATAATAATAATAAAAATGACTCATCGTATTAACTCATGGTTTTAAAAATCCATGGTATTGACTCATGGAATTCCTCTGGAATATAATATATTTAAGGGAGGATTCGACTACCCTAGATTCATGTTAGTTTGATGTTATATTTATATACATAACTAGTTGTAGAAAATGATGGTAGCCTATAACTTTTTTTATGGATATATTGGCACTGGGCATTTGTATGCAGAGGTAATGTTTTTGCCTACCACTATCCACTTTTTACTAAGTTATAATCGATAAAATATAATACTATAATATTACATTTTACCTAATATTTATCCTCAACGAGCCCACTTCTTATTGTAATTTTTCTTTATATTTGTGATTTAAAATAAACAAAATCAACTATAAAATTAGTAGGAGTAAGGGGAAATGTTGAGTATAATGTAATATTTAGGGTGGGGTGTGACGTCAAATATTAGGTAAAATTTAATAATATTACATTTTAATTAGTATTCCCCCCACCCCTAACACCAGATCTATTGTAATCAATATATTTGTAATAATTAATATACATCGGCTCAATTGTAATCAATATATTTTTAATAACTAATATAGATTAATAAACCAATACCCACAAGAGAAAGATACAGAGGGAGAGAAGGGAAGAATACCGTGGGCTACTACCATTATTTATCAATGCCATGGGACATCTAGACTTTTGATTATTATGTTATGAATCTAGGCTTTTAATTATTATGTTACAATACCATGGACCAATACCATGGCTTATTAATACCACATGCCCAAAAACCATAACTTATTTCAAAATCAAAATATTTTACAAATGCTTTATTTTAATTTAATTTAGTAACATTTTTAATTAAATCTAAGAGAAAATAGTTATAATTACTTTTTAGGCATATATAAATCCTCCATCCTTAGGACTACTAACAATATTCCCATAGAGATTAAATGGAGGTTTTAATAAATTAAAAATGTTGAGAATACTTTTATATATACATATGTGAAATTTATATAATATAAATAATATAATAAAGAACAAGGATAGATGCATTTTAACCAAGGATCCAAGTGAAGTGAGAAAGAAAAGTGATTAACAATGATAGAGGAAAGATAGTGCATGATTATTTTAAGTTTTCTTTAATTGTAGTTTCTTTAAGATGATTGATCCAAAATATAGGTTTAATATTTTACAACCAATTATGGTTTTTTTTTAATTTAGATACTTTCTTGAAAAAATTACTATGGGATAATATTTAAGAAAGAGAGTGAGATGGAAGGGGTAATAGAGTGGAGGAGAGAGAATAGAGGTGGGAGAGATAGTGAGGGAGAAAGTAAGAAGGAGAGGAGGTGGACAGAGGAAGGGAGAGATATGAATTTGGAGGGTGAAAGAGAGGGAGTGAAGGAAAAATATATTCACAGTTAGAGGTGGAGAGAGAGAGACAGAGTGACAAGGGTGAGATGAATATGGAATGAGGGAGAGAGGATATGAGGGAAGGGAGAGGAAAGGAGAGGATAAAGATAAGGAAAGAAGGGGAAGAGAGATACATGGAG
This sequence comes from Pinus tabuliformis, assembly GCA_031772625.1. Taxonomy (NCBI): domain Eukaryota; kingdom Viridiplantae; phylum Streptophyta; class Pinopsida; order Pinales; family Pinaceae; genus Pinus; species Pinus tabuliformis. The sequence goes on from CM062817.1 coordinate 562,242,337, forward strand.
ACATATATATGAAGGGGAGAGAGAGTGGAAGAGAGAGAAGGAGAGAGGGAGGGAGATAGTGATAGAGTTGAGGGTGGAGAGATAAACTATGTATGATGGGGGGATAGATGAAGGGAGGTGGGAGAGAAGGGGAGAGAGAGGAAGGAAAAGGAGAGAGGGTTTGAGAGAGAGGAGAAAGAGAGGGGGAGAGAGAGATGGAGTTTGAAGGGGAAGAAAGACATAGATAGAGAAAGGTTGAGAGAGAGAGAGAGAGAGAGAGAGAGAGAGAGAGATTGAGTATGTATGTTTTGGGGGTGAGAAGGAGAGACAAGGGGATATAGAGATATAGGTGGGGTGGGGATAGGGTAGAAGAGAGAGGAAAATAGAGGGAGGGAGGAAGAGAGATAGATGGGTTATAGATATATAGACGGAGAGAGGGGGGGGGAATATTGTTATTTAGGATTCCCTAATAATTTTATCTCTATGGGAATATTGTTAGTAGTTGTGAGGATGGAGGGTTTAGGTATACCTAGAAAGTAATTATAACCTCTTTGCTCCTAGATTTAATTAAAAAATGTTATAAAATTAAATTAAAAGAAATCATTTGTAAAATACTTTCATTTTCAAATAAGTTATGGTTTTTGCGCATGTGGTATTCATAAGCCATGGTATTGGCCCATGGTATTGGCCCATGGTATTGTAACATAATAATTAAAATCCTAGGTCCATAACATAATAATCAAAAGTCTAGATGGCCCATGATATTGATAAACCATGGTAGTAGCCCACGATATTCTAGTTTCCTTCCCTCCTCTCCCTCTCTATCTTTCTCTTGTTGGTATTGGCCCATGTTATTGTAAAAAAACTTATTTTTTGATCTCAAAACTTGATGAAAGGCTTGCACCTCGAGATATTTGATCTATCTCGGTGCTTCATAAATCCAATATTTAGGCGACCTATTTTTTAGCACAAAACTTGAGGAAATGTTTTTACCTCGAGAGGTTTGAGCCCTCTCGGTGCTTGAGAGATCCGGTGTTAAGATGGCTCTAGGTTGGTTCTAGTCATGTGTGGTCATACAAAACTTGTTGAACATCTAATTGTTTTGATCATTTTAAATATGTTAAATATGTCTAATATTAATTTGGTCAATTTAGTTTAAAATTTTCTTAGTTACCTTAGTTTGTTGAGATGAGAGAGAGCGTTAGTAACTTGAATGATGAAAAATCATGAAATAAAAATTTTGAGTGCAAAGTGTTAATGTAACAATTTTGATTGATAGAAAATGTGAATAATAAGAATATAGCCAATTAAAAACAATCTTCATTGTGATCATTCTGAAACTATTTCTACTGTTCCTATTGTCACCATTATTAGTTTTTCCATTTTTTCATATTTTCCATTTTCTCATATCGATCATATGAAAAGAGTAGTTGGAATCATAGACCATTCAAATATTTAACACAAGGTACTGTAATAAACAACATACATTGTCTCTTTTTCTCTCCAATATTAATAGTAGTTTTCTCCAAAGTCAATCATTATGACTTATGGAGTGTTAAACCCCAAATAACTTTCAATGGTAGTTATTTTCGATTACCGCATTGGAATGCAAAATAATTGACAATGTTGAATGATGGAAAATGGGAATAATAAGAATGTAGCTAATTATAAATAGTTTATAGTTTCAAGCAACAAACATTTTGGGTAAGCAAACATTTTATTTAGGATGAAAACTCAAGTATTGTATTTATGGTTGAATTACTGTAACGCATAGATCAAGGCATATCATGAATAATTTTTAAGTGCTTACACAGAGAGTGTGTGTGTGTTTTAAGGGTGAGAGGGAGAGAAGGGGAGATAGAGATATATATGGGGGGAGAGAGGAAAGAAGAGAGAGGAAAAGACAAGGAGGGGGGAATAGATATAGATATAAAAAAAGAAATGTTAGAGAGAGAGATTGAAGGGGAAGAGAGAGACATGGAGGGGAAAGGGAGGGCAGGAGAGAGAGAGATAGATAGATATGGAGAGAGAGTGTATACGTTTAGGGGGTGACATAGAGAGATAGAGAAGGATAGACAATGGGAGATAGATATATAGATGAACGAAGAAGAGATGTGCTTACACTGAAATCAATGCACACTATTTATCTAATTACTTTGACATTATTGTACATCATAGATCTAGTTGCGTCAAATCAGAAATCAACATCTACACTAAAATTAATGCGTCTAGTGCAAACAATAAAATATGATTAAAAATCAACATCTATATAGAAATCAATGCATATAGTGCAAGCAATCAAATAGGATTATAAACCAATATCTACATTGAAACCAATGCATCTAATGCAACCAATCCAATATGAGTAGAAATCAACATCTACATTGAAATTAATGCGACTAGTGTAAGGTATGAAATAGGATTAGAAATCGACATCTACACTAAAATCAATGCATCTAGTGCAAGCGATCAAATATATATGATTAGAAACCAATATCTACACTGAAACTAGTGCATCATGTGCAAGAAATCAAATAGGTGTAGAAATCAACATCGACGCTGAAATCAATTAATATAGTGCTTGTGATCAAATAGGATTATAAATCAACACCTACATTGATATCAATACATCTATTTTAGTGAAAATACAAAATATTCTTGACTTTCTGGATCTAGATTCTATGTCTATATTTGTCTCTGTGTGTCTCTTTCTTCTTCCCTCTCTTCCCAACTTCCATTTTGTGTCTATCTCCCTCCCCCTCTCCTTCTCTCTCTTCCCCTCCCTCTCTCCCCCATCTCTCTCTATCTGCCTCTCCCTCCATTTATCTATCTTTCCCTTATTCCCTCTCTTCCCATGCCGTCTATATCTATACCTCCCTCCATCTCTCCTTATTTTTCTCTCTATCTCAGCCCCCAAAAAACATGTCATTCTCTCTATATCTCTCCCCATATCTATCTATCTTTCTATCTATCTCTCCCTCTTCCTCCCCCCCCCCTCTCTGGCCCCTCCATCTATATCTATATAACCCATCTATCTCTCTTCCTCCCTCCCTCTATTTTCCTCTCTCTTCTACTCTCTCCCCCGCCCCAACTATATCCCTATCTCCCGTTAGCTCTCCTTGTCACCCCCAAAACATACACACTTTCTCTCCATATCTCTCTCTCTCTCTCCCTCTCTCTCTCTCTCTCTCTCTCTCTCCCATTTCTCCCTTGCCACTCCCTCTCCACCTTTCTCTCTAAATTTACTTTCTTCCCTTTCCAACTCCATCTCTCTCTGGACTCTCTCTCAAGTCCTCCCTCCTTTTCCTTCCTCTCTCTTCCCCTCTCTCCCACCTCCCTTAGTCTACCCCCCCATACACTTTATCTCTCCACCTTCAACTCTATCACTATCTTCCTCCCTCTCTATTTCTTTCTCTCCCTCTCTCCCCCCTCCATATATATGTATCCATCTATCTCTCTTCCCCTTCTTTAGTTATATTTATCCTCTCCTTTCCTCTATCTTCCCTTATCTCCTCTCTCCCTCATTCCATACTCATCTCACCCTTGTCACTCCCTCTCTCTCTCCACCTCTAACTCTAAATGTCTTTTTTCTTTACTCCCTCTCTTTCACCCTCCAAATCCATCTCTCTCTCTCCCTCTGTCCCCCTCCTCTCTCTCTTCCTTTCTCTCACACTATCTCTCCCACCTCTATGTCTCTCTCCTCCACTCTATTTCCCCTTCCATCTCACTCTCTTTCTTAAATATTATCCCATTGTAATGTTTTCAAGAAAGTATCTAAATTAAAAAAAAAAAAAAAACCATAATTGTTTGTAAAATATTAAACCTATATTTTGGATCAATCATCTTAAAGAAAATACAATAAAAAAAGATTAAAATAATCATGCACTATATTTCCTCTATCATTGTTAATCACTTTTCTTTCTCACTTCGTTTGGATCCTTGGTTAAAATGCATCTATCCTTGTTCTTTATAATATTATTTATATTATATAAATTTCACATATGTATATATATAAGTATTCTCATTTTTTTAATTTATTAAAACCTCCATTTAATCTATATGGGAATATTTTTACTAGTCCTGAGGATGGAGGGTTTATATATACCTAAAAAGTAACTAGCATTTGCACCACATGTTGCAAAGGAAACGTTGTAAGGCAATGGCATAAGAAACAATAGTATAGAAGAAATAAGTCAAAATTTTATGCAACTTTGTTCAAAGTGAAGGTATAGTTCAAAGTGAAGGATTTATGAAAATGCTCTTCATTAAGATTCTAGAACCTTTATAAGTTAGTGATTTAGATCAAACATTTCATAACAAAGTAATCTAATATCACCTTAATTCATAATGCAATAGATAATGGATTTTTTTCCATTAGAAATTGGTCTAATTTTATGAGGAAAGCTTAATAGAAAGACTTTAGTAGTAAGGGGAGCATTAATAAACTCCCTCAACATTTGTTACATGATGTTGTTAATTTAGTTACTTGTTTCTTTTTATCCTTATTTCACTCGTGTAAAATGTCCAAACTATAAAATAATGGTATTATTTGTTGTCTCTTTGGACCATTGTATTTTATCTAACTCAATCATTTCCATAGCCTCAACTAGGTGTCCATCATTCTCTTTCCATAGTGACTCAATGTCTTCAAATTCATTTCATAAATTTGGTATAATAAATGTTGGTGGAAAACCAATATATTTCACTTTGTAGAAAGGAGTGTACATTGCTTGGGGTAAAATTGTATTGCTCTTACCATGTGATGATGTCATCTAGATCTTGAATCTTTCTTGCCACTTATGAAATCCCCCATTCTAAATGTTGTTTGACCATGATGATATTGACATCATAATCCTTGTTCGTGAGAATATCATTTAAAAAGTCAATGATAAGTGGCACAATTGGTTCCTCACAATTCTAAAATTCCCCATTCTAATTGTTATTTGACCATGATAATATTGGCATCATGGCATCATATTCCTTGTTCCTGAGAATATCATTTAAGAAGTCAATGATAAGTGGCATAATTGGTTCCTCACAATTGTGAAAGTAAAGGACAAATTCATTCACATTCTGTTTGAAAACTTTATACTAAGAGTCTTGATTCATGAAATTTTATATCTTCTCCTTTTGTTGTTTTAATTTGTGTCATCTCAAAAAAATGTTTCTCCAATAACCTATGTTATTGCTATCTTAGCAAAAGTCAATGATAAGTGGGACAATTGGCTCCTCACAATTATAAAATTCCCTATTCCAATTGTTATTTGACCATGATAATATTGGCATCATAATCCTTGTTCCTAAGAATATCATTTAAGAAGTCAATGATAAGTGGCACAATTGGTTGCTCACAATTCTGAAAGTAAAGGACAAATTCATTCACATTATGTTTGAAAACTTTATACTAAGAGTCTTGATTTATTAAGTTTTGTATCTTCTCCTTTTGTTGTTTTCATTTGTGTCATCTAAAAAAATGTTTCTCCAATAACCTATGTTATTGCTATCTTAGCAGTGCTTGTTTGACTTTAATCACAACTAAGTTTGTAGTTTCAATTGGAAATTTCATGTCTCAATTCCATTTTTGTTATAGAAGGCAAAAATCTCTAAAAACTATACATGAATCCTCATCATGGAAGCTAGGAGGTAGCTCATTAATCATCGATTCATCCAAGGTTGTGGTTGGTAGCTTCACTGGTGATGCCTAAGCCTCATGTTAATACATTAATACTTTACATGGGAAACTTATGGGTACTTTTGTTTAAGGTCGACGTACACTGGCCTTGAATGATACTATATTAATCCTACATGATGGTGCAAAATTTAGCATGCTAGAAATCACTAGGGAACATTTAGAACCAATCTACCTCCTATTCATATGTATAAATAAATCAACATATGTTTGTTCCTCTCAGGCTAGTTTAGATCTGGGTGAGGAAATCGAGAAAGGAAAACAAGAGATCATGGTGAGGGGGCTTTCAGAGGAAAAAAAATATCCACTAAGTAAACTCTTTCATCTTCCTCAAATATTCTGAAATATGCAACTCAACCATAAATAACCATCTAAACATGAAAACAACATAAACAATCCAACAATTTATTTTTTGTCAAAACAAATTTCTGAAAGGCAAGAAATAAGTCATATGACTCTGGACATCATCGTGGAGCAGTAGAATAAGGATGAATGTACTTTTTGCATCTTTGAAGGAAAAAGGAAACGAAGTGTTCTATAATAAGGTTGAAATACATAGACCCGAATCCTCCTCAGGCTCTTGTAGTCCTGAAATTCGACTCCTGTAGCAGAGTCGAAAATCACATAACATAATTTTGTACAGATATAGGGTTTTGGTTCTGCAGGCCAAATGGTTCTTAGTTAGGACACTTAATACATTGTGAAACTGAGCCTTGTTTTATTGAAAAGTATATATTATTATGTGGAACTATGTCATTGAATTAGCATGACTTTTTCAATTGCGTATATCTGTTAAAAAAATAATAATGTCATACTGATGATTTCTTGCATTGCTATGGATGGATTTTTTTTATTGAACGGTTTGTTGCATTATGAAAATGGCTAGCAATTGTCACTACTGAATATATTAATTGTATGAAACTGTGTATCAAAAAAGAGATTTGTTTGAAAACCCAAAGTTCCTAAAAAATCCTAGTCCCTAGAAAATTGCGAGCGAGCTCAATTCTCTACAACCCCTACATTTGTCTCAATAATGCCGGTAAGAAGCAAAAGTTATCACCAAATTTGGAGTTATTAACATTCAATTCTCTACAACCCTACATTTGTCTCAGCAATGCCGATAAGAAACAAAATTTATCACCAAATTTGGAGATATTAAAGTTTTCTTTGCTTGCCATTTGGGGGCCACGAATATTTAAATGGTTAAAATATTTGTGTTTATAATATTGGTTCTCTACAACCCCTACATTTGTCTCAGAAATGCCGATAAGAAACAAAAGTTATCACCAAATTTTGAGATATTAAAGTTTTCTTTGCTTTCCATTTGGGGGCCATGGATATTTAAATGGAATGAAGGAAGTAATTTAGGTTATTCGCATGCACATCTGAGAGAGTTAAATGAGGATCAGAGTAGTCATCCCTAAGGAATTTGAATCTCGATGAAGAAATAAAAAATAATGGACTCTCTAAGGAGTGTGCATGATGCATGAGAATTAAATTCTTAGCTTGCAGATTTACGCATTCAGATAATCAAGAGCTCCAAGGTCCATCTCTGAATTTAATTATGTGACAAGATTTATCCAAGAAGACAAACCAGCAACAAGGGGATCTATGCTGAAGTATATTGGAGAAATAAGTGTACAAACAATAGAGACAAGCTTGCGCAATGTGCTTCTATGAAACAAAACCATCATTTGCAATTGAGAAAATGGAGTTAAGCATATTGTTGAATAACTGAGGAGTGAGAGTTTTGGATAGATAGTGAGGTCTAAGCACTGAGAGAATACTTAGTGTTGGTGTAGCAAGAGAAGCGAGAGTGTTGTGAGAAGAAGAACGAGGGTAGAGATGAAAATCAAGTATCAATGTGAATGTTGTGAAAATAATAGTGTGAGCTGAACTAAGGTAGTTGCAAGAAGGAGCCCATGAGAGAAGGCATAGTGCTGAGGAGATGGTGATGTGAGCAGCAAGTAAAGAATAGCTGCATCAAACCAAAGGGAGTTAATAGAACAACAGAAGACAGAGAGATGAAGTTGAGTCTGCAAAAAACCATTTTGGTATCTTACCTGTAATGTGTATGTCTTCATTTTCAGTTTGAAAATTGTATGAAATAGTAGAACAATGGCAAGAGAAGGTTGTTGCCTGCATTCAGAAGAGGTTGGTGCCTCTTGGAAAGTTGGTGCTTGCTAACTAAATGGGTTTGGTGCCTCCTGTGAGTGGGTTCTCACAAACAAACATATGTAATTAAGTAGGTGCTTAATTTATATCATAAATAAAGAACAAATTTGGTGGTTTTCACCCTCTGGGTTTCCATGTCAAAAATATTGTGTCAAATGTGTTTGCATCTCATGTGATTTTTGTATGAACATGTATGTTTCAACTTTTTGTTCACTTCCTTTATGAATGAATTCTCCCACAAGTAACATAATATAAAAAGGGACTATAAGCATACTAGAAAAGGAAAAGAATCTCACAATTATTGATTCACCCCCCCCCCCCCAAGCAAATCCTTATTCCAAGAGAATTATCACTAGCTATAAACATTTGTAAACTCACTATGTTTGAACACTCAATGTTACTCATTAAACAATTGGCAAGGGCTAAGGTAACGATAAGTTTAGATCGTCTAGCTATTCTCCAAAAGATTATTATTCTCTCGCAATAGTTTGATTAGATTGCATTTTTTCATATATATATATATATATATATATATATATATATATATATATATATATATATATATATATATATATATATATATATATATATATATATATATATATATATATATATATATATATATATATATATATATATATATATATATATATATATATATATATCTATATATATATATATATATATATATATATATATGCATTTGAATTCAATGGAAGATGTAAATGCAAAAAAAGGGCCAACACTAAAACAAGGGGAAATAGAGCTTCATAATAGGACTATTGATCATACATTCATTCTTTTTCCATGAATGAGAATCAAAAGTATGTTAGCATGGACTATGTCTCACACCCCACTTATCTGATAGATCTCGACTCGCAAAATGAAGTATAGGTGTGTTGGAGTGAAGAGGGAATTAAATCATCAGTCACAATGACTCTAAGTTTTAATACATAACCCTAAACACTGCAACATATGCAAATCTCATGCTTCTAGTAAGACCAACAAGTGGAATTTGGCATCACCTTATCAATATCGAGTGACAATACAAATGACCACGATTATGAAATCCCCTTCTCACTATAGGTTGTTGGAATTAATTTTGAGACCCCATCATGATTCATACTGCTTGACTGTCTCTGTGTTGTCGTCAACAAGATATTGGCTTGGATATGGTGAATTATCATCACTTGGGTATTATGTGACATTCATGGCATATTTATATAAGGATCATTCATCAAATTTCATGTTGTAGAATACAGTCAGCTCAAGGAAACTCTAGAGAACTGTGGTGAATTATTCTCTTAAGTGTTTGCGGTGAAGTAAGGTTTGCATTTTCAATGGAAAATTGTTCATCTGGTTCATAGCGTGCTAAAAAAAATACCTTGTTGGAAAGAATCTTAGAGTCTATTGAAGGGTTTATGGAGGAAATAAATCAATAGAGTGAGACAGTGGAGTAGTAGCAACAATCCTTTCAACTACTAATGGAGCCCAAGGTGGCATTGGAGTAGAGAAATTTGGATAATTTCAATGCCAAAACTCAATTAGAGATTACTGCATTGGACATAAGAGTCTCAAAATGGGAGGAATGAAAATGCTAGAGGTGACATACAGAACATGGCGTCGACCAAGGATAGAGAGAAAAGACCTTGTCAAACCCGTGCTAGTTGTACCTCTAGATAGTTGAGTCCTCAATCTAATATTTTATCTGAAAATGTTAACTTCTTGTAGTACCACCATGATTTTGATATAGAACTATGTTATGTAAATACATCTTGGTATTAGGGCTATTTTATCGAGTCTATATCATGCATGCTTTTAGAATAGGAATGAAAAGCAGTCATAAGATCAAACTCTCTATTTTTTGGATTAGTGTAACCCTTCAATATATAGCGAGTGAAGAATATTGTAAGGGTTTGGCCCAAAATCCAATATCTTTATTATATAAAGCTCAATACCCCTTCCTGTTAGAATATATATGTGTGTGTGTAACTTTTTAACTAATAATATCTTTTATATATATTTCCTTCTTTTTTACCTATATAGTTGATTTTGAGATATTTTATTTATAATTCACATTTTACACATTAAAATGTTAATACATGCCGTGAAAGTAGAAGACATATATTGATAGGACTATATATATATATAATTTTTGTTATTAATATTTAGAATATATTATTTTTTATATTAATATCTAAAATATTGGATGTAAACTTCATATTAAAAAATGAATGACTTACAAATATCTCTAAACAACTTATTAATGAAATAAGAATTATCTCTTTATATATAAAATTTATATTAAACTTATATATATTTCTTTTATTTTATATAGTATATACATAGTTGACATTGAAACATTTTATTTATAATTTACATGCTTAGAAAACATATATTCATGACTCTCTATATACAATTTTATTATATTTGGAAGTATAAAACATATATCCATAGGAATATCTATATATAATTGTTTATGATAAGGCACTCTCTCTCTAGAAAACATATATTGATAGGTCTCTCTCTATATAAATATTTTTTTTGTTATTTACGCTTATGATATATTTATTTTTATATTAATATTTAAAAAAATTCATGTCAACTTCATATTAAAAAATGAATGAATTACAAATATCTCTAAAGGAATTATTAATGGAATATGAATCATCTCTTTATATATAAAATCTATATTAAAATGATATATATTTATTTTATTTTAAATAGTATATACATAGTTGACATTGAAACACATATTTATAATTCACATCACTCTCTATATACATATTGGGAAGTAGAAAACATATATCCATAGGACTCTATATATATAATTGTTTATGATAAGATTCTCTCTCTGTAGAAAACATATATTGATAGGACTCTCTCTCTCTCTCTCTCTCTCTCTCTCTCTCTCTCATAATATATCCATAGGACTCTATTTTATTTATAATTTACATGCTTAGAAAACATATACTCATATGACTCTCTATATACAATTTTATTATATTTGGAAGTATAAAACATATATCCATAGGAATATCTATATATAATTGTTTATGATAATGCACTCTCTCTCTAGAAAACATATATTGATAAGTCTCTCTCTATATAAATATTTTTTTGTTATTTACGCTTATAATATATTTATTTTTATATTAATATTTAAAAAAATTCATGTCAACTTCATATTAAAAAATGAATGAATTACAAATCTCTCTAAAGGAATTATTAATGGAATATGAATTATCTCTTTATATATAAAATCTATATTAAAATGATATATATTTATTTTATTTTAAATAGTATATACATAATTGACATTGAAACACATATTTATAATTCACATCACTCTCTATATACAATTTGTTTATATTGGGAAATAGAAAACATATATCCATAGGACTCTAAAGGAATTATTAATGGAATATGAATTATCTCTTTATATATAAAATCTATATTAAAATGATATATATTTATTTTATTTTAAATAGTATATACATAATTGACATTGAAACACATATTTATAATTCACATCACTCTCTATATACAATTTTTTTATATTGGGAAATAGAAAACATATATCCATAGGACTCTATATATATATATATATATATATATGTATATATATATATATATATATATATGTATATATATATATATAATATAATATATATATATATATATATATATATATATATGTATATATATATATATGTATATATATATATATGTATATATATATATATATGATATATATATATATATCTATATATATATATATATATATATATATATATATATATAATTGTTTATGATAAGATTCTCTCTCCGTAGAAAACATATATTGATAGGACTCTCTCTCTCTCTCTCTCATAATATATCCATAGGACTCTATATATATAATTGTTTATGATAAGATTCTCTCTCTGTCGAAAACATATATTGATAGGACTCTCTCTCTCTCTCTCATAATTTTTGTTATTAATATTTAGAATATAATATTTTTTATATTAATATTTAAAATTTTGCATGTCAACTTAATATTAAAAAATGAAAGAATTACAAATGTCTCTAAAGAACTTATTAATGAAATAAGAATTATCCCTTTATATATAAAATTTATATTAAACTTATATATATATCTTTTATTTTATATAGCATATGCATAGTTGACATTGCAACATTTTATTTATAATTCACATGCTTCAAAAACATATGTTAATATGACTCTCTATATACTATTTTATTATATTTTGAAGTAGAAAACATATATCGATAGGATTCTATATATATAATTAATTATCATAAGAAATTATCTCTCTAGAAAACATATATTGATAGGAATCTCTCTCTCTCATATCTTTATATTAATATTTAGAATATAATATTTAAAATTTTGCATGTCAACATCATATTAAAAAAATGAATGAATTACAAATATCTCTAAAGAACTTATTAATGAAATACAAATTATCTCTTTTTATATGAAATCTATATTAAACTTATATATTCATTTGATTTTATATAGTATATAAATAGTTGAAATTGAAACATTTTATTTACCAACCTAGATCCATCTTAACATCGGTTCTATCAAGCGCCGAGAGGGATCAAATCTCTCAAGGTGGAAACCTATTTTTTGAGTGCAAAACTTGAAGAAACCTATTTTTTGCACGAAAAAATTGAAGAAAGGTTTGCACCTCAAGAGATTTGATCCCTCTCGGCGCTTGATAGATCCAGTGTTAAGATGGATCTAGGCTAGTTTTAGTCATTTGTGGTCATACAAAATTTTCTGAACGTCTAATTATTTTGATCATTTCAAATATGCCAAATATGTCTAAGATTAATTTGGTCAATTTAATTTAAAATTTTCTTAGTTGCCTCAATTTGTTGAAATGAGAGAGACTGTTAGTAACTTGAATGATGAAAAATGAGGAAATAAAAATTTTGAGTGCAAAGTGTCAATGTAACAATTTTGATTGATAGAAAATGTGAATAATAAGAATATAACCAATTACAAATAATCTTCATTGTGATCAATCTGAAACTATTTCTTCTAGTCTTCCTATTGTCACACCTATTAGTTTTTTCATTTTCTCATATCGATCATATGAAAAGAGTAGTTGGAATCATAGACCATTAAAATATTTAACGCAAGCTAATGTAGTAAACAACATACCTTATCTCTGTTGCTCCCCAATATTAATAGTAGTTTTCTCCAAAGTCAATCATTGTGACATATGGAGTCATAAATCCCAAATAATTTTCAATGGTAGTTATTTTCTATTACCATGTTTGAATGCAAAGTAATTAACAATGTTGAATGATGGAAAATGGGAATAATAAGAATGTAGCTAATTATAAATAGTTTATAGTTTCAAGAAGCAAACAATTCAGGTAAGAAAAGATTTTATTTAGGATGAAAATTCAATTATTGTATTAATGGTTTAATTAGTCAATGCATGTCATGAATAATTTTTATGTGCTTACAAAGAGAGAATGTGAATGTTTTGGGGGTTAGAAGGAGAGACAACAGTGGATAGAGATATATATGGGGGGAGAGAGGGAAGAGGAGAGAGGCAAAGATAGAGAGGGAGGAATAGATATAGATATAAAGAGAGAATTGCTTGCGAGAGAGAGAAGGGGAAGAGAGAGAGAGGAAGGGGAAAGGGAGAGAAGGAGAGAGAGGTAGATAGATATGGAGAGAGAGTGTGTGTGTTTAGGGGGTGAGATAGAGAGATATATAAGGAGAGGCAATCTGAGATATAGATATAGATGGAGGAGGAAGAGGTGTGCTTACACTGAAATCAATGCACACTATTAATCTAATTACTTATAAATTAATGTACATCATACATCTAGTGCATCAAGTCAGAAATCAACATCTACACTAAAATCAATGGATCTAGTGTAAACAATCAAATAGGATTAGAAATCAACATTTGTACTGAAATCAATGCATCTAGTGCAAGAAATCAAATAGGATTAGAAATCAATATCTACATTGAAACCAATGCATCTAATGCAAGCAATCAAATATGATGAGAAATCAACATCTATGGTGAAATTAATGCATCTAGTGTAAGGTATTAAATAGGATTAGAAATCAACATCTACATTGAAATCAATGCATCTAGTGCAAGTGAACAAATAGGATTAGAAATCAATATCTACACGGAAACAAATACATCATGGGCAAGCAATCAAATAGGAGTAGAATTCAACATCGACACTGAAATCAATGCATCTAGTGTAAGGTATTAAATAGGATTATAAATCAACATCTACACTGAAATCAGTGCATATAGTGCATGTGATCAAATAGGATTAGAAATCAAGAACCACATTGATATCAATACATCTATTTTAGTGAAAATAAAAAATATAAATGACTTTCTAGATCTAGATTCTATGTATGTATTTGTCTCTATGTGTCTCTTTATTCTTCCCTCTCTCTCCACCTTCCATTCTATGTCTACCTCCCTCCCCCTCTCCTTCTCTCTCTTTCCCTCCCTCTCTCCCCCATCTCTGTTTATTTGTCTCTCCCTCCCTTTCTCTATATTTATCTTATTCCCTCTCTCCCCCTCCTATCTATATTTATACCTCCCTCCATCTCTCCTTATTTGTCTCTCTATATCAGCCCCCTAAACACATGTCAGGCTCTCTATCTCTCCCTCTTCCTCCCCCCTCCCCCTCTCTCTCTCTCTCCATCTATATCTCCATATCCCATCTATCTCTCTTCCTCCATCCCTCTCTCTTCTACACTCTCCCCCACCCCATCTATATCTCAATCTCCCCTTCTCTCTCCTTCTCACCCCCAAAACATACACAATCACTCTCCATATCTACCTCTCTCCCCCCTCTTCCTCTCCCTCTCTCTCTTCTCCTTCTCTCTCTCTCCCCCTTATTGATTCTCCACCTCTCACTTGCCACTCTCTCTCCACCTTTCTCTATTTATGTCTTTCTTCCCCTTCCAACTCCATCTCTCTATCCCCCTCTCTCTCCTCTCTTTCAAGTCCTCTCTCTTTTTCCTTCCTCTCTCTCCCCTTCTCTCCCACCTCCCTCTGTCTCTCCCCCATCATACACACATTCTCTCTCCACCCTTCAACTCTGTCACTATCTCCCTCCCTCCATCCTTCTCTCTCTCCCCCTCTCTCACCCCTCCATATCTATGTCTCCCTGTCTCTCTCTTAGCCTTCATTCCCTATGTTTATCCTCCCATTTTCTCTCCCTTCCCTCATCTCCTATCTTCCTCATTACATCTTCATCTCTCCATCATGACTCCCTCTCTCTTTCCACCTCTATCTCTCAATGTATTTTCTCTTCACTCGCTCCCTTTCCCCCTCCATGTCTATCTCTCTCTCTCCCTCTCTTCCCCTCCTCCCTCTCTTCATTTCTCTCTCTCACTGTCTCTCCCACCTTTATGTCTCTCTCCCCCACCCTATTCCCCCTTTCATCTTACTCTCTTTCTTAAATATGATCTCATTGTATTATATTTAAGAAAGTATATAAATAAATAAATAAAACATAATTGGCTATAAAATAATAAACCTATATTTTGGATCAATCATGTTAAAGAAAATACAATAATAAAAAACTTAAAAGAATCATGCACTATATTTCCTCCATCATTGTTAATCACTTTTCTTTCTCATTTTTCTTGGATACTTGGTTAAGATTCATCTATGGTGGTTCTTTGTAATATTATTTTTATTATATAAATTTAACATATGTATATATAAAAGTATTCTCATTTTTTAATTTATTAACACCTCCATTTAATCTCTATGGGAATATTGTTAGTAGTCATGAGGATGGAGGGTTTAGATATACCTCGACAGTAATTTTAACCTTTTTCTATTAGATTTAATTAAAAAATGTTATAATATTAAATTAAGACAAAGCATTTGTAAAATATTTTGGTTTTGAAATAAGTTATGGTTTTTGGGCATGTGATATTCATAAGTCATGGTATTGGCCCATGCTATTGTAACATAATAATTAAAAGCCTAGATCCATAACATAATAATGAAAAGTTTAGATGGGTATTGACAAACCATGGCAGTAGCCCACTGTATTATAATTTTCTTCCCTCCTCTTTCTCTCTATCTTTATTTTGTGGGTATTGACGCATGGTTTTGTAAAAACACCTACTTAGAAGTTAATAATATCCATGGTAAATATTCATGATTAACAATCTTGTCATATTGTAAATATTAAGTTTTTATCCTCTTATTAATTAAATTTATAGATGGAACACATCTATATTAATTATTTCAAATATATTGCTTACAATTGAGATGACATTACAAATGTTTACTTACATTACATCTACATATGTGCCCTATATTGTGCGCTCTAGAGCAACTATCAGCGATAAAGTGAATCGGGTGAGAGGAAATATTACATAAAATATAATATTACAATATTATATGTTACCCAATATTTATAACCAACCCCACCTAATAAATAGTGGCGAGGGGTGGGAGAAAATAATAATTAAAATGTAATATTATTAAATTTTACCTAATATTTCATGTCACACCCAACCCTAAATATTACATTCTACTCAATATTTCCCCTCACTCCTACTAATTTTATATTTGAGTTTGTTTACTTTTAAGTTAAAAATATAAAGAAAAATTACAATAAGAAGTGGACTGGTTGAGGGTAAATGTTGGGTAAAATGTAGTATTATAGTATTATATTTTATCTACAACTAATTATGTATCTAAATATAACATAAAACTAACATGAATCTAGACTATTTTAATGCCACTTAAATAGATTATGTTCCAGAGGAATTCCATGAGTCAATACCATGGATTTTTTAAACCATGGGTAAATACCATGAGTCATTTTTATTTTTTTATTATTTAATTTTGATAGGGTTAATTTTTTATTTTGTTATTATAATGTTACTTTCAACTAGTTACAATGTTTACATTATATTTTTTTTTGTAACCTTTGTTTCCACCGCGGACACAATGTTTACAATATATTAAGTTACACATCACTACCATATTTTATTTTGACCTAGTCAAAATGTTAGCATTATATTATAAACATACTATAATATAGACATTAGATACTGACTCAATGAAGAAATTACATTTATCCCTTGTACTCAAAAGTAATTTTACTTTTTAAATTACTTTGTCTTATTATATATAATTAATTTTAATATATTCTCTCTATATATAATTTTATTATATTTAGAAATATATATATATATATATATATATATATATATATATATATATATATATATATATATATATATAATCCTCTAATAGTTTTATTAGAATCTAGGATTCTCTAATAATTTTATCTAATATTGTTAGTAGTCATGAGGATGGAGGGTTTAGATATACCTCAAAAGTAATTATAACCTTTTTTCTCTTAGATTTAATTAAAAAAAATAAAAATAAAGCATTTGTAAAATATTTTGATTTTGAAATAAGTTATGGTTTTTGGGCATGTGGTATTGATAAGCCATGGTATTGTCCCTTGGTATTGTAACATAATAATTAAAAGCCTAGATCCATAACACAATAATCAAATGTCTAGATGGCCAATGGCATTGATATGCCATGGTAGTAGCCCACTGTATTATCATTTTATTCCCTCCATGCACATATGAAAGGTTTTCACCTCGAGGGATTTAATCCCTCTCCACCCTTGATAGATCTTGTGTTAAAATGGATCTAGTCCAGTTTTAGTCCTGTGTGGTCATACAAAATTTGTTGAACATCTAATTATTTTGATCATTTTAAATATGCTAAATATGTAAAGATTAATTTGGTCAATTTAGTTTAAAATTTTATTAGTTACCTCAGTTTGTTGAGATGAGAGAGACTGTGACCTATGGAGTCTTAAATCCCAAATAATTTTCAATGGTAGTTATTTTCTATTACCATGTTTGAATGCAAAGTAATTAAAAATGTTGAATCATGGAAAATGGGAATAATAATAATGTAGCCAATTATAAATAGTTTATAGTTTCAAGAAGAAAACATTTAGGTAAGAAAACATTTTGTTTAGGATGAAAATTCAAGTATTGTATTTATGGTTGAATTCCTGTAACACATAAGTCAATGCATGTCATGAATAATTTTTATGTACTTACAAAGAGAGCGTGTGTGTTGTTTTGGTGGTGAGAAGGAGAGACAAGGAGAGATAGAGATGTATATGGGGCAGGCAAGAGGAAAGAAAAGAGAGGCAAAGACA
This sequence comes from Pinus tabuliformis, assembly GCA_031772625.1. Taxonomy (NCBI): domain Eukaryota; kingdom Viridiplantae; phylum Streptophyta; class Pinopsida; order Pinales; family Pinaceae; genus Pinus; species Pinus tabuliformis. The sequence continues at coordinate 562,260,410 of CM062817.1, forward strand.
GGGAGGGAGGAACATATATAGATATAAAGAGAGAAATGCTAGAGAGAGAAGGGGAAGAGAGAGAGGGGGAGGGGAAAGGAAGGAAGGGAGAGGGAGATAGATAGATATGGAGATAGAGTGTGTATGTTTAGGGGGTGAGATAGAGATATAGAGAAGGAGAGACAATGGGAGATAGAGATATAGATGGAGGAGGAAGAGATGTGCTTACAAGAACACTATTAATCTAATTACTTTGAAATTAATGTACATCATACATCTAGTTGCATCAAATCAGAAATGAACATCTACACTAAAATCAATGCATCTAATGTAAACAATCAAATAGGATTAGAAATCAACATATATACTACAATCAATGCATCTAGTGCAAGCAATCAAATAGGATTAGAAATAAATATCTACACTGAAACCAATGCATCTAATGCAAGAAATCAAATATTAGTAGAAATCAACATCTATGTTGAAATTAACGAATCTAGTGTAAGGTATTAAATAAGATCAGAAATCAACATCTACACTCAAATTAATGCATCTAGTGCAAGCGATCAAAAAGGATTAGAAATCAATATCTACATTGAAACCAACGCATCATGTGCAAGCAATCAAATAGGAGTAGAAATCAACATCGACACTAAAATCAATGCATCTAGTGTAAGGTATTGATTAGGATTATAAAATGACATCTACACTGAAATCAATGCATATAGTGCATGTGATCAAATCAACAACTACATTGATATCAATACTTCTATTTTAGTGAAAATCTAAAATATTCATGACTTTATAGATCTAGATTTTATGTATGTATTTGTCTCTATGTGTCTCTTTCTTCTTCCCTCTCTCTCGACCTTCGATTCTATGTCTATCTCCATCCCCCTCTACTCCTCTCTCTTTTCCTCGATCTCTCCCTCATCTCTCTCTATCTGTCTCTCCCTCCCTTTCTCTATATTTCTATTCTTCCCTCTCTCCCCCTGCCATCTATATCTATACCTCCCTCCATCTCTCCTTATTTGTCTCTCTATATCAGCCCCCTAAACACATGTCACACTCTATATATCTCTTCCCATATATATCTATCTATCTAGCTCTCCCTATTCCTGCCCCCCCTCTCTCCCCCTCTTTCCCCCTCCATCTATATCTCTATATCCAATCTATCTCTCTTCCTCCTTCCTTTGTTTTGCCTCTCTCTTCTACCTTCTTCCCCACCCCATCTATATCTCTATCTCCCATTGTCTCTCCTTCTCACCCCAAAACATACTCTCTCTCTCTACCTCACTGACTCTCCATCTCTCCCTTGCCACACCCTCTCCACCTTTCTCTCTCTATGTATTTCTTCCCCTTCCAACTCCATCTCTCTCTCTCTCCCCTCTCTCCTCTCTCTCAAGTCCTCTCTCTTTTTCCTTCCTCTCTCTCCTCTTCTCTCCCAACTCTGTCTGTCTCTCCCCCCATCATACACACTTTCTCTCTCCAACCTCCAACTCTGTCACTATCTCCCTCACTCTCTCCTTCTCTCTCTCCCCCTCTCCCCCCTCCATATCTATGTCTCCCTATCTCTCTCTTCGCCTTCTTCCCCTATCTTTATCCTCTCCTTTTCTCTCTCTTCACTCATCTCCTCTCTCTATCATTCCATCTTCATCTCTCCCTTGTCACTACCTCTCTCTCTCCATCTCTAACTCTCAATGTTTTTTTTCTTCAATACCTCTCTTCCCCCTACAAATCCATCTCTCTCCCTCCCTCTCTCCGCCACCTCTCTCTCCCTCCCTCTCTCTACCTCCTCTCTCTTCCTTTCTCTCTCTTAGTGTCTCTCCCACCTCTATGTCTCTCTCCACAACTTTATTCCCACTTCCATCTCACTCTCTTTCTTAAATATGACCCCATTGTATTTTATTTAAGAGCTTACCTAAATTAAATAAAAAAATACATAATTGGTTGTAAAATATTAAACTTATATTTATGATCAATCATTCTAAATAAAATACAATTAAAAAAAAACTTAAAACAATCATGCACTATATTTCCTGTATCATTGTTAATCACTTTTCTTTCTCACTTCGCTTGGATCCTTGGTTAGAATGCATCTATCCTCGTTCTTTATACTATTATTTATATTATATAAATTTCAAGTACTCTCATTTTTTAATTTATTAAAACCTCCATTTAATATCTATGGGAATATTGTTACTAGTTGTGGGCATGGAGGGTTTAGATATACCTCAAAATTAATTATAACCTTGGATCCTTGGTTAAAATGCCTCTATCATGGTTCTTTATAATATTATTTATATTATATAAATTACACATATGTATATATAAAAGTATTCTCATTTTTTAATTTATTAAAACCTCCATTTAATCTCTATCTGAATGTTGTTAATAACCATGAGGATGGAAGGTTTAGATATACCTCAACAGTAAATATAACCTTTTTGCTCTTAGATTTAATTAAAAAATTTATAAAATTAAATTAAAATAAATAATTTGTAAAATATTTTGATTTTGAAATAAGTTATGGTTTTGGGCATGTGGTATTGATAAGCCATGGTATTGAAAAATGGTATTTCAACATAATAATTAAAATCCTAGATCCATAACATAACAATCAAAAGTCTAGATGGCCCACGATATTGATAAACCATGGTAGTAGCCAATGTTATTGTAAAAAACCTACTTATAAGTTAAGAATATCCATGTTAGATATTCATGATTAAAAATATTGTCCTATTATAAATATTAAATTTTTATTCTCTTATTAATTAAATTTATAGATGGAACACATCTATATTAATTATTAGAAATATATTTTCTACAATTGAGCCGACATTACAAATGTTTACTTACATTACATTTCTCTACACTTGTGCCCTAAAAGTGAATCCATTGAGGGGAAATATTACATAAAATATAATATTACAATATTCTATGTTACCCAATATTTATAACCACCCCCACCTAATATTAATTAAAATGTAATATTATTGAATTTTACATAATATTGCACGTCACATCCCACCCTAAATATTACATTCTACTCAATATTTCCACTCACTCCTACTAATTTTATAGTTGAGTTTGTTTACTTTTAAATTACAAATATAAAGAAAAATTACAATAAGTGGACCCATTGAGGGGAAATATTGGGTAAAATGTAATATTATAGTATTATATTTTATCCAATATAACTTAGTAAAAAGTGGATGTAGGTAGGCAAAAATATTAGATAACATTTAATAATTACATTTTTCCTAATATTTCCCCACCTCTGCAGACAAATGCTCAGTGCCAACATATCCATAAAAAACGTTTTACCTTTACAGGAAAGTTTTACCTTTATAGGCTACCATAATTTTCTACAACTAATTATGTATCTAAATATAACATCGAACTAACATGAATCTATGCTAGCTTAATGCCACCTTAGATAGATTATATTTAAGAGGAATTCCCTGAGTCAATACCATGGATTTTTAAAACCATGGCTCAATACCATGAGTCATTTTTATTTTTTTATTATTTAATTTTTATAGGGTTATTTTTTATTCTATTTTTTTGTTATTTTAATTTTGTTTTCACCACGTTACAATGTTTACATTATTTTTATTTTTTTGTTATTTAATTTTTAGAGTCTTGTTTTTTAATTTTTTTAATTTTATTTTCACCATGTTACAATGTTTACATTATACTAAGTTACACATTGCTACCATATTTAAATTTTATTTTGACCTAGTAAAAATGTTAACATTATATTATAGACGTTTATAGACATTAGATTATGGCTCAACGAAGAAATTACATTTATCCCTCATACTAAAAGGTAATATTTTTTTTAAATTACTTTATCTTGTTATATAAAGTTTGATGTAAAATAAAAGTAAAAATTCAAGTATTTAAAAATGAGTGATATTGATTTCTAAAGTAACATTATGCACAACATCTCTTACACACACACACACATATTAATTTTTTTTATTTATGTATTGGCTGTAGCCGTAACATTAAATTATATATATATATATATATATATATATATATATATATATATAGCCGACACATATATACATATTTTTTAATTTTTTTAATGTAACTTTACGTGACAACATCTCCCTCATGTACTGGGTTGTAGAGTGCCTCTCGATGGAATAATTCACATTTGTAGAAAATATATATTAATATGACTCTTTATATACAATATTATTATACTTCGAAGTAGAAAGCATATATCCATAGAATTCTATATATACAATTATTTATGATAAGACATCATCTCTCTAGAAAACATATATTGATAGGAGAAGTAAATATATATATATATATATATATATATATATATATATATATATATATATATATAGATATATATATATATATATATATATATATATATAGTATTCTCTAATAATCTTATTATTTAAATATTGAGGGTCTTCCACAGTGTATTATATTATATATCATTTTTTGAGATTCAATGTGTTAAGAAAGTCATTCATCTATGACCATTTCCATGAGAGGTAGTCATAACTAACTAATCTCTCATGATTTTTGAATAGCCCACTTAGCATTCATTGCATCAGGTGATGCTCATAGGGGTGAAGAAGTGGGATTGAAACTAGTGAGCATCACTCGATGCAATGAGTGCTAAGTGGACTATTTAAAAATCCTGAGAAATCATGGAAATGGTCATAAATGAGTGACTTTCTTAACGCAGTTGAATCCCAAAAAATGATATCTAATATAATACACTGCGAAAGACCCTCAATACTTAAATACATAAGAGTGAAGGGAGCTCTACTTGAATGGTTCATTAGGCACAATACTTGTTAAGGTTTTGCAAATGGGGTAGCAAGCTAAGTGGGCTTGATTGTGGGGAAAAATCAAAACTTAAGCGCGCTTGAGCCAGAGACAATCTGGGATGGGTGACCTCCCTGGAAGTCTTGGTTACCGGGTGCAAGCCCCGAAAGTGATGATTAACGCTATGTGATCCTTTTCACTAGAGCTTTGATTCATTTCACTAGAGCATCACTTGATGCAATGACTGTTAATTGGACTATTCAAAAATCATAAGAAATTAGTGTGATTCATTTCACGAAAGCATCACTGGATGCAATGAGTGCTAAGTGGACTATTCAAAAATCATGAGAAATTAGTGTGATTCATTTCACTAGAGCATCACTAGATGTAATGAGTGCTAAGTGGGCTATTCAAAAATCATGAGAAATTAGTCAGTCTAGTCTCTCATGGAAATGGTTATAGATGAATTACTTTCTTAAAGAAGTTGAATCCTAAAAAATGATATCTAATATTATTATTATTATTATTTAGGATTCCCTAATAATTTTATCTCTATGAGAATATTGTTAGTAGTCGTGAGGATGGAGGGTTTAGATATACCTCAAAAGTAATTATAACCTTTTTTCTCTTAGATTTAATTAAAAAATATTATACAATTAAATTAAAATAAAGCATTACTCTGATTTGGGTGACGGAGTGGGTAATTAACAGTAATGGTGATGTCAGATGCCAGGAGGCGAAAGGACTACCTACCGCAGCCCGCATGATTATATCGTAGGACGTGGAGGAGTACTGCCTGCCAAGAGTGATGTCAGAAGGGAGAAGTGGCGTTAGGAATGTTGGGATAAGGAGAGGTGGTAAGGACGACAGCGGAAGAAGGATGGGATGACAGGGAGGTAAGACAGAGTATGAAAGCAGACATCACGAGAGGAGGATGGTTAGATTACAAGGGAGAAGGAGAAGGAGAGCAGAGGACAAGCCAAACGCACATTCAGCAAGCAGGAAGAGTAATCTTAGGTATGTTTAATGTCTTTTCTCTATAATTTGCAAAGGAAAATTCAATATGTTGGGAGGGGAAAGGAACTCAGGCTAGGATGGGAAGGAGAGACCTCATAGAGAGGTTATGCTGCGTAGACAGAGCATAAGTAGAGAGAAAGCGTGGCCCGGTAGTTTTTCTTCGAGGCTAGAAGGGCTGGAGGGCATAGTAAACAATAGGGAGTGGCGCATTTTGCTCAAGGCTAAGGATAGGGAGGCTAGAGAGGACCGTATTCAGTTGGCAGGGAGGTCTGAGAGTCATGAAAATTCGCTCAAAAGAAATTCTAGATTGATCAAGGGAGTTTGGGTAGCAGAGACGAGCGAGTAAGGGAGGGGAAGTTAGGAAGGAAGCTAAGTAAGGAAGGGGTGACCCACAGAGGAGGTAGTGCTGAGAGGAGAGGGAGTTGTGTGAGCAAGCAGGGCAGGGAGGGAGAGGAGAACCCTAGCGGGAAGCACCCCTCGTTCACTATACAGGGGCTGCATAGGGAGTGGGTTAGCTTGAGGGAACCCAAGAGGAGAGGTCCTAAAAAAGGGGGAGAGACAGTAACTGGGGGTCTGAACGAGAGGTAGGAAGAGGGGAGCAGGGAGAAGATGCAAACCATCCCTAGCTCACTTGACTGCCTAGGATCAATGGAGAGTAGATAGAGGGGAGATAGTTCTGGCAAACAACAACCCCACGAAACAATGGGAATTTGGATGGGTAATGGCTTTCTTATCTTGACTTTGAAGTGTGACCATTGTGAACAAGCAGTAGATATAGAAGACATGGCACAGGCAGCCAGACGAAGAGGTCATAGAGGAAGGGGAAATAATGGTCCTCGGTCTGAGGATATGGGAACCTCCGGAAAAAGGACAGGAAGATGACCCATGCATGAAACTATAACAAAAGTAGCCAAAGCTTATAAGCAAGGCACAGATGAAGGCATACCAAAAATCATAGAGGAAATGGAGGAAAGGATTATGGAAGAGGACTCGGAGGAGGAAATGGAGGAATGGAGAGATCTCATTCCCGATCCAGGAAATACCAGAGGGAGGCTCTCCCAATTTAAACAGACCCTACATATGTACTAGCTCATGAAGAGAATGGTGGAAAAGTGATGGAACAAGTGTCCATAGGCATGGCTCTGATAATCAAAGACATGCCAGACTATAAAAAAGATCTGCAAACTATCCAGTTCCAGCTTTGTAAGCAAGACATACGATTAGACAGGATACATAGACACATTCCATGTATCATTGAAATGACACCAGTACCTGGAGATTCAGCTGAAGACCCAGTCAATGTAGAGTCAGAACAGGAAGACCCCAAAGAATAGCTCGAGCTTAGTGACCTCAGGTTTCTGGTTTTAGCAGATAGCTTTTCTTTTATATGCATGCTTATGGGACCTAAGATTAAAGACTAGTTTTTAAATAGTTGTGTATATATTGCTTGGGTGGAAAGACTGAAACCTACCATTTTTGGATGGCTTATAATGTGCATAGGTGGCCAGCAAACTTAGTTTCTCAATGGGCAAGTTGAGGCCACCTATTGATAGTATGTGGTTTCATTTTTCTTTCATATAAATAGAAAAGGAGGACCTACCTAAGATTACAAAAAAAAAAAAATGATTGTAAAATATTTTGATTTTTAAATAAGTTATGGTTTTTGGGCATGTTGTATTGATAAGCCATGGTATTGGCCCATGGTATTGTAACATAATAATTAAAATCCTACATCCATAACTTAATAATAAAAAGTCTAGATGGCCCACTGTATTCTAATTTTCTTCCCTCCTCTCCCTCTTTATCTTTCTCTTGTGGGTATTGGCCAATGGTTTTATAAAAAAAAACTATTTTTTTGAGTTCAAAACTTGAGGAAAGGTTTGCACCTTCAAAGATTGCGCTTGATAGATCTGGTGTTACGATGAATTTAGGCTGGTTTATCTAATTATTTTGATCATTTTAAATATGCTAAATATGTTTTAGATTAATTTGGTCAATTTAATTTAAAAATTTTTTAGTTACCTCATTGTTGAGATGAGAGAGATTGTTAGTATCATTTTAAATATGCTAAATATATCTAAGATTAATTTGGTCAATTTAATTTAAATTTTTCTTAGTTACCTCATTTTGTTGAAATGAGAGAGATTGTTACAAACTTGAATAGTGAAATATGATGAAATAAAAAATTTGAGTGCAAAGTGTCATTGTAACAATTTTGATTGATAGAAAATGTGAATAATAACAATATAGCCAATGTGAAACTAGTTTCTTCTATTGTTCATATTGTCACACTTCCCATTTTCTCATATTGAAGTAGTATGAAAAGAGTAGTTGGGATCATAGAGCATTCATATTGAAGTAGTATGAAAAGAGTAGTTGGGATCATAGAGCATTCAAATATTTAATGCAAGCTACTGTAGTAAAAAACATAACTGATCTCTATTGCTTCCCAATATTAAGAGTAGTTTTCTCCAAAGTCAATCATTATGACATATGGAGCATTAAACGCCAAATAATTTTCTATTACCTTGTTTGAATGCAAAGTAATTAACAATATTGAATGATGGAAAATGGGAATAATAAGAATGTAGCAAATTATAAATAGTTTATAGTTTCAAAAATAAAACATTTTGGGTAAGAAAACATTTTATTCAGGATCAAAATTTGAGTAGTGTATTTATGGTTGAATTATTGTAACACATAAGTCAATGCATGTCATGAATATTAATTATTACAAATGTATTGATTATAATTGAGACGATGTTGAAAATATATACTTACATTACATCTACACATGTGCCCGATACTGTGCTCTAAAGTGATTCTCGGTGCAAAAAGTGAATCAGCTAAGGGTAAATATTACATAAAATATAATATTACAATATTATATGTTACTAAATATTTATAATCACCCCCACCTAATAAATAGTGGCCAAGGTGGCAGGAAATACTGATTAAAATGTAATATTATTAAATTTTGCCTAATATTTCATGTCACACCCCACCCTGAATATTAGGTTCTACTCAATATTTCTCCTCACTCCTACTAATTTCATAGTTGTGATTGTTTACTTTTAAATTACAAATATAAAGAAAAATTAGAATAAGAAGTGGACCTGTTCAGGGGAAATATTGGGTAAACTATAATATTATAGTATTATATTTCATCCAATATAATTTAGTAAAAACCAGATGGAGGTAGGGAAAAATATTAGATAAAATGTAATAGTTACATTTTTCCTAATATTTCCCCATCTCTCCATACAAATGCCTAGTGCCAACATATCCATAAAATTGCATTTATCTCTCATACTAAAAAGATTTTTATTTTTTTTTAAATTACTTTATCTCATTATATAAAGTTTGATGTAAAATAAAAGTGGAAATTCAAGTATTTAAAAATGGTTTAAGTAACATTAATTAAAAAATTTAAAGTAACATGACACACATCATCTTTTGCATAGATATATATAAAGAAACGTTACACACCCTTGCATATCTTGCATACAAATATATTAGCCGACACACATACACACTCTCTCTCCATATCTATCTATCTCTCTCTCCCTCCCTCTTCTTCTACTTCTCTCTCTCACAAAACATACACTTTCTCTCCATATCTATCTATCTCTCTCTCCCTCCCTCTTCCTCTACTTCTCTCTCTCTCCTTCCCTCTCTCTCTCTCTCTCACTGACTCTCCATATCTCCCTTGTCACTCCTCCACCTTTCTCTCTCTATGTCTTTCTTCCCCTTCCAATTCCATCTCTCTCTCTCTCTCTCTCTCTTAATTCTGCTGTCTTTTTATCTCATGATTTCCCCAAAGTACTTTTCATGTGTATTGTGTCATTGATTCTTCTTCTTCTCGTTATATTATTCAGCTCGATCTTTAAGCTTCCGTAAATTGATAGTATAAGTAATTTATAGTATTTTGATTTGATTTATATTGCATTGGATTAACCTATCACCAGATTTTCTACACTCTTCCCCTTCCTTCCCTATCTTTATCCTATCATTTTCTCTCTCTCTCTTTCCTCTTCTCCTCTCTCCATCATTCCATCTTGATCTCTCCCTTGTCACTCCCTCTCTTTCCCCCTCCAAATCCATCTCTCTCCCTCCCTCTCTCCCCCTCCTCTCTCTCTTCCTTTCTCCCTCTCACTGTGTCTTTCTCCCACACTCTATTCCCCCTTCCATCTTATTCTCTTCCTTAAATATGATCCCATTGTATTGTATTTAAGAAAGTATCTGAATTAATAAAAAACATAATTGATTGTAAAATATTAAACCTATATTTTGGATTAATCATGTTAAAGAAAATACAATAATAAAAAATTAAAAGAATCACGCACTATCTTTCCTCTATCATTGTTAATAAGTTTGCTTTGTGATTGCTTGGATCCTTGGTTAAGATGCATCTTTCCTAGTTCTTTATAATATTATTTATATTATACAAATTTCACATATGTATATATTAAAGGATTCTCATTTTCTAATTTATTAAAACCTGCATTTGATCTCTATGAAAATATTTTTAGTAGTCGTGGGGATGGAGGGTTTAGATATACCTCAAGAGTAATTATAACCCTTTTTCTCTTAGATTTAATTAAAAAATGTTATAAAATTAAGTTAAAATAAAATATTTTTATTTTGAAATAAGTTATTGTTTTTTGGCATGTGGTATTGATAAGCCATGGTATTGGCCCATGGTATTGTAACAATTAAAAGCCTAGATCCATAACATAATAATCAAAAGTGTAGATGGCCCATAGTATTGATATATCATGGTAGTGGCCCATGGTATTATAATTTTCTTCCCTCTACCTCTCTATCTTTCTCTTGTGGGTATTGGCCCATGGTATTGTAAAAAAACCTACTTAGAAGTTAATAATATCCATGGTAAATATTCATGATTAAAAATCTTGTCATATTGTAAATATTAAGTTTTTATCTACTTATTAATTAAATTTATAGATGGAACACATCTATATTAATTGTTACAAATATATTGATTACATAAAATATAATATTACAATATTATATGTTACCCAATATTTATAACCACCCCCACCTAATAAATAGTGGCGAGGAGTGGGAAGAAATACTAATTAAAATTTAATTATTAAATTTGACCTAATATTACAGGTCACATGCCACACTAAATATTACATTCTACTCAATATTTCCCCACTCCTACTAATTTGAGCACCTTCCATTATATTGAGTTTACGTTCCTACAACCAACAAAATGTAAATTTACTTGATTATAGAAACGCCATGAAATTTAGCTCGTTATTATTACAGGATATGTCTAATTGAATCCTCGCTTCCTTTACCTAATTTTCTTTGTTATTCGATGAATAAGCTAATTTTTTATTTTAAAGTAATGCTACACATATCTTCAAAATATACAATATATATTAGTGGACACATATATAGTAATGTTACACATATCTTCCCCATATACAATATATATTAGCGGACACATATATTTTTTTAATGTAACGTTACGTTACTTACAACATCTCCCTCATATTTTTTTTAATATTTATCTTCAAAATATATAATATATATTAGTGGACACATATATAGTAATGTTACACATATCTTCCCCATATACAATATATATTAGCGGACACATATATTTTTTTAATATTTTTTTTAATGTAACGTTACGTTACTTACAACATCTCCCTCATATTTTTTTTAATATTTTTTTTAATGTAATGTGACAATCTCCCTCATATTTTTTTAAATATTTTTTTTAATGTAAAGTGACATCTCCCTCATATTTTTTTAATATAAAGTTGCGTTAGGTGACAACATCTCCCTCATATTTTTTTTTAATGTAACCTAACAACATCTCCCTTGTATTTTTTAATATATATTTTTTAATATAACGTTACGTTACGTGACAATATCCCCCTCATATCATTTTAATATTTTTTTAATGTAATGTAACATTACGTGACAACAACTCCCTCATATTTTTTTAATATATTTTTTTAATGTAACGTGACAACATCTCCCTCATATTATCTTAATATTTTTTTTTAATGTAATATTAAGTTAAGTGACAACATCTCCATCATATTTTTTTAATATTTTTTAATGTAACGTTATGTGACAACATCTCCCTCATATACTGGCCTCTCGATGCAATAAAGTAAGGTTACACACAACATGTCTTGCATATGCATATGTTAATCCCCCTCCCCCCCCCCACACACATATCTATATATTTTTAATCTAACTTTACATGACAAAAGGTAAAAAAAATTACCTAATATCTCACGTAACACCCCACCCTAGATATTACAATATTACTAAGTTATATTAGATAAAATGTAATACTATAATATTAAATTTTTCCTAATATTTCCCGAGATTTGCACACAAATGTCGAGTGCCAACATATCTATAAAAAAAAATTTACCATTACATGAAATGTTTTTTATAAGCTACCATCATTTTCTACCACTAGTTATGTATCTAAATATAACATCAAACTAACATGAATCTAGGCTAGTTGAATCCCCCCTTAAATAGATTATAATAGAGAGGAATTCCATAAGTCAATACCATGGATTTTTAAAACCATGGCTCAATACCATGAGTCATTTTTATTTTTTTTATTATGTAATTTTTATAGGGTTATTTTTTTTTTTTTTGTTATTTTAATTTTTTTTCACCAAGTTATAATGTTTACATTATATTAAGTTACACATAGCTATCATATTTTAATTTTATTTTCACCTAGTCAAAATGTGAACAATATATTATAGTACATTAGATCTAGACTCAATAAAGAAATTACATTTATCTCTCACACTAAAAAAAAATATTTTTTTAAAATTACTTTATGTCTTTATATAAAGTTAGATGTAAAATAAAAATGAAAATTCAAGTATTTAAAAATAGGTGACATTGATTTAATATATTTCAATTTTTTTATTTAAGTTACCTACAACCTATATTGAAGATACATATATTAGTGGGCTCACACACATAAAAAGATATTTTAATGTAATTTTAAGTCATTTTCTTCATTTACTATATATTAACTAATTATATATATATAGAAAAAGAAAGAAATATTTTAATGTAATTTTAAGTCATCTTCTTCATCTAGGATATATATATATATATATATTAATGTAAACAACATTTATTTCATCTACTGGCCAGCACACAACTCCAAATATTCTCTATTTATAATTTCTACTACACATGTTGTCTTCACAATCTCATCTCATCTCATTCTTGCTTCATTTCCTTCTTGCTAGATCCTTTTTTTTTCCTTTGTGATTGATATCAATGGCTGTTTCAAAATTAGTATCAGTGTTGGGAATTTGTATTTTCACCCTCTTCCTGCTATCTCTGGTAACAGCTATAGATGATGATCCACGTGCCTTTCAAAACCCGCAGGCAATTTCAGGTAAAATACCACTGAATGACTGGAAATAGCAATGGCTCTTTTGTTTTTCTTTCTGGAATTTATTTTGGGTGGATAGTATGGCTGCCCAGCATTAGCAAATTCGCCAAAGTCGTTGATCGTGCCTCTGGAAACACTGGTGGATCTTTTGTTTTTATAAGAAAATCCAATTTATTAGTTTGTAAAAATGGTTACTAATGGTAAAATTGTTTGATGTGTGTTTAGGACCGGTAGCACTGGGCAGGAGGTATAGATTTTGCTTACATGGGCTGGACTTGGTGTTGTTAATAAGGTCAAGTGCTTATGCTGCTGCCACCCATGCTGTAAATAAGACAGCCGTGCCACGAAGACGTTAGTTATGTTTGGGAGTTAATAAGACATACAATGAGACTCCATTTTGACTTTGATGACTGGATAATTAATTATTAAATATTAAATATTAAATATGACTGGGTTATTAAATATTAAATATTAAAAATGACTGGATTATTAAATATTTTAGCGTTTATTTTTATGTTATTTTGATCGCTGGTTTATTAAATGTTTCAATGTCCATGCAAAATTATTCTTGTGGTTTTTTATTTAGTTTCAATGTATTTAGATTAGGTATCACTGGGCAGAGTTTATTAAGTGTTTTAATATTTATGTGTTTTTTTTAATGGCCTCCATATATCTCATTCAGGTTATGGTTTTTTAATTTAAATTTTGGTATCCAATGGAAATAATGTCAGGCGACATTAAAAAAATGGTATAAGTTTTTATTATTTAAAAAGAGATATATAATTAATAGTTTTAAATATTTTATTCTTTTTTATTTAAAATAGATATTAGAATATTTTATTTATGATGAATTCAAATATTTTATATATTTATTTTTTTTTTGAAATATTAATATAGTTATTTAAATATTTTGTATAAAGCACAATGAAATATTTTTAAACAATAAATAAATTATATATTTTTCTCAAACTAAAATTGAAAATCTTATGGTAGGAATTTTTTTATTTTATATAAAATAATGTTGTTATACACATTGAAATATTTTATATATGATTAACACTTTTATGTTATATTATATTCTTTTAAAATATTACATGCAAACTTTATGATTAGAATGGAATGATGTGCACATTTTTTTTATACTAGGATGTAAGATTGCACATGTCAACTCCATATTGACTAGTGAAAGAAATACTAATATAAATTACTTTATCTTTTTATATAAATTTGATGTAAAATTACTTTATCTTTTTATATAAATATGATGTAAAATAAGAAAAAGGTTGGTTGCATTGATCATGCTACTCGGACTGGTAGGAAGCGGAAGCTTGAAACTGATTATTCTTTAGGCCTAGAATTGGGACGAGGCAAATTTGGTCTGGTAAGAATATGCAAGAGCAAGGCTACTGGAGAAGAGCTGGCCTGCAAGACTCTGCCCAAAAAGATTGAAGAAAACGTGCATAAGGAAGTTGAGATGCTGCAACGTGCATAAGGAAGTTGAGATTATGCAGCATCTTTCAGGCCATCCCAGTGTTGTCACACTCCAAGCCGTGTATGAAGATGCAGAATCTTTGCATCTTGTGATGGAATTATGCTCTGGTGGACGCCTGATCGATGAGATGTCTAGGAATGGATGCTACTCTGAGCACCAGGCTGCTAAATTGATCAAAGAATTAATAATGGTCATTAAGTACTGCCATGAGATGGGCGTCATCCATCGAGATATAAGAGAATATTCTTCGAACTAGTACAGGACAACTGAAGCTAGCTGATTTTGGCTTGTCCATGCAGGTTGCAATTTCTTAACTTCATTGTAATCAACCGTGTCTCTTTTAGTAAACGCATAATTTTATGACATCCAGACAAGGGCATTATTATCATTATTAAATAACCATGGATTTATGTTGACTTATAGTTCATTAACATCACTTGTATTTATTCTAACAGGATAAAACTTATCAGGTGTTGTGGGAAGCCCTGCGTATCTTGCTCCTAAACTTTTGGTAGGGACCTATTCAGAAAAGGTTGATGTGTGGGCTGCTGGTGTCCTCCTGCATGCACTATGGATAGGTGTATTACCATTTCGTGGGGAATCTGTTAGAAGCCATATTTGAGGCAATAAAACAAGTCCAATTGGATTTTCATTCTGAAAAATGGCAGTCTATCTCAGGACTAGCAAAGGATTTGTTATCAAGGATGCTTTCCAGGGATGCCTATGACCTATCCTCCTCTCTATATACTAGGTCACAATCAAAGGATTGAACCTTGGATCTCTTAGTTTGCATGATTTCACATCACCAATTGAGTTTCCCCCCTGGGACTTGCTTAAGTTATATTTGTTAAATCACCTTATGTTTATTTTCTCTTAGCATAGAAGTGAATTCCATGTGGTTAGCTTCATAGTGCTCTATTATCGATGTTTAAATTTCCTCACATAAAAGTAAAAAGAAGTAATGAACCTCCACCTTCATTCATTAAATCCCATCAAACACCAAAGGTTACTAGACCTTAATCTAGAGGATAGTAGTACTCCAAACAAGGACAATTCTAAATGATAATTTTCCATAGTTATCGATCCCATTTATTGTTGTAGAGAATTATATCACCTTAATAGAATTGGAGCTAGAAGTATGGTTGAATGTCAAGTGATACAAACATACAAAATGAATCTTGAAAGCCCTGCTTCCAAACTATATCAATCCGAGGTCCTGAAAATATCAAGTCGTAATCCTAAGGTAATATTAGGATAATTACCTATGCTTATGCAAGGTATATTGGCACTTTTATTGTCACACCCTTACTTCCTAGGCATAAAACCCCTATAAAATTTGTTGAGTTAACCTCAAAACACACCCTTGTCGACACAATTGAATACCTTGTAGAATTAGCCATTAATAGATTGACTAGCCATTTGGAGGAATCTCTACTACCCTAGATGGATCTTCCACCATTTCACATAACGATAAGGGTTCAATTCATTCAATTTATAAGGGTGAGGAGTCGAAAGGGGAATCGCAGTATTGAAGTTGTGAACCCAAAATTCACAAACATGGAGAACAACAATAATGTTGATCAACCTTTGTTATCCCATGATGCTCTAACTCTTCCAAATCCACTTCATTGGTTACCCAAGAACCTAGATAAACTCCTACCAAAATATGACCCTAAAACTACAGGCTCCCGAGAAGATCATAATGAGAGATGACACAGAGGTGAGGAATCCACAAATAGGGTCAAATGGAAACCAAGGTACTGCATGAATCCCAATGTGTGACAATGAAAGCTGACGTTGAACACAAGGGAAACCACTCAGTCAAAGACCATGATACTGATCGATGATGAGCATAAGATCACCTATCAATGATGTAAATAGGGCCAGGGTGCGGTTCTAGGTCTACTCTTAGAGCAATTTGTCATAGTCGATAAGAGCAAGACATGCTAGCAAGAAGTCAATGGAGACCTTCTCAAACCAGCACGAGCAAAGGACCAAATACCTTATGTGGTAGTGAGCATGACTCTAATATCCAGGGATGGTCGACTGAAAATAAGTCAAGAGACACCGTAGAAAGGCCGACTCAGGTTTACTTCCCTTGAACAAAAGCACGACTCAAATGTGACAATATGGCAGCGTTTGATAACTTTGTATAAGTTTGTCATGCAAAAGGCACAAACAAACTCTCCATATGATTGGAAGAGATAACCAACCGGAAGAGTACTAACTCAATAACAAGGTTAAGGCTCTCTTAAGTCAAACTAAATCCCATCCCAATGGAGGAAAGACTTAATTTTGAGTGCTTTTTTCAAGGGCGATACAACTGACTCTAGTTGCCATCAATTATGGAAGTAATGTCCCATTCCTGCTCTTTTTGAAATATTTAATTTTTGTATTTTTTCGTATTTAGAAAGCCTAAAAAAGGAATAAAAGAAAGCCTATGGTACAGTGGAAAAAACAAGTGTCCAGATACAGATACATTAGTTTCTCGTAGGGAAACATTCCTATGCTCAATGCAAGGTGACAAAACTGGTCAATGACACTCAAAGGAACGTTCTTTCCATGGGAAAAAGGTGTCAAGTTGTAGAGGCTAAGTGATTGCAAGGTTGATTTTGCAAAAAGACGTGGTCAAAAAGTGGCTTATACAAGAGTCCAAGTGAAATCGGCTTAAGGCCAAAAGGTACAAATAGTCAACTTGCAATGCAACAGTACAACACAACATGTGGGAGCCTCTACGGCATAAAGCCAGAAAGATAATAAAGAAGAAGGAGAATGAAGCTTCATTGCACAAGTCATGGCGGGACTAATAGGACTCCCGAGCCTAAGAACAAAAGTTCAGCATGGGTGCCAAGTGACAACAAGGTACTATCTAGGGCGCCCATTATAAGGTAGGCTCTACCACACAAGTTATGACACTTCTAAGCAGTGAGAAGGTTCTGCAACATATCTTGGTGGGGTCGATCCTATGGCCAAAATGGAAAAGGAAGTTTATAAATGCATAATGCATGTGAAAAACCTAACCTATATGCCAGTTTCGAGAACCAATACCTGTCAAAGAAGATCAACCCCATTACCCTTAGTAGAATGGGGTGGCTGAGAGGAAGAACTGTAGCATAATTGGAGCGACTTGTTGAACATTGTAAGTAGGTATGATCTTCATAATGACATGTAATTATGATTTTATGTAATGAGATGTAAATAAGAAAAATGAAATTATTATATTGACTTGCTTCATGGGTTTCATGAGCAAGGGATTTTGTTTTTGAGTAAAGACTCCCATTGAGAGTCTTTAGGGTTTATTCATCTAGTCATAAAAGAGTCATTTTCATGTAAATGAAGCCATGTACACTTTGTAAAAGGGTCAATATTGTCTATGTAAAGTATCCTACAAGAACTTGTCACTAAACCTCTTCAAGTCGACCTACAAACAATGAAGAAGCTGCTATATGAAGTCGGCCTGAACTCCAGCTGTCAAGTCAGCTTAAAGGTCAAGCAAAGAAGGGTATAAATAGCCCTACTTGACCTCATTTGGAGACAAACAATTCGGACAAGCATTCGACCTAATCTTGACTAGAAAAGTGCGAAGAGAAGGCAGAAGAAAGACACGAAGAAAGGGATAAAAGGACTGCAAAGAAGGAGCAACAAAGAGAAGTGTGAAGTTTCTTTTGGGTATAGCGAAGTTTCTTCTGGGAAGTCTAGGCAGCGAAATTTCTTCTCGGTAGTGTGAAGTTAGGGCAGTGAAATTTCTTCTGGGGCAGCAAGAGAAAGACTCTTCTAAGTGATCAAAGAAGAAACTTAGTTTCTCTCTAGAAAACCTAGAGACCGAGATTCTCTAGAGAAGTTGGGAAGGTGCAGTGTAAGGGATAGAGACCAAATTTCTCTAGAAGAAGCTGAGAAGGAGCAATTTTTAGATCAAGAAGAAAGGTGAAGGAAGGAAGAGGAAGAGCATCAAGGTTGGTGACGAGGTTCTTGCAAGGATACTATAGTCAAGGGTTTGTGTCATGGTCTTGGTACTTAGCAATTGAAGATCTAGAAGAAGAATTTTGATCAGGTTTTCCTCTCAAGAGATGAGAGGTTTTGGCCCTAGCTAGAGAAGCCTATATACTGTGTCACTCATCTTTATTTATTTTGATAATTGTCTTGATGAAGAGAACACATTAATAAGCTAACAAAGAAAAGATCATAAGCTAAGAAGTACAAGCATATCACAAGCAATTATCAAGCAGAGAAATTGTTAACATTGAATGCCCTAGATTTCTCAACACGGCCAAGCCCATGTTGCCTGACTAGGGACTACCTATGTTCTTGTGGGTAGAGGCATGCAACACTACAATGTTTTTGCAGAACAGGAGTCCACAAAGACTGCTTGGACGAGTTACACTAGAGGAGGCTTTAAGAGGCAAGAATCCTAATGTTTCTTACTTTCGCATCTTTGGCACAAAAGTTTATTGTCATGTGGCCAAAGATAGTAGGAAGAAGTTGGAGTCCGCAACTGAAAAGGGAATTTTCGTGGTTTACAGTGAGACATCTCAGGTGTGCAGGGTGTATATATCATCGCTCAAGAAGACAGTTATCAAGCGGGACGTGAGGTTTGAGGGGGATAGAGATTTGAGGGATTCCTTGGAGCAAGAGAAGGTTGGAGTACATGAGGAGGAGATACTTGCTCCCAAGAAGGAGCCTCAACGAATATCATAGATTGAGTCTTAGCTAGGTGGCAAGAGGGCCACACAACATGATGACCAGGAGTTAGCACAGGATGAGGAGGAGAGACCAAGATGGCTAGAGTCATCCACTCAATCAGTGATTCCCAACATAGGGAGGAAGAGAGCCAAGTGGGCCGAGAGGTTGAAATAGGAGGCCTGGGATTGAGTTGAGACTCCTAGCTCTATGTTTAGGTAGAGCAAGAAATCACAAAGGCACACCAACTATATGGCATTGCTGACTTAGTTGTTGGACACAAAGACTTCTTGTTATGAGGAGGAAGCCTCTCAACAATTTTGGCGAGATGCCATGGTGGAGGAATATTCCTCCATCATGAAAAATATGTCTGGGAGATTGTGCCATGACCAAAGGGAAAATTAGTAGTAGGCTCACATTGGGTGTACAAGGTGAAGCATGCAGCAGATGTGATGTGGAGAAGTACAAGGCCATGTTTGTGGCTAAGGGCTTCTTAGAGGTTGAGGGCATCGACTATGATGAGACACTCGATCCAGTGGCACGTTATTCATATGTTAGGAAAATTCTGTTACTTTGAACTCAGATGGGGTGGAAGATCCATTAGATGGACGTGAAGACAACATTCCTCAACATAGTGGTTGAGGAAGAGATTTATATGGAGCAACCAGAGGGGTTTGAGACTGTCGATAGAGATACTCATGTCTATTTGCTGAAGAGAGCTCTTTATGGGCTCAAGCAGATTCTAAGAGCATGGTACACTCACATTAACAACTACCTTCATGGACTGGGCTTCATTAAGAGTGAGACATATGCCAACCTGTAATACATCACAATTAGAGGGTTTTCGCTCATTCTAATGCTCTATGTCGACAATCTTATTTTAATTGGAGCAGACATCTTGATTCAAGATTGCAAGGTAGGTCTTGCAAGGGAGTTTGAGTTGAAGGATATAAGGCTTATACACTATTTCCTAAGGTTGGAGCTATGGCAAGGTGATCGGGAAATATTCTTGGGGCAGGGGACGTACACTATAGTCCTTAGGAGGTTTCATATGCAGGATTGCAGGGTCGTGACCATGCCTCTAGTCACAAACTGGAGGAAGGTGGCCGCTGTCAGAGTAGAGTGAGTAGATGCCACATAATAAAGGAAATTCATTGGGTCGTTGAAGTACTTGGTCAACACATGACCTAATATTTGTTTTGCAGTGAACTAATTGAGCCAATTCATTATGGAGCCAACTAGAGTTCACTGGGTTGTTGTGAAGCATGTATTGAGGTATCTCAGAGGCACAATAGATTATATATTATGGTACAAACAAGTTGATGGAGTGAGGCTTGAAGGCTCCACATATGCAGATTGGGTAAGAAGCTCTAGAGACCGAAATAGTACTTTAGGTTGCGTCTTAAACATTGGGTAAGCAATTGTTTCCTGGTTCAATAGGAATTAGAGATTAGTTGCACTCAGTTTAGTAGAGGTTGAGTACATGGCTACCAGTTTAGCAGTGTGTGAGGCTATCTGGATGAGGAAGTTGCTTGTGGGACTTTTCAGGTAGGGGATGGAGCCTATTGTGATGTACTGTGACAATCAGAGTTGCATTAAGCTCTCTAAGAATCTAGTGTTTCATGATTGCTCCAAGCATATCAAGATCAGGTATCAACATCTCAAGGACTGTGTACAAAAAAGGATAGTAAAGCTACCATACATTCCAACAGAGGATCAGACAATAAATATCTTGACCAAGCCATTGGAAAGAGGCAGTTTTTCTATTTCAGAGATAATTTGGGAGTTGTACAAAATCCCTTCCTCGCTAAAAGGAAGTGTTGTGTTGGGTGTGGAGCCTGATTATCTTATGTATTCAAAGCTATCACCGCATTGGACCCCAGTTTGAAATGGGGCAGTAATGCCGCGCGTAAAATATTCGCTGCAGGGGGGGTCTAGGGGGGGGCGACTGTGACCTTTTAGGAGCCCGCCCCCCCCCCCCGGCGGGGGGTTTCGAGCGCAGTGCCCTCGAAGCTAGGAATAGATGTAAACTTGCCTTGTCAAATGTTGTAATTTTGTAGTCAATATTGACCATTCATTAGGCGGAGATCTGACGGTAGAAGTTATGTTTAATTTAGGTTTTTTCACCCTAGAAGGCAACCCCTCACTATATATGAGGGAATTGTATTGAGTCTATGTAGATCTGTATTTTGAGTGAGGAACAGAGAGGAGATAGAAAGCGAAGAGGGAGTTACAACAGATCTACTGTAGGTTGTATCTCTTCAGTTTGCTGGATAATATAATAAAAGAAGGACTGGATATTTCTTTGTGGATGTAGCCCAAAACCGGGTGAACCCTGTATATCTGTGTCTCTCTTGTTTTATGTGTTTTCTATGTTTATATTTCTGCAATATTTTATGTGTTCCATTGCTCTGTAAAATATAATTTTCTAACAACTGGTATCAGAGCCGAAGGTCTATTTGGCTGATAAAATCGTAGGAGAGAAGGGTTCCTGGTTCGAGTGGGAGCAATGGCGGAAGATGGTAGGTTTAGGGTCGAAAAATTCAACGGCCAAAATTACCAGCTGTGGAAGATGCAGATGGAAGATTATCTGTATCAAAGAGATTTGTACCTACCATTTAGCGGAAAGACAAAGAAGCCGACGAGTATGACAGTCGCATAATGGAATATTCTCGACAGAAAGGCACTTGGAACAATACCGTTGTGCCTAGCGGCATCGGTAGCATTTAATATTTCAAAGGAAACGACAACAAAGGGTTTAATGTCGACATTGGCCAAACTATATGAAAAACCCTCGGCTTCAAATAAGGTATTTCTTATGAAGCGTTTATTTAATATGAAGATGTCAGAAGGTGGATCTGTTGCAGACCATTTAAATGATTTTAATACAGTTACAAGTCAGTTAAGTTCTGTAGGGGTAACTTTTGATGATGAAGTTAGGGCTATGTTATTTTTGTGCTCATTGCCAGAAAGTTGGAATGGTTTAGTTATGGCCATTAGTAACTCTGTCTTGGGATCTAGTACTTTAAAGTTTGATGATGTTGTGGGTGCAATCCTTAGTGAGGAAATGCGACGGAAAATCTCCGGTGAGACAGCAGGTAATGCTTTGACTGCAGAGACTAGGGGAAGAAAAATGGAAAGAGGAAAGAGCCCAGGATATCGTAGTAGGTCAAGAAAAGCCAGATCCAATTCTAGATCGAGGATAGTGTGCTGGAAATGCAGGAAGAAAGGACACCTGAAGAAAGACTGCAAGTCTCGGAAGGGAAAAGAAGGACACATGCAACAAGAAACTAATCATGAAGCGAATGTAACAGGTGATGTGTTGCAAGATGCTTTGATCCCTTCATTAGAAAATATTATTGATGCCTGGTTGGTAGATTTAGGGGCCTCATTCCTTGCCACACCTGATATGAAACATTTTTATGATTATGTTCAAAGAGATTTTGGACAGGTTCGATTGGGTGATGATAAACCCTGTAAAATCATTGGAATGGGTACAATTTTCATAAAACAACAAAATGGAAATCAGTGGCTATTGAAGTAGGTAAGGCATGTTCCAAATCTGAAGAAAAATCTAATTTCAATAGGGCAGTTGGGAGGTGAAGATTGCATAACTACTTTCACAGATAAAACCTGGAAGGTCACAAAAGGATCCCTGGTAATAGCAAAAGGAGAAAAGGTCAGTAGATTGTATTTATGCAATGGTATTTCTAATTCTATTAATGCTTTAACCTCTACAGGAGAAGATACGCATTGTGGCATCATAGGCTCAGGCACATGAGTGAGAAGGGGATGCAAATTCTTCACTCAAGAAATTTGTTGCCAGGTTTGAAGATGTTGATTTAAAATTCTGTGAGAATTTTGCTTATGGAAAACAAAAGAGAGTCAGATTCCTTAGAGTTGGGAAAGAAAAGAAGAGGAAAAATTAGAGCTTATGCATACAGACGTATGGGGACCTGCTCAGGTATAATCTCTTGGTGGCTCTCGTTATTACGTTGCTTTTATTAATGATGCAACCAAAAAAACCTAGATTTATTGTATTTGAAATAAATCTGATGGATTTGATACTTTCAAGAAATGGAAAGCTTTGGTTGAAAATGAGACAGGAAAAAGGTTGAAGTGTTTCAGATAAGATAGTGGAGGTGAATATTGCAGCAAAGAGTTTGATAGGTACTATTCAGAGAATGGAATTCGTAGAGAGAAGACAGTTCCAGGAACACCACAAGGAAATGGCGTGTCAGAAAGGATGAATAGGACAATCATGGAGCGTGCAAGGTGCATGACATTGCATGCAGGATTGCCTTTACAATTTTGGGTAGATGTTGTAGATACTGTTGTTTATCTAATAAACATAGGGCCTTCAAGTTCCTTGGATGGTGGTATTCCAGAGGAGGCATGGACAGGTAAAAAGGTAAACTACTCTTTTTTAAAGACTTTTGGTTGTGAAGCCTTTGTCCACATTATAAATAAAATAGAACAAAGCTTGAGGAAAAATCAAAGAAATGTAGCTTTATTGGATATGGTGTTAATGATTTTGGTTATCACTTTTATGATTATGAAAAACATAAAATCATTAGGAGCAGAGATGTCATATTCAATGAAAAGGTTTTGTATAAGGATTAGCTGCAGGAAAAGAAACAGGAAAAAGAAAATAGAGAATACACAGTTCTTGACGAGATCACAGGAAAAGTGATGGTGCCTGAAAATCATAATGATCAACAGCCAGAACAACAACCACAACAACAACAAGCACTTCAAACACCTGAAAGTGGTGTTAGAAGATCTACCAGGATGAGTAGACCCCCTGAACGATACTCTCCTTCATTATATTATGTATTGTTGACTAATTCTGGTGAACTAGAATGTTATGAAGAAGCAGTGCAGGTAGAAACCAGGAAGAAGTGGGAGCAAGCCATGAAAGAAGAGATGGACTCCTTAGCACTTAACCAGAATTGGGACTTAGTCAAGTTGCGTGCAAGTAAAACAACATTACAGAATAAATGGGTTTACAAGTTGAAGGAAGAAGATGGAGGTAAAAAAATGTACAAAGCTAGACTTGTGGTGAAGGGGTTTTCACAGAAGAAAGGTATTGATTTTGATGAAATACTTTCTCCTGTTGTTAAAATGACCTCAATCAGAACTATTTTAAGTATAGCAGCAGCTGAAGATTTGCATCTTGAGAAGTTAGATGTAAAGACAACTTTTCTCCATGGGGATTTGGAGGAAGAGATATATATGCAGCAGCCACAAGGATATGAGGTAAAAGGGAAGGATAAACTAGTGTGTAGGTTGAAGAAGAGCTTGTATGGCTTAAAACAGGCTCCAAGGCAGTGGTATCTAAAATTTGACAGGTTTATGTTTGAACAAGGTTATACTAGGTGTCACTCTGATCATTGTGTTTATCTCAAAAGGAAAAATGATGGCAACTATATTATATTGTTATTGTATGTAGATGACATGCTTGTTGCAGGTTCTAACATGCAAGAAATAAATGTGCTCAAAAAGAAATTGCCAAACTCATTTGCAATGAAGGATTTGGGTGCTGAAAAACAAATCCTTGGTATGAGAATAACTAGAGACAGGAAGAATCACAAATTAACATTGTCTCAAAGTGAGTACATAGAAAAGGTGTTGAAAAGGTTTAATATGCAAAATGAAAAACTAGTTAGTATACCTTTGGCTAGCCATTTCAAATTAAGTAAGGAGGAGTGTCCGAAGTCTCAGGAAGAAATGGCTCATATGTCTAAAGTTCCATATGTATCAGCAGTTGGAAGCCTAATGTATGCAATGGTCTGCACAAGGCCTGATATTTCACATGTAGTGGGAGTTGTAAGCAGGTACATGAACAATCCAGGAAAAGAACATTGGATGGTGGTGAAGTGGATTCTCAGGTATTTGAGAGGTAGCACAAATCAAGCATTATGCTTTGGTGGTTCAAACATTGCTCTATAGGGATATGTTGATGCAGATATGGCGGGTGATAGAGATAACAGGAGAAGCACAATAGGGTATGTGTTTACTGTAGGTGGAACAGCTGTTAGTTGGGTCTCAAAACTGCGAAGTGTTGTTTCACTCTCAACAACAGAAGCAGAGTATGTTGCTGCTACAGAGGCTAGTAAAGAAATGATTTGGTTACAAAGGTTTCTGAATGAATTGGGTAAGAAGTAGGAGTTGGGCAGGTTATACAGTGACAGCCAGAGTGCCATACATCTTGCAAAGAACTTTGCATTTCATTTCAAGACTAAGCATATACAACTCAAGTACCATTTCATATGGTCAGCATTGAAAGATGGACAATTGAAGCTGGAAAAGATACACACTAGCTATAATCATGCAGATATGTTAACAAAAGTTGTAACCAGGGAGAAACTGAGAATCTGCTTAGTTTCAATTGGTCTTCAAGTATGATGAAGAAGATGAGAAATATCCAGGTCCAAAGTGGATTCATTGTCTAGCAAATGAAGTAGTGGTGGAGTTGCTATAATCAGTCTCCAAGTGGGATATTGTTTGGTGTGGAGCCTGATTATCTTCTGTATTCAAAGGTATCGCCGCATTGGACCCCAGTTCGAAATGGGGCGGTAACACTGCTCGTAAAATATTCACTGCAGGGGGGTCCATGGGGGGCGGCTGTGACCTTTTGGGAGCCCCCCCTGGCAGGGGGTTTTAGGGGCAGTTCCCCCGAAGCTAAGAATAGATGTAAATTTCCTTGTCAAATGTTGTAATTTCATAGTCAATATTAACCATTCATTAGGCGGAGATCTGATGGTAGAAGTTATGTTTAATTTAGGGCTTTTTTTGCCCTAGAAGGCAACCACTCACTATATATGAGGGAATTGTATTGCGTCTATGTAGATCTGTATTCTGAGTGAGGAAGAGAGAGGAGATTGAGAGCAAAGAGGGAGTTACAGCATATCTGCTGTAGGTTGTATCTCTTCAGTTTGCTGGATAATATAATAAAAGAAGGACTGGCTATTTCATTGTGGATGTAGCCCAAACTGGGTGAACCACATATATCTGTGTCTCTCTTGTTTTATGCATTTTCTATGTTTATATTTCTGCAATATTTTATGTGTTCCATTGCTCTGTAATATATAATTTTCTAACATGTTGAAAATGTAGTGAGTGAAGGTCTTTTGGCTTGTGCCTTAGCCAGTGAAGACCATGGGTTTGTCTTTCTCTCAATGTGATTGCAAGCTCGTGAGATAGACTTTAGTTTGGATGAGTTGATTTCTAGTTTACTAGAATGGTCATCAGGATTTCATGCGTAGTGTTGGAGCTTTAGTTACATGGATTCTTCGTTAGTTTTACTACAAGACGAGGTGACAGTTACAAGTTCAGTTAGAACGAGTTAAGACTCCAACGTTGATTGGAGAGAGAACCAGTTGAAGTCTAAGTTAACTCACAATCACTACTCGAGCTTCTAACTTGAGCTAGGCCTACTTGCATGCTTGATTTGGGTCTATAAAGAGAAGGGTGAAGGCACAAGATCATCATATTCTTATGAGATCATTCTTTGGTTGTGTGTGTGAAAAATTGAAGAGATTGTGCACTAGAATTTAGGAGGCCACAAGTGCGCAAGGAAATAGGGAATTTGTGCTAGGAAATAAGAGCCAGGATTTGTCCTTGGAAATAGGAGGAAGTGCACAAGGAAATAGGAGCAAAGATTAGGGATTGCAAGGGCAAGTCAAGGCTATTCAGTGAGGAGAACAAGTTTGTTTCCAAAGATGGATTGATAGTTGCAGGAAGAAACATGAATTGTAATAGATCCAATTGTTCAAGAAATATCAATAAGATACCACAACAAAGAAAGTAGGTTTTCCCTTTTGGGTTTCTTGGATATGTTAGTGTCGGTCTTGAGCCCTCCATCAGTGATCAATAACTCTTTGCATATGCATTTATAGGTGTCTCATCAATGTCAGTTTTGCATCCCGCTTGGCATGCCATAACACTGAATGGAGGAGCTGGTCTTTGTTCCCTTCTCGGCTTTGCTGAATCAGGTCATACCACAATGTAATTGAGTCATGCTTGTTTTTATTCTTGTTTTGAAATCCCATGGTCTTAGGTCTAGGGTTATGAGTCAAAATCATTTCAAGGTCATGAGTCATGGTCAGTAGGTGCCCAGCAAACCGGAAGGAGTCTTGTACATACGTTTCATTATCATTTTCTTCAGCTATAGCTCATTTTATGCCTTGGGTTTAAAAACCCTGTTTTTAAGTCCAAGGCCATGTGGAAATTTGAAAAAATAAAGAAATTCTCAAAATTTGTAAAAGTGCCGGCAATAACCCTGGTTCCTTCACTACAGTCCCTCAGGCGGTCAACCTGCAAAAAGAAAGGAGTCAAACGCATCAAAAGGCTCATTTCAGGACAAAATGACTCCAAAACAGTGTTAAAAAAGAATGTCCAAGTGGAAACATTAGAAAGTGGGTTCTAAAGTTAAAATTTTTTTGAAATGAACCTATAAAAGCAATTTTCCCTCTTTAGTTACTCTTATTGTGCATATGAAGGTCAAAAATTCATGTTAGAGGCAAGAGGAGGCAACTCGGGAAAAATTCTGCAAATTACAAGGGTAATTCTGCTGCGCGACCACGTGGGTGGGCGCGACCAAAAAAAGGCCAACGCGCTGTGTTAAATTACACAGGCGCGACCAAACGGAGGGGTGAGACCAAACTGGCAGCTTGCGCGACCAAAAAGTCTGCCCGCCTTAAAAACTCACCCAAACGCCAAATCTCCCTCAAATTTGCTCGATTTTGTTGAGGTATGTCTCTTCCACGTGTTGTGTGATGGTTTTGTGGTTGCAAAGGAAGGTAATGCTCATGATTTTATGCAAGGAATCAATAGAGAATAAGCTAAATGACTTGATGTTTTGCAAGCAATATGTATGACAGTTTGTTTGTTTTTCAAGGCAATTTTTTTTCCTTATATCCCTCCATTCATTTTCCCAAAATTAAATTACATATGTTAACATGTTATATTTGTTAATCTCATTTGCAAATTAGTCATACCAAACCTGCCCCTTAAATCCTATCAAATCCTACCCCTAAATCATGTGCAAACCCTAGTCCTTTCAAACCCTACAAACCCTACCTTTTCCCCATGTTATATGATTAAAACCCTACTCTCTCTACACAGCAAATTTGCATACGTTAATACACAGCAAAGTAAAAAAGAAAACATTGTAAAAAAACAAAAAGAAAAGTGATGACAAGGCATGCACATAAGAAATTGTAAAAACAGTGAAAATGTCATTTGCATAGCCTTATAAAAAATAAAGAAAAATGTCATCTTGCTGTATAATGTCAAAGGCTACAAGCTGTATAAAATTCATGACAAAATTCATTAAAGGTATCAGCTGCATAGCTATCAAAAAAGACTACTTTTGCTGTGATTAGGGTTTTGCATTAACATGGTATTCTTCCCCATCCTTAAGACTCTGTTTTTCCCCACCTATTCCCTATATTAAAACCCTAATTCAATTGCATTTCCCTTCATTAAAACTCCATATGCAATTGAATGTCCCTCCCTATGATCAAAGCACACAGTGAAACCCTAATTCCCCATGGTAAAAGCATGATGAAGCTGCCTCTGTTCTAAATGAATTGTTGTTATGTAAATTAGGTTGGCAATGATTTGTAAAGAGGGTTTCATGGTCCCCCTAAACCTAATTCCTAATATCCTCTTTTTTCCCTAATTCCCAAGTTACCAATTCCTTCTTCCTTCCGCTGCAGAATAATCACAGCAACCCCTTCTCATCATCTTGCAATTAAATACCCTAAACCCCTGTTTTTTATTAGCATCAAATGGATATTTTCACATGAGTAAAAACAGAGTATGCTCCTCAATGATATTCTAAACAAAATGAAATGAGCTGCCTGTTACTTGTACACAGTTGATGCTACCCTATTCCGCCCATGACATCCTTCCCTCCATCATGATGATTTTCATTGTCCTTTCCCTTGGTGCTTGAAAAACACAGTTTCCCTAAATAAAGTATTGATTTGCAAATGATGAAAGATGAGATGGCATGTTTAACATTATGTGATGTTTTCCTTCAGAATTCCCTGCTTATATATATATTTTTTCCCTTTCCTATATGTAAATTCCCTCCCCTAACATATCCCTCATGATGTTTCCCCTTGAAAACAGCATACTTCACAGCATTTTGCAGGCAGGGCAGCGGTCATTTTGACTTATTTATTCCACCTTGCTCAATAACACTATGTCAACCACTGAGACTAATGAGCAAGGTGATGACCGATCATCATCTACTGAGATTGAGATACAGCAGAGGCCTCGTAGGGGAGGCAAGGGTGGTCACCACAAGAGGGAAGAGCCTACATCACTGACAGAGTTGCAGGCTTGCCCATTGGCAGTATCTTGCTTTCAGCATATGGCTTGTTTTCAGTTTTGTGAGAGGCTGTCACACATCCAGCATCACAGAGACTTGGCCCGGTTGTTTGTCCTCCATCTCCATGACAGGCAGGTCACCCTTGCAGGGGTAAATTTTGTGTTTTCTCCAGAGGCTATCACAGATGCTACCGGGATACCCAATGTGGGTGAGGTATGGCCAAAGCGCAAATGGGTAGACCTGGTATACTATGAGCCATATGTTAGGCCTGCCTATGTGCATCACTTGACAAGGAACTTTCCTATCAAGTTCCTCCGAGCAGAGTATATAGACACCATGAGACTCATTATGCACTACTTCACATGCGAGGGGAGATTCTCACGAGTATTTTCTTGTCATATCCGCATGATGATGCACTTCACCAGAGTGAGGATGATGAACATCTCGGCATACTTATTTCACGACATTCAGAGGATAGCCACTACCTTTCGGAGACAGACCCCAGTACAGCAGCTCCGGAGCCTATGCCATCATGGTCTTATTCAGCTAGTAGTTTCCCATCAGCTGAGCCAGCAGGGCATCCCTTGGGCGGATTTCATCTCCCGAGATGTTTTCACACAGCCACATTCAGGGCCTGAGGCAGTTCATGAGGAGGGAGGGCCATCACATCAGCCCGAGACCAGCATCCCGAGACACATGGCTTCTTCTCCTCGGGTCACATATCAGAGAGGTCACAGGACCTTATTTGCAGCAGCCCGACGAGTACTTTCTCTACAGCCAGTGGAAGGGGTCTCGTCTTCATCATCAGAGCAGCGAGTGTTATCTCCACACCAGGTGGAAGGGGCCTCGCTTTCTTCATCGGCACAGGCAGTACGAGAGGGCAAGCAGCCCATGGTTGAGGATGAGGCAGTTGGCGAGGCACATGATGATTTCACTGGTCGTGATGCTCATTCTCCTTCCTCTTCAGATTTCTATGAGCTCAAGGAAGAGAACCTTGTGTTGCAGCGGAAGCTTGAGATGGCTCAGTGGACTATCACTTATTTAGAGCAGCGGACCAAACAGCTGGAGACCAAGAAGGAGTTGGATGAGTTATGGAGGATTCGATTTGACCGAGTCATCAACCGCAGGAGGCCTGGGGACCCACTGCCCATGGATAGAGAGTTATTGCTCATCCGAGCAAATTGGCGCTTGGAGGGACTGTTAGACAAGGCAAACCGTGACAACAAGCTGCTCCGGAACATGAAGACACACTACTGGGCAAGATTACATGTTTGCAAGGCGAGAATGAAAATTCTCCAAAGAGAGCTGTCAGAGGCCCGGAAGAAGAAGAAAAGGACAAATCCACTCTGCATCTTGGCTCAGGCATCCCTCACTCATCATGGTACTGATCAGCCTTGATTTAGCATCAAAATCTGAAAACTTTGAGAATTTTGGAGCATTTTGCAAATTTTTGGTAAAATTACAGGTTTTGCCCACGGTTTGGTCTCACCCCGGGTGAGACCATTTTGACGGGCTGCTCGGAATTTTTCAAACTTGGCATTTTTGGAAAGGGTATGCAAAAAGAAAAATTACCAGTACTTGGGGGCAGCTTGATTTTGAGTTTTGAGCCTCCAAAAGCTCAAAATACACCTAAAAAATGACTTTCTGCCCACTTTTTGAGTTGCAGAAAGTGACCTTGGGAGAAATGGTTTTTGAGGGGTCAAATCTACACCAAATTCAGAAATTCCACTTGGGATGGAAAGTAGACAGGCCAAGCTTTCCAATGAGCCATCTTGCACCTGATTTGGATCAGTGGAACCCACTCAAAAGTAGCTGCAAAGGGGCGCGACCAGAACTTCCAGGGGCGCGACCAGAACTTCCAGATTTGCCAGTTTTTGACTATTTCGGCCAGAAAAGCACTATTTTCACTTTGGTTGACTATTTGGGCATGTAAATGATGGATTATTGTGTAAATTTCATGGCATTAGATACTTTTACTCTTCTTTACCACTTCTAGAAGCTTCTTTGATGTAAATAGTGAATATTTAATGCATAGATAAGCTTCCTAAGTTTTAGAGGTAAGTTGTTGAGCTGGCCTATTATCTAGTGACTGATTTAGAATTAGTTGCAACAGCTCCTAGGAAGCTGAGCTCGACCCCTAGAGGTGGGGAAAGAGGTTTGACCTTCTATATTATGCCTTCTCTTTCTCATTTTGATGGTTGGACTCTAGAGGGAGAAGTGCTATTGTATTATTGACTTGTATTCTCTGCAATTTGAGGAAAAGGAAGGCCAGGATTTTGCAGACTTCATTGTGGATTCTTGTGGATTATTATGTTGATGGTGTGTCTCCTACTGTTATTGTAAGTGTGTTTATGTGTTCCATTTCTTAATCTCTTGCTGCTATTTAAACAAAAGAAGTGATAAAGTTTGAATTCATGCATGCCATGCTCAGCTTTCAATTTTGTTTAAAATTTATGTTTTCCACTGTCTAGAGAGGATTCGAATTCATTGTTCGCCCTCTTTAGTTTCTCTTCTTTCTTCCTTAATCATCTCTTTCAGCTAAAGGCATCAGCATAAACTCCTACCTTGCCCCAAAGACCCACCTGCAAAAACTGTGCCCAATCCCCGCACCCTGAATTGCACTCCCTCCAATTGCCACCAAAAACCCCAAAAATCATTAAATCAACCCCCCTTATCAATTTACTAGCCTAATATCTTTGATCCTAATTGGTCAGCTTATTATATTATAAGATCTATCAAATCTGACCCGAGAGAGCCTTCTCATACCTCGTAGGGCTAGCTACGAGGTGAAATGGTTTGATGTAGCCTTGAGAGTTTGTCTATCTCAGCCTAGGTGAATTCCAAGCGCTAACATATTGGCGACCATACTGGGGAAGAACATCTAAATCTTTGCTCATTGAGTGTGTTGTTTCATAAGTCTTAGACGGAGCCTGAAGTTACGCCAGAAGCCTTCGAAAATGCTCTTGTTTTACATCAGCGTTAGTAGATAAACGCTGCTTCAGTCTATCTCCGTGGGATTTGTGAACATAGCGCTTCAGTGACATCTTTATCCCAGTATCATTATGGACTCTAAGCTTCAGATGATAAGCTAAGAGTTTCTATTTGGCTGAGTGGTTTTTCCTTTCCTCGTTTATTTGTATTTACAAGCTGGCTTCTGATCCAAAACTGATTGTTAGATCTAATTCATCGCCTGCTGTAATTAGATATTTTGAAGATCTTGATTTCGACGAGGATTTTGAATTGTCATTGTTTAAATCTAAATCTGAAAGTGCACTCGATACTTTGGTTCTTGATCCTGACTTTGCAGCTGTGATTGACCTCGAAAGGCATAACAAAGTGGTTGAATCTTATATTTTGCGGCATCTTCAAAGTAGTATACATGCCTCAACTCTTGTTGATTTTATTGAAAACATATCTGATCATATTGGGTCTACTATTGATCAAGCTGAAAATCTTCAAACTTCCCTCACGGCTCATCGAGCTTCTTTCCCTCCTTTCATCTCTATTTCACCTATTTCACCTATAGTTACACTTCCCGATACCCCTGTTGGTTCACCTCCATCTACACCTCAAACTCCATCATCACCTTTATCTCCGCCAACATCCCTTCCCCTTATCACAACCCCTGTTATTATACTTCCACCTCCTCCTCCTCATACTCCTTCTACTCCTCCACCTCCCCCGCCTAGAGTCATGGCTGCCCGATTTGCTCCCCTTGTTCTCCCTGCAAACCTTCATGACATGCCAGCTGACTACCAGAGCAAGATACCAATGTTTGATGGCACTCCACAGAGTGTCCCAGCTCAGCAGCATGTTGACCGGATGACTACCTTTTTTGATCTGTATGAATTGGATGAGGAAGATGTTACCATGAGGTTGTTCGTTCAGACTTTTGGAGGAGAGGTCCGGAAATGGTTCAGAGGGTTGAGAGAAAATAGTATTGTTTCTTTGGAAGCACTTCAAACACAATTCTTGGACAGATGGGAAATCAGAAAGGATCCGCTGCAAATCAATGCCGAATATAACAACCTTAAGAGAAATCTGGGTGAGTCCGTTCAAGACTACATCATAAGATTTAATGCAGTGTATAATGCTATACCAGATGATCTTAAGCCATCTCGAAAATCTGCCTTGCTCAAGTTCCCGGATGGTTTCGATCCGGAGATGGCCTACTCACTGCGGGACCGAGATCCTCCTACTTTGGAGGAAATGCAGAAAATTGCAGTCAGTGTGGAGGCTAATTTGAATGACAAAAGGGCAAGAATGAAAGCGGAAAAGAAGGTCACAATCAAAGAGGAGGTAGCATCCACTTCTCAAGTTATTCGGAAAATGGAAGAGATGTCAAAGGCACTCCAAAATCTCAGTCTTGGCAAACCGGAACCACAAGTTCGAAACCCGAACTTTAGAGGCCAGCAACAGCAGCCCCAATATAGGATAAAACAGCGGGAACCACGAGGACAAGAGGCGGCAGTACAGCAACCGATCCAACCCCCATTTCAGCAAAACTATGTCACTCAAGAATCTGAAGATGAGGGTGAAGGTCCCGGTGAAGAAAATCATTTTTTCACTCCCGATGACATGCCCACTTACATCACGGAAGAAGACGAACTGGTAAGTAATGCTTATGCACCTCGAGATGAGCATTACATTCTATCTAATGATGTGGCACTTCAAGATGAGTCTGAGGAATATCAAAGAGGTTATCTAAATGCCTTATCAGCTCAACAAGGCAAAGAGAGACAGCTGAGAAACCGAACAGTACCTATACATCCACTTCCAAAGAAGGCAGAAAATGCGGCAAAGAATGGTGATGTTGTTCCGCAAAGAAAAGGTAAAGAAATCATGGATTCTTCATCAGCCCCAACAGCTCCAGCAAACAAGATGGATCAGCCATCAAATGTACCTAAAGATAGAGCAGAAAAAAGAGATAATCCGGCCAAAGAAAGTGAAAGAAGTCAAGCGTTCAGCATTGAGAATGAAGTCTCAAAATTGAAATTGTCCATTCCACTTACTGAAGTCATGAAGAACACTACTTACATAGCACAAATTTCTAAGATGTTCAATACTGATCCAATGTTAGATGCGGTTAATGTGGAGGATGATCAGCCGGAATTGATCTTTGGGCCAGCTCTCAACGGTGAGTCACCGGAAAGCGATGTCCCGCCATTCTATATCAGCTTGAGAATTCATGATTATGTGCTTCATAATGCTATGTTCGATTCGGGAGCATCACACAATTTAATGCCCAAGGCAATAATGGAGAAGTTGGGACTTGATATAACTCGTAACTACCATGATCTATACTCATTTGATTCCAGCCGAGTTAGATGCATCGGTCTGATTAAAGATTTAGTTGTTAGCTTGGATCAAATTCCCGCAAAGAATCTCTTGATGGATGTGGTAGTAGCGGACATTCCGCCAAGCTTTGGCATGCTTCTTTCAAGGTCATGGGGATCAAAACTCAAAGGCACTTTACAGCTGGACTTTTCATATGCCACTATTCCGGTGTTTGGACAAATGAGGAAAGTCTATCGAGAGCAAAAGATGAAGTATATGATTACAAGCAAGGAAAAACCGGTAAATCATCCTGTAAACTATGTACAGACAGATCTAGAGTCGTATGTTTTATTTGCTGATAGTTTTAATGAAGTAAATAGTCAATTAGTTCAGATAGAAGATATCCCAGGCATTACTGAAGATGTTAGAGAAGTATTAAGAACGGAAAGCAAAGAAAAGGCTGTTGTCATAAAGTCAATTGCTGAGATAAATGGACAGCAAGTCATGACTGAAACAACATCACAAGTACAACCCTTGGATGATGATGAAGATGGTCTTTGGACCATGGATTTCGACGGGGCAGTGGGCAGCGATGGAGCAGGCATTGGCGTATGGATCCGCAGCCCATTTTCAGTCTCTAAACAAGTTCCAATTAAGGTACAAGTTTGCTCTTATAAATTGGCTTTTGATTGTTCAAATAATGAAGCTGAATATGAGGCCCTTATAGCTGGTTTGAAAATCCTCCGGAAATTAAAAGCAAAGAAGATAGCAATTTATGGCGACTCCGAGTTAGTGATCAAACAAGTAAAGGGGGAATTTCAAGCTAAACATCCTCGTATGCGGGCTTATCGCAATGTTGTTCTAGATATTTTGAAGCGGTTTTCAGAGCATACTTTAACATGCATACCCCGGATACAAAATGGAGTTGCCGATGCTTTGGCTAAGGCAGCAAGCAATTTAAAGATACCAATGAATTCGAGTAACAAGTTTGAAATCTATGTAAAACACCGCCCCACAATCCCGGACAACCAAAGGAATTGGCAAGTCTTTCAGGATGATGAGGAAATCAAAGACTTCTTGCATGGAGAAGGTAAGTTTGAAGAAATCTCAATTGACATGGAGCCTGAAGGAATAAATCAAATGGATGTTTTGCAGCTGAAAGACAATCATATTCCAAAGGGACTGATTCCTTTAGAAGAGCTTTTTGATCAAGACGATGTGACTCGCAAGCCAACTTTGATGCCAACCGAAGAAGGTGTGGAAGATGTCAACCTTGGGACAGTGGAACATCCAAAGATGGTGAAATTATCGAAGGCCCTGCCACCCAAGGTAAAGAATCAATACATTAGATTGCTATCATCATTTACTAATGTATTCGCTTGGGATTATTCAGATCTAAAGACTTATGATACAAGCATAATTCAACACACTATTCCAATCAAACAAAATCAGAAACCTTTTCGGCAGAAGTTGCGGAGGATCAATCCCAAGTTGCTGCCCTTGATTGAAAAAGAGGTAAATAGACTTTATCAATCCGGAATTATAGTTCCCGTTCGCTTTTCAGATTGGATTTCTAATCTAGTGCCAGTACGGAAGAAAACCGGTGAGATTCGGTTATGCATAGATTTTAGAAATTTGAACAAGGTATCTCTCAAAGATAACTATCCGCTGCCAAAGATGGATCACATATTGCAGCGAGTAGTGGGTGCCTCAAAGATGTCATTGTTAGATGGATACTCCGGTTACAATCAGATTCTAGTCCATGAGGATGATCGTGATAAGACAGCCTTCACTACACCTTGGGGAACATTTCATTATGCTAAAATGCCTTTTGGTTTAAAGAATGCAGGTGCAACATTTCAGCGAGCTATGGACATGGCTTTTGCCAATGAAAAGGACATATTTTTAGTTGTTTATCTTGATGACTTAACGGTATTTTCTAAATCCGATGAGGAGCATCTTTTTCATTTGACGAAAGTTTTTCAAAAATGCAGAAAATATGGCATCTCTTTAAATCCAAAAAAGAGTCTCTTCGCCATGAGTGAAGGTAAATTGTTGGGACATATCATTTCCAAAGATGGTATACGTATTGATCCCGCAAGAGTGGAGGCAATTCAGCAGCTAGAACAGCCCCGAAACAAGAAGGAGATACAATCTTTTAATGGTAAATTGAATTTTCTGCGTCGCTTCATTCCTAATCTTGCAGAGCACTTAAGAGAAATGACCAACATGCTTCGGAAGGACAGCGAGATCAAATGGACTGAGGAGGCAGTCAAATCCTTCAACTTAATCAAGGTAATCTTGTCTTCAGCCCCGACCTTAATCAGCCCTGATTATACTCAGGATTTCATATTGTTTTCTTTCGCTTCCGAGCATACACTAGCAGCAGTTTTGATGCAAAAAAGAGAGGGTGTTGAAAGGCCAATTGCATTTTTCAGCCGGATCATTAGAGATGGGGCATTAAACTATAACATCATTGAGAAACAAGCGCTGGCCCTGATTAAGGCATTGAAAGATTTCCGGGTTTATATTCTTCATTCTCATGTCTTAGCTTATGTTCCTAGTGCAGCGGTAAAGGATGTCTTGGTACAAACAGAGCCGGAAGGTAGGAGAGGCAAGTGGATTGCTGCTCTCTTGGAGTATGATGTTGAAATCAAGCCAACCAAGCTGGTTAAAGGACAAGGACTTGCTAAACTAATGGCTGAAACAAACCTACATGCGCTTGACATCAACTTGATTGCAGCCTTGTCCGATGGTGAAGGAGAAAATTCAGCGGTTCAGGTATCAGACATTTTCATTAATTCTCCTTGGTATACTGATATAGTATATGTACTTCAGAATGTGTCCGCGCCTCCTGGAATGTCAAAGAACAAAGCAAGGACTTTGAAATTGAAGGCCGCTAAGTTTTGCATCATGAAATCAGCATTGTATTGGAAAGATCCTGGAGGCATCCTATTGAATTGTTTGGTTGAAGAAGAAGCGAAAGCAACGGTAGAAGACTTCCATAAAGGTGATTGTGGAGGTCATTTATTTTGGAAAACTACAGCCAACAAGATTTTGAGAGCTGGTTTCTATTGGCCATCCCTTTTTTCTGATGTATACAAAGCGGTGAAGAGCTGCCATGAGTGCCAAATATTTCAAGGGAAACAAAGATTGCAACCATTGCCACTCAAGCCGGTGGAAATTAGTGCGCCTTTTCAGCAGTGGGGCCTTGATTTCATTGGTGAAATACACCCAACTTCATCCGGGCAGCATAGATGGATTTTGACTGCTACCGACTACTTCACCAAGTGGATAGAAGCAGTTCCTACTCAGCAGGCCATAGACTCGGTAATTATCTCCTTTCTTGAAAGTAATATCTTGTCCCGTTTTGGCTGTCCATTCAAATTGATCACGGATAATGCAGCTGCTTTTAAGTCAAATAAGATGGTGGATTTTTGTTATAAGTACAATATCAGTTTGGGTCACTCCACCGCTTATCATCCGCAAGGTAATGGGCTGGCCGAATCATCAAATAAATCACTAGTAAACATTATCAAAAAGATGCTGGAAATCAACAAGAAAAGTTGGCACAAGAAATTGGTCAATGCACTGTGGGCTGATCGGGTGAGCCAAAAGAGATCAATAGGAATGTCGCCATTTGAGATTGTTTACGGGGTTGATGCAGTTTTTCCTACATCACTTAGTGTACCGGTCGCAAAGTTAATCCAAGAAACGGGAGAAGACATGGATCCAATGCAACGGAGAATCAGTCAAATGGTCCACCTACAGCAGACAAGGGAAGAAGTCCTCCAAAACTCTTTGAAGCTGCAAGAACGTATCAAGAAGATTTATGATAAGAAGGCAAAATCAGAAAATTTTCAACTAGAAGATGTTGTTTTGAGATGGGATGCTCGAAACGAGGACAA
Organism: Pinus tabuliformis; assembly: GCA_031772625.1. Lineage (NCBI taxonomy): Eukaryota > Viridiplantae > Streptophyta > Pinopsida > Pinales > Pinaceae > Pinus > Pinus tabuliformis. The sequence goes on from CM062817.1 coordinate 562,299,340, forward strand.
AGGTAAACACGGTAAGTTTGATAATCTGTGGAAAGGTCCTTTTAAGATTGCTGCATATCGTGGTCCTAACGCTTTCCTTCTTAAGGAGTTGAATGGCGATGAATGTCCCGGTGGGTCGGTGAATGGCCGGCTTCTCAAGAGATATCATGTTTGAACAATGTTGCTCTAAATCATCTTCATTGTACATATCATTTTACTTTACTACAGCAAGCGTGAACTGATCTTTCATTCTTGGTTTGGGGCCCGAAGTGAAGGCTATAATTCCAAGCATGAAGATTGGTTGGTGTGGGATTTCAGTTTGTTTATTTTCTGCAAAAAGTCAGTTTGTTTGAGTCATAGTCCTTTCAAAGTTTTCAGTTTATAGTCAAGTCAAATAAAGTCTTTTTGAGTTGGTTATTTTTTCTATTAGTTGACTCCATTGCCCAATAAATAAAGCACTGGTCTGCTCTCCCAAGAGGTCTGAGGTTCTTGGCACCTCCAAGGAGCTACCATCCCCATTGGAGCCAATGTTAGTGTCGGTCTTGAGCCCTCCATCAGTGATCAATAACTCTTTGCATATGCATTTATAGGTGTCTCATCAGTGTCAGTTTTGCATCCCGCTAGGCATGCCATAACACTGAATGGAGGAGCTGGTCTTTGTTCCCTTCTCGGCTTTGCTGAATCAGGTCATACCACAATGTAATTGAGTCATGCTTGTTTTTATTCTTGTTTTGAAATCCCATGGTCTTAGGTCTAGGGTTATGAGTCAAAATCATTTCAAGGTCATGAGTCATGGTCAGTAGGTGCCCAGCAAACCGGAAGGAGTCTTGTACATACGTTTCATTATCATTTTCTTCAGCTATAGCTCATTTTATGCCTTGGGTTTAAAAACCCTGTTTTTAAGTCCAAGGCCATGTGGAAATTTGAAAAAATAAAGAAATTCTCAAAAATTTGTAAAAGTGCCGGCAATAACCCTGGTTCCTTCACTACAGTCCCTCAGGCGGTCAACCTGCAAAAAGAAAGGAGTCAAACGCATCAAAAGGCTCATTTCAGGACAAAATGACTCCAAAACAGTGTTAAAAAAGAATGTCCAAGTGGAAACATTAGAAAGTGGGTTCTAAAGTTAAATTTTTTTTGAAATGAACCTATAAAAGCAATTTTCCCTCTTTAGTTACTCTTATTGTGCATATGAAGGTCAAAAATTCATGTTAGAGGCAAGAGGAGGCAACTCGGGAAAAATTCTGCAAATTACAAGGGTAATTCTGCTGCGCGACCACGTGGGTGGGCGCGACCAAAAAAAGGCCAACGCGCTGTGTTAAATTACACAGGCGCGACCAAACGGAGGGGTGAGACCAAACTGGCAGCTTGCGCGACCAAAAAGTCTGCCCGCCCTAAAAACTCACCCAAACGCCAAATCTCCCTCAAATTTGCTCGATTTTGTTGAGGTATGTCTCTTCCACGTGTTGTGTGATGGTTTTGTGGTTGCAAAGGAAGGTAATGCTCATGATTTTATGCAAGGAATCAATAGAGAATAAGCTAAATGACTTGATGTTTTGCAAGCAATATGTATGACAGTTTGTTTGTTTTTCAAGGCAATTTTTTTTCCTTATATCCCTCCATTCATTTTCCCAAAATTAAATTACATATGTTAACATGTTATATTTGTTAATCTCATTTGCAAATTAGTCATACCAAACCTGCCCCTTAAATCCTATCAAATCCTACCCCTAAATCATGTGCAAACCCTAGTCCTTTCAAACCCTACAAACCCTACCTTTTCCCCATGTTATATGATTAAAACCCTACTCTCTCTACACAGCAAATTTGCATACGTTAATACACAGCAAAGTAAAAAAGAAAACATTGTAAAAAAACAAAAAGAAAAGTGATGACAAGGCATGCACATAAGAAATTGTAAAAACAGTGAAAATGTCATTTGCATAGCCTTATAAAAAATAAAGAAAAATGTCATCTTGCTGTATAATGTCAAAGGCTACAAGCTGTATAAAATTCATGACAAAATTCATTAAAGGTATCAGCTGCATAGCTATCAAAAAAGACTACTTTTGCTGTGATTAGGGTTTTGCATTAACATGGTATTCTTCCCCATCCTTAAGACTCTGTTTTTCCCCACCTATTCCCTATATTAAAACCCTAATTCAATTGCATTTCCCTTCATTAAAACTCCATATGCAATTGAATGTCCCTCCCTATGATCAAAGCACACAGTGAAACCCTAATTCCCCATGGTAAAAGCATGATGAAGCTGCCTCTGTTCTAAATGAATTGTTGTTATGTAAATTAGGTTGGCAGTGATTTGTAAAGAGGGTTTCATGGTCCCCCTAAACCTAATTCCTAATATCCTCTTTTTTCCCTAATTCCCAAGTTACCAATTCCTTCTTCCTTCCGCTGCAGAATAATCACATCAACCCCTTCTCATCATCTTGCAATTAAATACCCTAAACCTCTGTTTTTTATTAGCATCAAATGGATATTTTCACATGAGTAAAAACAGAGTATGCTCCTCAATGATATTCTAAACAAAATGAAATGAGTTGCCTGTTACTTGTACACAGTTGATGCTACCCTATTCCGCCCATGACATCCTTCCCTCCATCATGATGATTTTCATTGTCCTTTCCCTTGGTGCTTGAAAAACACAGTTTCCCTAAATAAAGTATTGATTTGCAAATGATGAAAGATGAGATGGCATGTTTAACATTATGTGATGTTTTCCTTCAGAATTCCCTGCTTATATATATATTTTTTCCCTTTCCTATATGTAAATTCCCTCCCCTAACATATCCCTCATGATGTTTCCCCTTGAAAACAGCATACTTCACAGCATTTTGCAGGCAGGGCAACGGTCATTTTGACTTATTTATTCCACCTTGCTCAATAACACTATGTCAACCACTGAGACTAATGAGCAAGGTGATGACCGATCATCATCTACTGAGATTGAGATACAGCAGAGGCCTCGTAGGGGAGGCAAGGGTGGTCACCACAAGAGGGAAGAGCCTACATCACTGACAGAGTTGCAGGCTTGCCCATTGGCAGTATCTTGCTTTCAGCATATGGCTTGTTTTCAGTTTTGTGAGAGGCTGTCACACATCCAGCATCACAGAGACTTGGCCCGGTTGTTTGTCCTCCATCTCCATGACAGGCAGGTCACCCTTGCAGGGGTAAATTTTTTGTTTTCTCCAGAGGCTATCACAGATGCTACCGGGATACCCAATGTGGGTGAGGTATGGCCAAAGCGCAAATGGGTAGACCTGGTATACTATGAGCCATATGTTAGGCCTGCCTATGTGCATCACTTGACAAGGAACTTTCCTATCAAGTTCCTCCGAGCAGAGTATATAGACACCATGAGACTCATTATGCACTACTTCACATGCGAGGGGAGATTCTCACGAGTATTTTCTTGTCATATCCGCATGATGATGCACTTCACCAGAGTGAGGATGATGAACATCTCGGCATACTTATTTCACGACATTCAGAGGATAGCCACTACCTTTCGGAGACAGACCCCAGTACAGAAGCTCCGGAGCCTATGCCATCATGGTCTTATTCAGCTAGTAGTTTCCCATCAGCTGAGCCAGCAGAGCATCCCTTGGGCGGATTTCATCTCCCGAGATGTTTTCACACAGCCACATTCAGGGCCTGAGGCAGTTCATGAGGAGGGAGGGCCATCACATCAGCCCGAGACCAGCATCCCGAGACACATGGCTTCTTCTCCTCGGGTCACATATCAGAGAGGTCACAGGACCTTATTTGCAGCAGCCCGACGAGTACTTTCTCTACAGCCAGTGGAAGGGGTCTCGTCTTCATCATCAGAGCAGCGAGTGTTATCTCCACACCAGGTGGAAGGGGCCTCGCTTTCTTCATCGGCACAGGCAGTACGAGAGGGCAAGCAGCCCATGGTTGAGGATGAGGCAGTTGGCGAGGCACATGATGATTTCACTGGTCGTGATGCTCATTCTCCTTCCTCTTCAGATTTCTATGAGCTCAAGGAAGAGAACCTTGTGTTGCAGCGGAAGCTTGAGATGGCTCAGTGGACTATCACTTATTTAGAGCAGCGGACCAAACAGCTGGAGACCGAGAAGGAGTTGGATGAGTTATGGAGGATTCGATTTGACCGAGTCATCAACCGCAGGAGGCCTGGGGACCCACTGCCCATGGATAGAGAGTTATTGCTCATCCGAGCAAATTGGCGCTTGGAGGGACTGTTAGACAAGGCAAACCGTGACAACAAGCTGCTCCGGAACATGAAGACACACTACTGGGCAAGATTACATGTTTGCAAGGCGAGAATGAAAATTCTCCAAAGAGAGCTGTCAGAGGCCCGGAAGAAGAAGAAAAGGACAAATCCACTCCGCATCTTGGCTCAGGCATCCCTCACTCATCATGGTACTGATCAGCCTTGATTTAGCATCAAAATCTGAAAACTTTGAGAATTTTGGAGCATTTTGCAAATTTTTGGTAAAATTACAGGTTTTGCCCACGGTTTGGTCTCACCCCGGGTGAGACCATTTTGACGGGCTGCTCAGAATTTTGCAAACTTGGCATTTTTGGAAAGGGTATGCAAAAAGAAAAATTACCAGTACTTGGGGGCAGCTTGATTTTGAGTTTTGAGCCTCCAAAAGCTCAAAATACACCTAAAAAATGACTTTCTGCCCACTTTTTGAGTTGCAGAAAGTGACCTTGGGAGAAATGGTTTTTGAGGGGTCAAATCTACACCAAATTCAGAAATTCCACTTGGGATGGAAAGTAGACAGGCCAAGCTTTCCAATGAGCCATCTTGCACCTGATTTGGATCAGTGGAACCCACTCAAAAGTAGCTGCAAAGGGGCGCGACCAGAACTTCCAGGGGCGCGACCAGAACTTCCAGATTTGCCAGTTTTTGACTAGTTCGGCCAGAAAAGCACTATTTTCACTTTGGTTGACTATTTGGGCATGTAAATGATGGATTATTGTGTAAATTTCATGGCATTAGATACTTTTACTCTTCTTTACCACTTCTAGAAGCTTCTTTGATGTAAATAGTGAATATTTAATGCATAGATAAGCTTCCTAAGTTTTAGAGGTAAGTTGTTGAGCTGGCCTATTATCTAGTGACTGATTTAGAATTAGTTGCAACAGCTCCTAGGAAGCTGAGCTCGACCCCTAGAGGTGGGGAAAGAGGTTTGACCTTCTATATTATGCCTTCTCTTTCTCATTTTGATGGTTGGACTCTAGAGGGAGAAGTGCTATTGTATTATTGACTTGTATTCTCTGCAATTTGAGGAAAAGGAAGGCCAGGATTTTGCAGACTTCATTGTGGATTCTTGTGGATTATTATGTTGATGGTGTGTCTCCTACTGTTATTGTAAGTGTGTTTATGTGTTCCATTTCTTAATCTCTTGCTGCTATTTAAACAAAAGAAGTGATAAAGTTTGAATTCATGCATGCCATGCTCAGCTTTCAATTTTGTTTAAAATTTATGTTTTCCACTGTCTAGAGAGGATTCGAATTCATTGTTCGCCCTCTTTAGTTTCTCTTCTTTCTTCCTTAATCATCTCTTTCAGCTAAAGGCATCAGCATAAACTCCTACCTTGCCCCAAAGACCCACCTGCAAAAACTGTGCCCAATCCCCGCACCCTGAATTGCACTCCCTCCAATTGCCACCAAAAACCCCAAAAATCATTAAATCAACCCCCCTTATCAATTTACTAGCCTAATATCTTTGATCCTAATTGGTCAGCTTATTATATTATAAGATCTATCAAATCTGACCCGAGAGAGCCTTCTCATACCTCGTAGGGCTAGCTACGAGGTGAAATGGTTTGATGTAGCCTTGAGAGTTTGTCTATCTCAGCCTAGGTGAATTCCAAGCGCTAACAGGGTAAACAAGCATATCAATTTTTGTGAATGAGTTTTTATCTCAATTATTTTCTGTTGTTGATAAATTGTTAACAACTTTGTATCTTGGTGAAAGTAAATTTGGTTTTAGTTTTCAATTTCCTTGTTTTCAATAATTCATCTAAGTAGTTGTAGAGTTTCAAGGAAATTTAATATTGATATCCTTTTCTGTAGGTTGTTTTACTTGTAGCTTGGGCTTGACTCTCTAACACCCTTGTCTCAATTTAGAAGATAATAAATACATGGAAGCAAGTCTTTGACAAACAAATTGACCTCTTTGTGGGAGTTGTTTGTGATGTTGATTTCCTTGTGGAGGATTTCAATTCCTTTGAACCCGAGGTAGTTGTACACTTTGGATAATAAAGGTATGCTCCTTATTCCATGATAGATAGAGGAAGAGAATTCTATACTTAATCCTAACAATGTTATTGGAAACATGAATGTGCTTTTTTTATATTGAAGAATCCAACCTAGAATGCCATTTATGTTGGGAATCATGATTTCCATTAGACAAAAAACTCACTAGTGTTAGTCAATTATTACATTATCAGAGATAAGGATCCGCAAGAGGTGGTTAGTCCATGCTGCGAAACATAGTGGGAGCATTGGTTTATCTAATATCCAACAATCTCCCCCCATGATAAACACAATATGTACACAATGTTTACCCCAGGAAAACCCCAACTCCAAGTAAAACCCTAGCTAATGGAATTCCATTAAATCCTTGGCCAAATCCTTAGTGAAGCCATCCAAGTGAGGCTTTTGTTGAAGAATCTAGGGCAATGTAGAGTTAATGAGATTCTTCTAGTTATGATAACTATTTGTGAGGTGTTTCAACTTATTCTTCTTATTCCAATCTTCACTTGTTATTATTAGTGTGTGTCTTCATTAGTTCATCAAATAGCTATCAAAAACAAAGAGACAAGAACACAAGATGTTTGGCTTTCTGCCAGGGCCAAAACCTCTCCCTCTTGGAGAGGAAAACCCGCACAAAATTCTTCTTATAGAGATTCCAATTGACGAATACCAATACCATGACCCTTGACCTACTAGGCCACTCCAAGACCAAGACACCAATCCTCTTCTTTGTCATAGCTGAGATCATCATCACTGCTACAAAATCATCATTGTTGTTGCACTGAAGTCATCGTCATTGTATCACTGAGATCTTGACACTTTGTTGTACCTTCACCGAGAATACTGCTGCACTTTTGAGATCAATGCTACTCCTTCATTAATACCTTCACCATGACACCGAGATCATTTCAAGATCCTTCTCTAAATATGCTGAGATAGTGAGGCTGCTTCACGATGTTAGTAGGCCGAGATCTTCATTATTACTGCAACACCAAGATGGTGACTGCTTTCCTTGCACCGAGATCATGATTGCAGACATACTGAGATTGCCACCACTGAGGAGGATGAGACTGCAACTTTTCCACTATAATTGTTCACGAAATTACAGAGGCATCCGAGAATGACCCTTCCTGTACCCATCTGAAGTCTATACTTATCCGAAATTACAGTGATCTTTGAGTTCTGAACTCATCTGAAGTCCTGTACCTCTATCTTCATCCGAAGGTGCAGAGAAGTCTGAGTTTCTATGATCTTGTGGTGACCTCAGCGGGGTATTTATAGTTGTTATGCCTCCATAAATAAGCTGACATAAGTGTGAATCGTTGTGTCTTTTATTAAGCCGACATGACTGTCCTTTTAATTCATATGCAGACTAATATGACTGTGTTTTATATCGTTTTGCTCACTGCCATTATCTTCAAAAGGATTGTGCTTGTCTTGGAGGTCTGATCTAGACACTAGGTTGACTTGTATACATTACACATAGGGTCAAGAAGAGCATGACATTGGCTCTTTGACATTCCAGGGCTCTCAATGGGAGCCACTAAATAAATAAACCTCTTGCTCATGAAATCCATGCAACAAGGAATAATAATAAATTCGTTTTATTGTTTACAAAAATCATAAATACAATGTCATGAAGACCGAACCTGGTTACACTTTCTTCAACACTCCCTCTTAACTAGGGATGTATTCATGATGGTACTTGGTCATTCTCAATCTAAAGAATTTCTCATAAGAAGAATCAGATTGGTAACCCATCTGTATAGCATCATAGTAACCAACATTGTTTCCACAACAAGGCCTTGACTGACAACTCTATCTCTCATTAGATCAGAGCACAATTTTGGTGAGACCAATGACTATAGACACCTTCATCATTGTCTCTCAAGGTACATACCCACTCGGGTGTTCACTGAGTAAGACCTTCTAGGACTATTCTTACCTTTGGTTCCCAGCCCTCAAAGAATATTAGTCCTCTTGCCTACTCTTATCTTGGATGCCCTACACATCCTCAAAGAGCATCAAATGCCAGATGATTACCCAATCCTCCATTCTTTCTTCCCAAATGAAGACAAGAATGTTGTGTCTATCTCTCCCTCTTAACTAGGGAAGATATGCCCATTCCTGTAAAGGAATGTACCCAAGTTCCTTCTAACTAGGAACTTGCCCAAGCTCCCTCTCAATTAGGGACTTGTCAGAGCTCCCTCTTAATTAGGGACTCTCCTTTACATCAACAACTTCTTCTTCATGGTTCCTTTAGCTACTTGATCAATTTCTTTCCTTGATGTCATGAAATTCAATTGAGCTTCTTCCTTGTAAGGCATTAGCCATCCATCACTTTCCTTCTTGGTTCATCATGTCATTCCTTTCTTCATGGAAAGTGGCCTTTTTTATACATATTTGGAGCCTTCGTCATATGGCTACTTCTTCCTCATCATGTTTCTTTCAAGAATTTCAATCCACCACATGAATGCTAGTTGTACTTGTACTTACAACTCTTGTACCAGTTTCTCTGCATGAACTCATCTAAATATTATTCAAGAAATCAAAACTGTAGGTTTTAACCCCGTACAGAAATTACTTGCATACTGATTCTAAAACACAGAAAATAAACAATGTGAGAGCATAACACATAAAACACATTTATACAGAGATTTCCCCTGGATCCCAAAACGGGACTACTAGCATGATTTTTCATTATGTTCCTTTCAATGTTGTAATACATATTTATACATGTCGAAGCATCCAATACCATGGACCGAAAACCATCACGTCCAAAAAACATGTGCGAAAATCATGCACAAAACCATAGGTGGGTCTGCCCAACCTAACATAGGGTCTAAAACCAAAAACTTCTGGGGCGTTGCCCCGGACCCCATAAAGTGGGGTTACGGGTACACCTCAAACCCCCTGTGAGCCCCCCCCCCCCACCCCCGCTACATAATCGGCACAACAAAGGGGAGCTCTGCGCCCCCTCTAACCCCCCCGTTAACTATGTGGGCTAGTCGTGGAAAGAATATAACACAACCCAACATTCTCCCACTTTTTGTTTTATTTCCACAGGGTGCCATAAGAGAGCTTAGTCATTTTTCCAGCCCTGAAATTCCCATTGCCTCTCTACACCAAGAGAACTTCTCAAAGCTCACAGATTTTGTCAATGCATCTACAGTATTCTTCAAAGTGTCCACCTTTACCAACAACACCTTTGTCTTCTATCATATCCCTCACAAAGTGATACTGAACATCAATGTGCTTTGTCTTTGATTGATATGCGGGGTTCTTTTCTAAGAAAATTGCACTTTGGCTGTCCTAATCTATCCTTATAGCTCCCTGTACTAACCCCATACTTGAACACAATCTCTGCAACCAAACTGCTTCCTTGCTTGCATGAGTGGCTACCATGTATTCTACCTCTATAGTTGATAGTGCCACTACAGATTGTTTCTTACTCATCCAACTGATTACACCTCCAAATAGGTGAAACACATACCCACTTGTAGATCTTCTCTCAACCAGGTCTCTAGCCCAGTCTGCATCAACAAATCCATGAATATGAAACATTCTGTCCAATCCTAATCTTCCTTGGTAGCACAAACCATAATCACTAGTGCCACGCAAATACCTGAAAACCCACTTCACTGCTGTCCAGTGCTCCTTCCCTGGTTTTGACATAAACCTGCTCAATACTCCCATTACATGTACAATCTCTGGTCTAGTACAGCCCATTGCATACATCAAGCTACTGACTACACTTGCATATGGAATACGAGACATGTCCTCTTCCTCTTCTTGTGTCTTGCGACACTGTTCAGCAGATAACCTCACACCTACAGGAATAGGAACCTTCACCGGTTTACTATCCTGCATATTAAACCTTTGCAATATTGTCTCGACATACTTCCTCTGGTTTAACCAAAGCTTCCTCTTTGCCCGATCTCTTTTAATTTCCATGCCCAAAATATAGTTTGCAACACCAAGATATTTCATGTCGAATTTGGAGGACAATTGGGTCTTCAAATCCTGGATAATTTCTTTATCATTTCCAAACAGCAACATATCATCCACATACAAGACCAGATAAATAACATGGTCACCAATTAATTTAAAATACACATAGTGATCTGCTTTGCTTCTGGTGAAGCCAAGTCCCCGTATAAATGTATCAAATTTCTGATACCACATCCTTGGTGATTGTTTTAACCTATACAGAGACTTCTTTAACTTGCATACTAGTTCTTTCTTACCCTTCACCGCAAAGCCTTCAGGTTGCTTCATGTATATTTCCTCTTCCAGATCGCCGTTAAGAAATGTTGTCTTCATATCCATCTATTCTACCTCAAAATAAAAAGCAGCAGTAATAGATAAAAGTAATCTAATAGAAGTTACCTTGGCAACAGGAGAAAAAATATCACCAAAATCAATTCCCGACACTTGAGGATAACCTTTTGCTACCAACCGAGCTTTGTATTTCTCCACCTTTCCTTCTGCATTTTTCTTCTTCCTGAACACCCATTTGCTACCAATGGGTTTCCTTCCAGCCAGCAACTCCACCAGATCCCAAGCCTCATTTTTGTGCAAAGATGCCATTTCATCAACCACGGCCTCTTTCCAGAGTTTTCCATCCTCTAAATCTACTGCTTCCTTCACAGTTCTGGGATCATCGTCAGTAATAGATAAAGCAAAATTTGAACAGAAAGCAGATGGACTATACCTTTCTGGTTGCCTTCTTTCTTGAACTGATCTTCTCACACCCGGAGTTTGTGGCTCTTCATCTTCTGATTGCTCCTCTACTGTAGAGTCTGATTCTTCCTCCTTAAGCTCAAACTCTATCTTCTAAGGTTCCTTTGGTTGGACTTCATGTTTAATAACATATTTTACCTCTCTGAACACCACATCTCGGTTGTACAAAACCTTTCGTGTGACTGGGTTCCAAAGCTTATAACCCTTTAAACCATCCTTATACTCGAAAAAAAGATGCACTTTTCAGATTTACTATCCAACTTGGTCCATTTCTCCTTTGGAACATGTACATATGCATCACATCCAAATACCCTCAGATGTGAAAGAGAGGGTTTCTTACCAGTCCATACCTCTTGTGGAGTCTTATCCTCCAACGCTGATGAAGGTGACCTATTGACCAGGTAACATGCAATATCCACTGCCTCTGCCTAGAATTCATGTCCTAACCCGGCACCACTGAGCATGCTTATTGCATTTTCCATCATTGTCTTATTCATTCTTTCTGCAACTCCATTTTGCTGAGGTGTATATGGAGTAGTCTTTTGTTGTGCTATACCACACTTCTTATAGAATTCTTCAGATTCCTTGCTGCAAAACTCTCCACCATTATCTGTCCTCAACACCTTTATCTTCTTCTCTGTTTGATTTTCCATGAGAGCCTTAAATTCTTTAAACCTGTCAAAGGCTTGAGATTTCTTCTTAAGGAAATATATCCATGTATTCCTTGAGAAGTCATCTATAAATGATACATAGTACATAGACTTACCCAGTGCTGGAACCTTCACAGGTCCAAAAACATCACTGTGCACAAGTTCTAATATCTGTTTCGCCCTCTTACTACCAGAGGGGAAACTCACCCGATTTTGCTTCCCATATACACAATTTTCACAGAAATCAAAATCTAGAGAGCTATTACTCATACCTTCTACCATACCTTGACCATGAAGTATTCAAAGGCCATTCTCTCCAATATGTCCAAGCCTTTGATACCACAACATGGTCTTCTCTCCAGAGACCACTAGATTTTTTGCTCCACTTTCAGGAACCACAGAACTGTTGCACCCATCAATAATAGTGCTACCTTGCAGCTTGTACAGAGTTCCAATTCGAACTCCCTGCATCAATACCAGTGCTCCCCGAACCATTTTGCAGGTATCTTTCTCTAACGCTGTTTTTACACCTGCATCATCCAGCTTGCATTGAGACCATGATTGTGGTGGGCTCCAGTATTGTAGCAATAATGCTACAACTCCTGGAGCTTCCTTCTTTAATTTTATCAACCCGGTAGCTCGTAACAAACTTGTAAGCGACGGTGCTGTATGCACAAGTACTAGCTCTTGCCGCAGCTGTCACTTGCTCAGCTGGCACAAGTCCGCTAGGGGCTCAAGCCAACTTCTATGAGCTCTTAGAAGAAGCTTTTTAACTGATGGACGAAAGCTAACTCAAAGGAAGCTAATCTATTTGCAGAAAGGAACTGAAAGCCAACAAGAAACGCAAACCCTAGCAAACCCTAATTCTACCAGCTAGTCTTACTGCTGCAGAGATGGGAATGCAAACTACTGAAAGATATACCATTACTTCTATGAAGGTAAAATGCATGTGTCTAGACCACCTCTATCTGAAGAAAACATTTTTTTGTATTTTTGTTTCAATTATTAGAATTATCATGCATGTGCTTTTAACTAGCTTTTTACTGTGCAGAGGTGGATCAAGGAGGAGAAAGGCTTGAAAAAGGTTGGGAAGGTTCAGAGAGGGTCTAAGGGGTCCCTAACACCCTTCCAGAGAGTTTCACAAAGTTTGGCTACCAAGAGACCGCGTTTATGAGCTTCTACAGGAAGTCTGCAAGGGTTCTACAGGATGTTTCAGAATTTCTACAGGATGTTCAGTAATTCCTACAGGATGTTCTACAATCGTATTTTGGGTGATGGGTGAGTGGAAGAGGCTGCATGGGTGGATAGGGAGGTAGGAACTTAGTGACAGAGAGATGAGATGATGAGGGGGTGTGCAAAGCTAGTTTGTCTGAAGGAGGGTAGAGGGAATGGAAGGCCGAGAAGGTAGGATAACGTGGGCAATAGAGTAGTTGAGAGACAAGGGGTCTAATTGGGAGATGAGAAGTTGGCCTGGGCAAGACTTAGAAGGACGAGAGTGTGAGGGAGTAGCACTGCACAGTGTAAACTAAACCAAATCATCCACGTCCTGCACATAATCAAAACATTCCTAATCTGTCCTAACTGTTTAATGGTACCAATGAATAGCAACGTTATTTCTAAAGAAAACCATGTATGGTACTGAAGCAAAGAAACATTCCAAGAGGTCTGAACGCATGGACAACTTCTACAAACGAAAATATTGCACCAAAGATTGCATGAGTATGCAAACCAATGTTTTTGGTGGGTAGCACTGTCTGCAATTCCAGCCCCTAAAAAGAGGTGAAAATGAGTGTGCAGGCAATCCTTTTCTGGAACTTTTATCAACTCCAATCTCTTCACTCTATTCTAAACAGCTGAAGCAACTCTATCTTCTAACAATGACCTACTTAACCACACCAAGAAATCTAACTCAACAAACTGCGTTTCAAATGCATGTAAAAAAAACCATAATGCTGAAAGGAAAGATATCAATACAAAAGAAGGAGGCCTTAGGCTCTCAGGTTGGGCCCAACCCCGAGAGCTATGGCTCCTTTAAAATCTCAAAACTGAGATCAAATCTGACTGCTTTCCATTAAAAAATAATAATCATAAGTCAAAGAGCATGCCAATAATGGCTACAAAAGAGCAAAACCAAGCTAGCAGCTCGTAGTGCAGAATGTGCAACAATGTTTCAAAAAGTCCTTTTTGAAGGCTAAAGCCTTATCATTTATACATCACGAGGCCCCAAGCTGGCCTCCTAAATCAGTGGGACTTGGCTGACCAAACTAGGAGTGAACTGCTGCTCCCTCAAAATCCGTTTGGCTGCCTTCTAAATCCGGTTGTGGTGGCTGTTGGAGCTCGGAGTTGGGGGTGAAGATCCCGAGGAAGGCCATTTAATGCTGTGGACAACCCTCCTACGAATCCTCAACCCCATCTTGGCTGTCTCCTGGCCCTTATCTGCTCGGTTTTGTTCCAATCATGTGTCAAAAACCTAAAATGAGCACGTGTTAGCCACCTAGGAATAGTGACTGCCCTTATTCGTACAAATGACATAAACATACTAAAAAGTGATGCATAAGTTATGAAAAATGAAGGATTGAGCAAAGGTAGTTATGCCAAATGAGCCCAAAATGTTACCAAATTTGGGGCTCATCATCACCCCCCAGCTAAAATGATTGCTCATCCCTGAGCAACTAATCCAGCTCCTCGTCCTTCATTGCTTTCACTGCCACCCTCACATCCCAGGCTTCTGAAGTGGTCTCCTCCTCACTGGCATGGAACCCAGCCTTCCTTTCCACCTCTTCCCACTGCTTATGCTCTTCTTTTTCTGTGCTGCCTTCCATCAATCCTAACAGCAGAGGTGGGCTTAGCTTGAGGCCAATCCAGCTAGCTTGGAGGTTTTGTATGGACTTCTTGTAGAGGGGCACCCGTGCTAGAGCTTCCCTCATTCGAGTTGGAGTATGATATTCTCTGATTTTAAGGCTGTGGGACAATGTGTTCCATCGGCGGGTGCAAGCATGAACACAGTTGTCCCCTAATAGTCGCTCCATGTCCTCAAAATGTGCTATGGCCTAAGCCTGCTGATCCATGTATTTCAATAAAGTTTGAGGGTTGGTGGCTAAGTGTTGGTGGGCCGATATCAATGCAGTGGGATCCCCTAGCTCTGCTCTAATCAGTAGTGGCTCATGTAACTCTCGGTCCATGACCTCTTTGACCTCTGCTGCTCTCTTTTCTTCATGGTTCAACCATGAAGAAAATGCCATCAACTGCATATCCCCTACAACTGTGTTGGGATCCCATGAAGTCACATTAGGAAGGGCCAAATTATGGAGATAGAACTCCGATAGTTTGGCCTTATCCTCTGATGAACTGTTATTGCATAACGATGTGAACTGCTGGGGGTCTTGGAGTTGGGAGATACCCCTCTGTGCCAATGAATTAATCTGAAATTGTAGCCACTGGTCTCGTAGGTATAGGCCATAAGATTTGGCCGGTTGTCTACATTGTAGAGCATCCATGGCCCAACTGGCCATGCAAGCCAGTTGTGCCTCTTTTTGCTGCAACTGTTGTTTGAGAGCTTGTATCTCGATTTGTGCTTGCAGTTCCCTTTCCTGTAGATGCGAGGTTGGCTCCCCAAGACCAACTTGCAGTCCTTCTCTGCCTTGATGTTCTGTTGTAGTGTCCCCTGAGGATGTGCCCTTTTCCTTCTTCAGTTCCTGTAGCTGCAGTTTAAGTTTCTCGTTCTCTTCCTGTAGGAATATCCGCTGGCAATTTGCCACGTGTTTGGCCATAGCTAATTCTTTTCGTGCCTCCTTGAGTTGTTCCTCCAAGGGGCCTATATCTACCACTCCTTTTGATTTAGCTATTTTCATCCACGTGTGGGTTCTCACTCTTTCTTCCTCCAACGCAAGGAAAAGCGGCACTGTGAATTTCTGTGGAATAATTTTCCTAGCCTCCAAAAAGTTATAATACGAGCTCAAGCTTGGCTGGGGACTAGGTTCCGGAATATGCTCTTTCTCTTCTTCCCTCGGTGGCTCTACTCCGTCTTCCCTAAGTGGTGATGTGGGTGCCTCTCCCTCCATCCTCTCTGTCTCCTTAAGCCGGGCCAATGTTTCCTGTAGAATGGCCTCAGCATCCTGTAGACGGGCTTTTGAAGCCAACCTGTCCATTCTCTCCTTCCAAGTAGTTGTCTTCGGGCTCCCCCGCTCATAAGTGACTGATATTTTTGAGGGGAGCCTCTCCCTTGGCGAGGTAGGGGTGTCTTCTATAGTAATTGGCCTGCTGGATGGAGGTTGGGGCCTGCCTGTTTTGATTCTCACACTTCTCCTGGCTTTGAAATACAGAGGGATCTCCCTCTTTCGTTTTTCCTTCGGCTTAGGAGGTGTACTAAGGGTGGCCAGCATGGCTGCTGCCTCCCTTGCAAGAATTTCGGCTGTCTTCTCCTTTGGTTTTCCTTTCTCAGGGCTTCCTGTAGAAGGCCCTGTATCAGCTGATTTCTAGCTTCCTGTAGAAGCCGTTTTTGGTTTTCCTGTAGAAACAGGTGGCACCGTTTTAGCCTGTTTGGCTGAGGGTGCTTTGCCTTTTGACTTGGTTGAGGCTGCTTTCAAGGTGCCTTTACTGACGTGGACTTGTTCCGTCCTTTTCACCCTACTCTGTAGCCTTTTCTCTCTGGGTGTCAATGTGGATTTGTCACCCTCCTTTTCGGCAACCTGGGGTTTCTCTTGCCTCCCCTTTTGTCCTTTCTTCGGTGCTTTGGCTGCGGTTTCTTGGCCTTTCCCTTTCTTCTCTGTGTGTACTGACTCCTTCTCCTCGCTGCTAGAGGAGGTGAGCTCCTCGGTCAACATTTTGATATCGCCATCCTTAGTCAGATTTCGGAAGGCTTCCCACGAGAGAGGGACTGTGTAGGTGTGGAGTGCATCCTCCACGAGGAGCTTAATGAGCCCATGATGGGCTACCTGGTCTGGCGTGCCCTCTCGTAATTTGGTGGCACATTCAGTCATGGACTGCAGGAGGAAGTAAGGAATACTTAGCTTGTTTTCTGAAGGTAGGTCCATTTGGTGCCTCAGTTCTGTGAGCAGCCGAAAATGGTACCCATATACGATGCTGAATCGTCCTTCGCACGTGATATATTTCATAATTTGGAGGCTGACCTCACTCCAAAGCGGCTGTAGGCTAGCTCTGCGAACCCCGTTCTTATCCTCTGAGAATTGCTCCTCCGGTGGAAAGAACTCCTTTTTAGCCTTCTGGCCTAGTTTTCGCTCCTCCTTATCCCACGGTACCCCCATTGGGAGATTAGTGACTCTGCTGATGAACTGTGGGGTGAGTCTGAGATTCAAACCCCTAAAATTGATAACGGCCAGCGTTTTTGATTTTGGCTTCAAAGCTCGTAGGAACTCCTCTGCCACCTCATCATCATAACCTTGAAGCTTGTCGCAGAAAGACATCCATCGCGCACGAGTGAACAGTTCTACCACCTCCGGGTTTTCCCGTAGCTTCTTTGAGTCTGTCGGTTCCTTCCTAATGAATCCACCCGGCATGGCGAAAGCTTGCTATGTTAGCTGGAGGTGGCTGGTGCGTATCAAAAGACGAGCCTTTGGGATTTCTTTGTGCAGAGCGCAGAATTACACCTCTATCAAGCACACAGTGCGTGAATTCTCGGCTATCTACAGGTGAGCCTTGACAGGGCCTTAATTACGAACCAAATCCTGTAGAAAACCCCGCATATACTACGACGACAATTTTCATGCAAAAGGAAGACGACGCTTGCAATTTTATGCTCAGACTGTAGTTTTACATTTTTGAGGACGTCGACTTCGCCACCCTTCAAACCAATTGCATGGGAGGAACAAGTTCAGGCTTACCTTTTCCAATTCGCCACCTTTGACGTGAATAGATCAATTTTCCTCCGTAGCAGCGAGCTTCTTGTAGAAGTCGCGCACAGGTTCAGGAGAGCACGTCAGTGGTTCTGCGCCTTCTGCGCAACCACCAGACGTTTGAATGAGCCGAGGACTTGGAGTAACGAGCTTCAGAGAAATTCGGACACTTACTCGACTGCAAAACGGCTGGTGATAAATGAGTGGAGTGACGATCTAGCCGGTGGATTTGAATCCCGGCCGAACTCGTGGCGCGGGGGTGAGTTGTCCCTGCCGGACCGTTGGAAGACGTCACCTACTCATTTCACTACAAGTCTGCCTGACCGCCGCATCATTCCCTGCATATCTGCCGCCGCCATTTCCGTTAGATCGCCGCTTCTCCCCGACTGGACGCTTCTCACGTGTCCATTACCCGTTTTTCTTGCCACGACCAACACTTTCCAAATCTGACGAGACCATCTGACTGGTCGTGGTGGCGAGTTGAATGGCTACCCGACTGCTCAACCCATCCATTTCCACACTTGAAAACATTTTAGAGTATTATTCATGTAATTTGACGAAAAAAGGGTGAGGCACTTACCTGTGCGGCCGCGACGTTATTTTCAGGTTTCAGGACGAGGGTGATGGATTTGCTTGTTGCTGCTTCATGCACAGGCACGGGGGTTCCTCCTCGCAGACTACTGTTGGTTACGAAGCTTATTACCTGGCTGCGGATGGTGCATGTGCCCGCTCTATGTGTTGCAAGCGCCTTGATGGTGTACACTCTAGCTGGATGAACAGCTACGGGATTCCTGTAGGATGTCCTGTAGCAGTTTTTCCTCCTCGGGTGCATGCCGAAATGGTGGAGAGTGTGGCATCACGGTCACGGTCGCAGGGCCCTCGGATGGCTTTGATAAGTAGTGCATGGTGTCTCTGCATCCTTCATTCCATTTGAGAATCGCTTCCTCTGATAATTCAATGTTCTGATTTTGACTGTGCAGGTATTTCCATTGCATGGCAACTGGGGTGGTAGAAGGAGGTGACAGCAGTGCGTGATGGAGAAAACATTAGCTTGCATGCCTCTGTGTCGGACCTCGGGCGGTAGGTCTCCCCACACAGTCGGTTCTGGGTCGTCCAAAGATTCTACAGGAAGTTTCCTGTAGAAATACAGAACTTCCTGTAGAAAGTCCTGTAGCTTCCTGTAGGAGGCTAAACTGTGATCAAATCATGCCCAGACCTTGGAAGAGATGAGTGTTTCTGGAGGGAGTGTTGGTGAGGTCACCTGGTAGCATAGTAGGGACCCTTGTCTTTGAGTTGAGGGGCCTCTTTTCCTGCATGGAATACCTGCAACCTGCATGCATTGACACATTTTGAACTTGTTTTCCCTATTTTTTTTTTGTTTGTTTTTTTTTTTTTTCTTTTTTTTTTTTTTTTTTGAAAGATAGCAGGGGCACCTCCATGAGGTTTTCACCCTTACCATCTGCCTTGAGCGCCTCAGAGAGGTTTTCACTCAAGGGTCTTTTTCAAACATTTTCAGAAAGACAGCAGGGACGCCTCAATGAGGTTTTCACCCCTACCATCTGCCTTGGGAGCCTCAGAAAGGTTTTCACCCAAGGATCTTTATTATTATTATTATTATTATTTTTTTTTTTTTTTAAGATCTTCAGGGTATGCCCAAAATAAAGGCAGAACCCTTCTCTATGACCAGCACTGATTTTTCCACAGTTTTGATGAATTCTTGCCTTGAAAGAGGTTTTCTGTAGATCTTTAGTCGATGCCTATTGAAAAGCATAGGGATGGCATCCTCATCAATGGTTTGAATAAGAACAGATCCATTGTCATTACATTTCTCCATTGCATATGGTCCCAGCCATCTGGTTCTCAGCTTCCCCTTGAAATCCTTATGCCTGGAATCATACAACAGCGCCCAGTCTCCCGGCTGAAATTGCTTGTCATTGAGGTGTTGGTCATGCCACACCTTTCTCTAAAGTTGAACCACTTCTGAGTGGAGAAGGGCCTGCATTCGGTGTTCGTCCAATCCATTCAGCTGCAATAACCTTTCTTATTGGGCATGGCTGAGATCCAGGTCCAGCTGAGTTGCCATCCTCAAGGTGTTGTACTCGAACTCAATTGACAGTAAAGCTCTCTTCCCATAGACCAGCTCATAAGGTGTGAAGCTGGTTCTGGTCTTCCAAGTGGTGTTGTAAGCCCACGTGGCCTCAACCAGGCGATCTGCCCAATCGTTTCTATTGCTGCTCACCACCTTAGTCAAGATCCCTTCCAATGCTCTATTGGTGACTTCCACCTGCCCATTTGCTTGAGGATGATAGGGGGTGGAAGTCATATGCTTGATTTTGTGATGAGCGAGTAGGTCTTCAATTAAGTTGGAGGTGAACTGGCTTCCTTGATCGGTGACTAGCTCTCTTGGGTAGCCAAATCTGTAGAAGATGTTTTCTCTTAAGAACTCGGCCACCTTTTCTTCTGTCGCTGCTTTGATTGCCTTGGTTTCTGCCCACTTTGTCAGGTAGTCTGTGCACACAATGATGTAAGACCTTTGCCTCAAAGGAGGATTGATTGGACCCACAAAATCCATACCCCACTTCTCAAATGGCTCAAGAGTCACTTGACGTTGGAGAGGCATTTCGTCCCTTGGAGTCGGTTTCCCCATTCTTTGGCATCGGTCACATTGGCTGATATACCTTCTGACATCTTGATGAAGCGTGGGCCAATAGTAGCCTGCCTGTAGGATTTTGAAGGCAGTCCTTTTGGCTGCAAAATTTCCTCCACAAGGTCCGTCATGACAGGTTAGGAGGATATCAAAGACTTCCTCCTCCCTTACACAATGCCTTAAGATCTGATCCGGGCCAAGCTTGAACAGGTTGCCCCCGATCCAAGTGAATGAGGCACTCTTCCTTACGATCCTGCTCTTCTCCCTTGAGGATAGGTGCGGAGGGAACTGTGCTGAGACAAGGTAGTTTGCTATATCAGCAAACCATGGAGAGAGTACTGAGATAGCAAACAGATGTTCATCTGGCATCTGGTCATCCACTGTTCCATCCTCACCTGCGGGTAAATCCAATCTAGACAAAAAGTCAGCAACAACATTTTCTTTACCTGGCTTGTCAACAATAGTCAAATCAAATTGCTGCAACAAAAGTAACCATCTATTAATACGAGCATTCACATCCGGTTTATTCATTAAATATCTAATTGCAGCATGATCAGTATGTACAAATGTTTGATATCCAGTGATATAATGTCGGAATTTGTTCAGTGCATGGACCACGGCCAAGAATTCTTTCTCAGTTATAGTGTAATTCAGTTCTGCCTTGGATAAGTTTTTGCTGACAAAGTATATGGCGTATGGAAGTTTTTGTTCAACTTGTCCTAAGGTTGCCCCTATGGCTTTGTTCGAGGCATCAGTGTGGATGTGGAAAGGTAGGGCCCAGTTTGGACCTCTCAAGATTGGGGCAGACACCAACTTGTCCTTTAATTCATTCAGAGCCTTCTGACAATCGTCAGTCCATTTAAACTCAACATCTTTTGCCAAGAGGCTAAACAATGGCGAGGCTAGCTTGCTGAAGTATTTAATGAATCTCCTATAATATCCTGCTAAACCTAAGAAACTTCGAACATCTCTTACCTTCTGAGGAGGTGGAACCTTCTTGATGAGAGCAATTTTGTTGGGATCCACCTGTAATCCTTGGCGAGAAATGGTATGGCCTAGCACGGTCCCTTCAGTCATCAAGAATTCACACTTTTCAGGACTAAGGGACAGGTTCATCTCAGTGCACTTGGTTAGGACTTTTCTCAGATTGGACAATGCTTCCTGGAAGTTGGACCCATAAGGAGTGAAGTCATCCATATAGATTTCCACCGAATCATGGACCAGCTCAGAAAAGATGCTCAAGACAGCTCTCTGGAAGGTGGTAGGAGCATTGCATAGTCCAAAGGGAAGAACTCGGTAAGCAAAGGTACCCCAAGGACAAGTGAAGGTGGTCTTATCTTGGTCTTCCGGGCTGATTTGGATCTGGTTATACCCGCTAAACCCATCTAGGAAAGAGAAAAACTTCTTTCCTGCCAGTCCATCCAACACTTGATCTATGAAGGGTAGAGGAAAATGGTCTTTCTTGGTGGCCTTGTTCAGTTCTCAGTAGTCCACACAGATTCTCCACTTCCCGTTTTTCTTGGGAACTAACACCATAGGGGACACCCATTCGCTATCCGAGATGGGGTAAATGAATCCGGCATCCAACAGTTTTTGCAATTCCTCCTTGACGATGTCCTTAAGGGCTGGATTCATTCTCCTTTAAGGTTGCCTAACCGGTTTACAATCTTCTTTGATGTAGATGTGATGGGTACAGACCGAAGGATGGACTCCTTTCATCTCCTTATAGCTCCAAGCAAAAGCATCTAGATGACTGGCCAACAGACTACACAGCTCCTTTTCCTGGGAAGGAGATAGGGAGGAGCTGATCTTTAGCATTCTCTCAGGGGCGAACTCCACATCTTTGACTCTGGGAGCGACAGGGTTGGTCACACAAAGGTCCACTAAGGTGCTGGCTTGGGCATCCTCCACCAATTCCTCTAAGGACAATGCACTGGGAGGTGGATTCTGGATCAAGGTATCAATCCAATCATCCTCGGTTGGGGGGCCTCCCCTAGTGGTGTCTAGGGTGCACAAAGGTGCTGAGTACACCTCATCCTCTTCTCCTTCCTCCAACCAAAGTGGTAAGTCATGCTCTAATAAGGGTTGGGCAGGAGGGTACCGGACTAGCTGCTTGGACATAGGACCATTTTTGATGGTCATGTTTCCTGCACGGCAGCTTATGTAAGCATCTGCAGTGGCTAACCAGGGCCTTCCCAAAATAAGAGGGTATCCAGTAAGCTTTGCCTTTGGTTGCAGAACCAAGAAGTCTGCAGGGTACTCCCAAGAGTCAACAGAGACCAAGACATCCTCTACAATCCCTTCGGGAGTCACAGTGGAGCGATCTGCTAGTTGCAGGACTGTCGAGGTCTTTCTCAAGGAACCTTGAAGGTTAAGTTTGAGCATGGTATCTCTGGTCATCACATTAATGGCAGCCCCCAGATCAATCAATGTGTGTGGTATGATGGTGCCATTGATGTGGACATCAACTACATGACTCCTAGGATCCAGATACTTTGGGCAGATGGCCTGCCCCAACATAAGATCAGACAGTTGTCCTATGACATTGATGGTTGAAGCATCTCTTTTTCGCCTGCCTGGGTGTCTGAAACACTTTTCCTTAACCAGTTTGTTGTATATCGGTACATCTTTGATGGCTTGGAGAAGTGGTATTCTCACACACAACTGTTTGAGTTCTCCCAGAAGCTCATCCTCCTCTGGGTTGGGTTGTGTGGTGGCTGTTAGTCTCTCAGGAAAGGGTGGAATGGCCTTTGGTTCACTTTCCTGTTTATCTTCTTCGTCCTCTGGGGGAGGAGGTTGGCGATCCGGAAGAGTCTTTCCCGATCGCAGGTTGATCTCCTGGATCTCCACAGCATAGGTAGGGCATGACGTTTCCCCAGTGTATACCTGCTGGGCCTGTCGGTTGTTGGGGTTCGGGTTCGGTTGAGCAAGCATTTGGGGTTGCCTTGGAGGAGCAGGAGGTAATGGTTGTGGTTGAGCTGGTGGTGGAGGCAGAATGGCGGGAGGAGTATTGTACTAGGGTCTCCACCTCGATTGAGGTGCATTCCACTGAGGCTGTGGCTGGGCATGTGAGTGAAACGAATGAGTAGTGGGCTGAGTATGGTACTGAGGCGGGTAAGACCATGGAGGAGGTATAGACTAGGAAGGATGAACAGGGGGTCCCCAGGAAGGCATAGGAGCGGATTGGTTGGGGCTGTAATAAGCTTGGGGTGTCCCTTGCATCCCCTGTTGGTAAGGTCTAGGTCCATGTGGCCTCCTTTGGTTGAGGAAATAGAGAGGTTCAGTGGGCGCTTCTGTCCCTTGATACATGGCTTTAAGCCCAGGTAAGGTTGGACATTGGTTTGTGGGGTGGTCCTCCTCACAGACAAAACATACTTCAACCGAATGTAATGGGCACTCGTTCTTAGGGTGTTTCCTTGTACACCTAGGGCAGAAGATAGCCAAAGCCCTCTCAACTTCCTCTTTCTTCTGCTGGATTTGGAATGTATCAAGTTGCATGGCGATGGTCTGTCTCACCTCACTCTTGAGGTCCTCTAATTGATTTGCAAACTCATGTTTGGAGAAAGGAATACCAGCTGAGAGGAGGTTTCCTCTACCTCTTTTCCGGGCTGCCCTAGAGTGGTTTCTAAACACAGTCTTTATGTCCTCATAAGGTAGTTGGTAAATATCTCCTCCAGCTAGCATGTGAAGGGTATCTAAGAGGTCTTCAGGGACTCCTCGGAGCAGGACCAACTTGAGGGATTCAGGGTCAAGTGTGCACCTGGCCCGTTTATAGCTAAGTTGGAACCTTTCCTCGTAATATTCTAAAGACTCATCATTCCCCATGGTCATCCGAAAGATTTCTCCCTTGGTTTCCTTGGACCTACAGTAGTCCCGGTATTTGGTATTGAAAGCTTGCTGCATCTGGGCCCAAGTGGTGATACTGTTCCCAGGTAAGCCCATGAACCAGCGTAATGCTGCATCCTTAAGGGTAGAGGGGAAGAGTTTCAGTTTTTGCTCATCCTCGGTATAGTCATAGGTTCGACAAAGGACGGAAAACTCAAAAAGGAAGGTATCAGGGTCTTCAGTAGTCAGTCCATGGAAGTGAGGTAAAGCGGAGGGGCTGATGTTCTTCATTTTCATGTCTCCATTGGTCTCTTGGATGGGGAAGGCACCTTCAATTCTCTCATCTTCTCCCCTATTGTCAGCCATAGCTTCAGATGGAGTGTTCTCTAACTCTTCTTCTGCTATAGGATCTTCGTATATCTCAGGAGGTTCGCCTATAGGTTCTTCTGGATCACTGTCACCAAAGAAGAGAGAAGGGTGACTCAGTGATGTGGTGGGGGTGTTGGGTAAGAATTTGCCTGTTTTATCTCGATTTCTACGAGGCATGAAATGAAAAGACTTTTGATTGCTTTTGTTTTTTCTGGTACCTGCAAAACTAAAACAGATTGAACTGCAACTAACTATCTTGCTGAAATGGAAATGCGAAATTGAAATGAAAGCATGAAAGAACTAATCTATTTTGCTCAAATGAAATTGCAGGAATGAAATGCTAGGCTACGCTTGCGGAATTGAAATGCTAATCTACGCTTACAGAAATGAAATTGCGGAATTGAAATGTTAATCTATGAAAGCAGGAAATGTCTATGCTACTTTTGCAGAAAGGAAATTGCAGAATGGAAATGAAATACTACTTAGCAGAAGGCGAGAGTAGGAAAGTAGAAGAAAAGCAACAATCACCAATACTCTGACGCTTCCCCGGCAACGGCGCCAAAAAGATGGTGGGCTACAGTATTGTAGCAATAATGCTACAACTCCTGGAGCTTCCTTCTTTAATTTTATCAACCCGGTAGTTCGTAACAAACTTGGAAGCGACGGTGCTGTATGCACAAGTACTAGCTCTTGCCGCAGCTGTCACTTGGTCAGCTGGCACAAGTTCGCTAGGGGCTCAAGCCAACTTCTATGAGCTCTTAGAAGAAGCTTTTTAACTGATGGATGAAAGCTAACTCAAAGGAAGCTAATCTATTTGCAGAAAGGAACTGAAAGCCAACAAGAAACGCAAACCCTAATTCTACCAGCTAGTCTTACTGCTGCAGAGATGGGAATGCAAACTACTGAAAGAGATGCCATTACTTCTATGAAGGTAAAATGCATGTGTCTAGACCACCTCTATCTGAAGAAAACATTTTTTTGTATTTTTGTTTCAATTATTAGAATTATCATGCATGTGCTTTTAACTAGCTTTTTACTGTGCAGAGGTGGATCAAGGAGGAGAAAGGCTTGAAAAAGGTTGGGAAGGTTCAGAGAGGGTCTAAGGGGTCCCTAACACCCTTCCAGAGAGTTTCACAAAGTTTGGCTACCAAGAGACCGTGTTTATGAGCTTCTACAGGAAGTCTGCAGGGGTTCTACAGGATGTTTCAGAATTTCTACAGGATGTTCAGTAATTCCTACAGGATGTTCTACAATCGGATTTTGGGTGATGGGTGAGTGGAAGAGGCTGCATGGGTGGATAGGGAGGTAGGAGAGGGGTTTGTAATGACTTAGTGACAGAGAGATGAGATGATGAGGGGGTGTGCAAAGCTAGTTTGTCTGAAGGAGGGTAGAGGGAATGGAAGGCCGAGAAGGTAGGATAACGTGGGCAGTAGAGTAGTTGAGAGACAAGGGGTCTAATTGGGAGATGAGCAGTTGGCCTGGGCAAGACTTAGAAGGACGAGAGTGTGAGGGAGTAGCACTGCACAGTGTAAACTAAACCAAATCATCCACGTCCTGCACATAATCAAAACATTCCTAATCTGTCCTAACTGTTTAATGGAACCAATGAACAACAACGTTATTTCTAAAGAAAACCATGTATGGTACTAAAGCAAAGAAACATTCCAAGAGGTCTGAACGCATGGACAACTTCTACAAACGAAAATATTGCACCAAAGATTGCATGAGTACGCAAACCAATGTTTTTGGTGGGTAGCACTGTCTGCAATTCCAGCCCCTAAAAAGAGGTGAAAATGAGTGTGCAGGCAACCCTTTTCTGGAACTTTTATCAACTCCAATCTCTTCACTCTATTCTAAACAGCTGAAGCAACTCTATCTTCTAACAATGACCTACTTAACCACACCAAGAAATCTAACTCAACAAACTGCATTTCAAATGCATGTAAAGAAAACCATAATGCTGAAAGGAAAGATATCAATACAAAAGAAGGAGGCCTTAGGCTCTCAGGTTGGGCCCAACCCCGAGAGCTATGGCTCCTTTAAAAGCTCAGAACTGAGATCAAATCTGACTGCTTTCCATTAAAAAATAATAATCATAAGTCAAAGAGCATGCCAATAATGGCTACAAAAGAGCAAAACCAAGCTAGCAGCTCGTAGTGCAGAATGTGCAACAATGTTTCAAAAAGTCATTTTCGAAGGCTAAAGCCTTATCATTTATACATCACGAGGCCCCAAGCTGGCCTCCTAAATCAGTGGGACTTGGCTGACCAAACTAGGAGTGAACTGTTGCTCCCTCAAAATCCGTTTGGCTGCCTTCTAAATCCGGTTGTGGTGGCTGTTGGAGCTCGGAGTTGGGGGTGAAGATCCCGAGGAAGGCCATTTAATGCTGTGGACAACCCTCCTACGAATCCTCAACCCCATCTTGGCTGTCTCTTGGCCCTTATCTGCTCGGTTTTGTTCCAATCATGTGTCAAAAACCTGAAATGAGCACGTGTTAGCCACCTAGGAATAGTGACTGCCCTTAATCGTACAAATGACATAAACATACTAAAAAATGATGCATAAGTTATGAAAATGAAGGATTGAGAAAAGGTAGTTAGGCCAAATGAGCCCAAAATGTTACCAAATTTGGGGCTCATCAGATTGCAGACATACTGAGATTGCCACCACCGAGGAGGATGAGACTGCAACTTTTCCACTGTAATTTTTTACAAAATTACAGAGGCATCCAAGAATGACCCTTCTTGTACCCATCCGAAGTTTTTACTTATCAGAAATTACAATGATCTCCAAGTTTTGAACTCATCCAAAGTCCTGTACCTTTGTCTTCATCTAAAGGTGCCGAGAAGTCTGAATTTCTGTGATCCTGTGGTGACCTCAGCGTGGTATTTATAGTTGTTATGCCTCCATAAATAATCTGACATAAGTGTGAACCATTGTGTCCTTTATTAAGTCTACTTGACTGTGTTTTATATCGTTTTGCTTGCTGCCATCTTCAAGAGGATTGTTCTTGTCTTGGAGGGCTGATCTAGACACTAGGTTGACTTGTATACATTACACATAGGGTCAAGAAGAGCATGACATTGCCTTTTTGACATCCTAAGGCTCTCAATGGGAGCCACTAAATAAATATACCTCTTTCTCATGAAATCCATGCAGCAAGGAATAATAATAAATTCATTTTATTGTTTACAAAAATATTAAATACAATGTCATGAAGACTGAACCTAATTACACTTTCTTCAACACCTTCATCATCACATCCTTGGTTCCGTCATTGAAGAAGCAAGCACTCTTATTTATATTCTTTTCCTGCTTCTTCAAGTGATCCTATGCCTTCTACTCATCCAATTTCTTCATTGTGTTCACGTGGAAGATGCTGGCAAGCATCAAAGTTGATGTTTCCCTTCTAGCTAGCCTTGGTGGCAATGATCCTCAGAAGAGACCAAAAACTTCCCTTCCCCCCTCTTAGCTAAAAGAGCAGATGGACTTGTAAGTATAGGTTGTTGTAATCGATGACCAAAAGGGCATCATCAACAATATGGCAAGTGCTTGAGAAGAGCCTCTGAAACTACGAAGCGATTTAAACTTATAATAATGGGAACCCTAGTAGGCTGCTTTATATCCATTACCATTAGTTTATCCTTGGCTGCAAATGACCTCACAAAACCATTCGAGCTCTACCTTCTAGCTCCATTCTCCACATTCAAATCCCTTATTTTCCTCACTACTCCATGCTTCAAACCGTTTCCATTGGCCTCATCTTTCTTGGTTTTGTGTAGCCAAATGGCCTTAGCCACCTCAAGTGTTGCAACTATGACCTCATGTTCCCCATTAATCAACTTTTCCACTACCGACCACAACCACCATTTTTAATAGCAATTTCACAAGTAATAACAACTCACAACCATGGCTTTGAACATCATACCACTCGCCTTGGAGATTCTAGGTCAACCTTC
This sequence comes from Pinus tabuliformis, assembly GCA_031772625.1. Taxonomy (NCBI): domain Eukaryota; kingdom Viridiplantae; phylum Streptophyta; class Pinopsida; order Pinales; family Pinaceae; genus Pinus; species Pinus tabuliformis. The sequence continues at coordinate 562,327,628 of CM062817.1, forward strand.
AGCTTTGATTCCAATTGTTTGGAATCACGATTGTCGTTAGACCTAAAACCCATATGTGTTAGTTAAAAATCGCATTGCCAAAGATAAACATCCACAAAAAGTGTTTAGTTCATGTTGTGAAACACACAGGGAGCATTGGTTTATCTAATGTCCAACAATTTGGTTAAATTGGGTACAATGAGAGAATATGGAACTCATAACATTAATATTGAGGAAGGGTACATTACCATTACTCGTAATGGTAGGATAGACACGATGCCATATCTTAAGCAAGCAAGCTCCTTTTATCATCTTATCAAAGTGCATGATTATGACAACATAGCTTCTACTTGCAAGGTCTGGGGACTTAGGGATACATACTTCAATAAAGGGGTGGTTTGTGGTATTATAACTCTAGATATTGCAAAAAAGGAAGAACTCATTAATAGGTTGGACTATAATGGTGTATGTGGGATTGCATTGAATTTTTTTTGGACATCCTCTCACAGTTTATGGCAAGGCATCCAAAACATACACAGGCTATATGAGAGACCACAATTGGACCAAAGATTTTTTATTTTTTTTTAAATTAAACATTTCCAATATGTAGGTTGGAAGATATAGGTCAAAGGCCCCAACAAAATATCTCTTGGGGAAAAATATATACATTTTTTTTAAATGCTCTCATACATCCTCTGCATAGGATGGTTCATAGAGCCACACTATAGTGACTCTTTATGGAAAACACAGTTTGTCAAACTAGCATAATTTCATGCATGATGGCTATGAAATTGGGGAAATCCCTTATCCTCTTTGTACAAGGAATGGGAAAGGGGAATGGAAAGGTAGCTCATTAATATCAACACTTCATGGATGGGATGGAAGATGCATCAACACTTGTAGCCACAAGTGCATCAATAAGAGTAGTTACAGATCCTATTGCAAAATTTAGCAAATATCATTGTAGCCAATGGACATAGTAGGATAACAAGTTTTCTGGTAGAGACAGCACCATTGAAACTTGAGAGAGAGCTTGCGGCCTAGAAAAATCGAAGGTTTTCATATAAGGCACTTGTGTCAAATCTAGTAAGAAGGCCTAAATACAACAACATTATGAAGCTTATTAGATGGCCAGGCACGTGGTTATCAATATTGGTATGGAATGTTCCATATAATTGATGCACTCAAAGAGGCGTGAGGACATATTTTTGAAACTAGACTATGACATAAAATAATAATGCTTACCAGTTAGAACCTTCAAGAGGCTGACATTATGCATATAATAGTAAAATATAGTATCAAAGATCAAGATAATAACATGGAATATAGGATGCTATGCACAACCGAACACAAGACCCACCTTCTTCACGTGGACAAGAAATTGTTCATCGAGAAGAAATGCAACTTGAATGTAAGATGAAAAATCAGGGAAACTACAATGACATTATATGCAAGGGTAGTGTGTCATTGGTGAAGCACTTGAAGCCATGTGGTTTGCTCATTGACTGCAATGTCACCTTGAGACTGATTATTGCTACTAATTATGTGTTATATTGTTTCTTTTTGTTCTTTTTGGAATAGAGCATATACATAAAACAAATGCTGCAAGTAATAATTCCTTTTGATTAATGTCCAATAAACATGATGTTGATCATATCAAGTGATGATGGTGCACGCCCATCATTGTGGGGCCTGTAGACCCTATTGGTGCATGGGGGGATTGAGGGTGCCTCAAAACAAAGCCATAAAGGTGGTATAAAAACAATGAACCTATAAGTGCCAACTATAAACATGAGGGCATTGAGGACAATTCCTATGTGGAAGTAGTTCGTACAATTTTGATTGTACATATATTTGAATGCACTATGGATAGTGCATACATAAGGGGGAGGGGAATCTAACACCCCTGGCTAGGATCCCTCGAATGGTAATATGCATATAAATGTGACATTTAGTCCGGTGAGTCAAAATTCATGCCTCTGTATCTATACGTATGATAGGCCAGTGGGCCAAAACATTGATATGTTTTAAGGCCAGAGTGCTTGTGTAATTTGGTTAGAGATCTCATTTCATTAGGCTAGTGAGTTGAGCTCCATTGAGGCCTGTGTGCCTGGATATGTATGGTGTATTAAGTCAATGGGCCAACATACTTATGAATTTGAGGCCAAAGCACCCAAGGAAATTAGACCAGTGAGCCTATGTGATGATCAGACCAATGAGCCTAGCTAACAATGGCTTTTAGCTAACTTGTCATGATGCTATGGATTGAGGGACAAAAAGAGTTTGGGGTTTGAGACTCCACAATAAAAAGGCATCATGATATGAAAGTATATTATAATATTATAATATAAAGTAAAGGGTGTTGAGAAATCTTTTAGGGAAACAATTAGGGTTATTATTATTTGATTTCTCTATTACTTGACAATTATTTGTGATGTTATTATCTTCTACTTCTTATGTTCTTATCATCAAATAAATTCCAATGCAATGAAGATCACAAACGGATAGAAAGAACACCAGAGATAGGCTCCAAGCCAGGGTAAAACCTTTTCAAGGGGAAAACCCAAAAATAACTTCTCTTCTCATAGAATCAACTTCAAAGGAGACTTCCAAGACCAAGACAATAACATTGCTTCTACCAAAACCAAGCCAACCAACCTTTTTTAATGCAAGACTATTTTCCCAAGAGTAGTGAGGCAATGTCTTCACAAGATAAGGGCTTTCCAAGCTTCCAAACCGAATTGTAGCTTCTTTTGAGGTATTTGGACCTGAGGTAGCCCTAGCAATTTCAAATCTTTCACATACGTGACCAAAACAAGGCTAGATGTAGGGATATGAATTCTTCTTTTCTTGTCTTCTATTTGTTTGACTCTTCTAGCCGAAAAACATATCTTTGTATGTCTATTTCCTGTTGAAAAGTGTAACTAGGTTCGGCCTTCATAATGACATGTGTGAATATGATTTTATGTAATTTGTAATGCTTGTCTCATGGGTTTCATGATCAAGGAATTTTATTTTTAGTTAAGGCTCCCATTGTGAGCCTTTAGGAAGAGTCATCATGTCATAAAAGTCTATTGAGTCAATGTCATATATGGAAGACCCTTCTTGGGCATGTTACATATTTATTGGAGTCATTGTAAGAGTAAAAAGACCCTCCAAGTCCAAATCTAAGTGCTACAAACAATTCGGCCTCATGAAGCAACAAGTCAGCCTAAGGACACATCAAGTCAACCTCAAAGGATGTGTCAAGAAGCCTATATATAGAGCCATCGACTTCATTTAAAAGACACACACTCAAGCACAAGATAAATTTGATCAAGGGATAAAAATAAGTCTTATAGCCTAGCGAAGGAAGGAGAAGCACAAGCAAAGGAGGAACCGAATTATTTGGGCCTGTTTTGTATAAAATCTCTCACACGTTTGAAGGGTTGCTACAGTCTAGACCGAGATACTACAACTGTCCTAGAAGGCCAAAATCAAGCAAGAAAAGATCATCATTGGATGCTGAATTAAAGAACAAGAAACCCACATCCAAGCAAGGGAGAAGGGAGGAAGTTTTTCCATGATCAAATTAATCTAGGGTTTCTGCAGTACAAATTGCAGATCCGAAAAATTTCAGAATTGTAGAAGTGAAGTGTAGTGAAAGGGTCGAAGGAGAGTCAAGGAAGAATTGAAGCTGAATGTAAGGCAAATTGGATTTGATCTTGGAGGGCTCTTGGTCAAGGGTATAGGTCTTGGTATTTGTCAATTGAAGTCTCTATAAGAAGAAGAACTCGTCTGGGTTTTCCTCTCAAGTTTTGGCCCTGGCTGATTGCCTAATTCTGTGTCTCTTGTCTCTTTATTGTTTATGCTTTGATAGCTGTTTGATGAAGAATAACACTATAATAACCTAACTAAAGAGAAGATCTTGATCTAATGAAGTAAAAATCATTCACAAGCAGTTATCATAAGAAGAGAAATCACCCAATCTTGATGCCCTAAATTTCTCAACATTTCCGAACCACACATCAAAGGATAGGTGAATGTCTCCTTGTCATATCACAAAAAGAGGTCGAAATCCTCTTATTCATATCTTTCTCATGGCTCTTCAAGCCTACAATAAGTCGACTTTGTGTATGGTTGGCCGACTTGGCCTTGGGAGCAAATGGACACTTCTAGAATGTAAAATAAATATTTTCTTGACTATAAGAATGCCCAAAAAGGGTCTTTTACATATTGACATGGACCATGACTCATACGAAAAACCTAGGAGCACTCAATGGGTGCTTTGAGCTAATGACTAATGACCTTGAGCATGAAACCCATGCTTAAATAATTTGTCTTTTACAATTCTTTTTTATTTTTCTTCTTTTGACAAATATAAAATTTACATCATGAGCCAAATAGCAATGATGAAGACCAAATTCAGTTACACTTTTTCAACACTCCCTCTTAACTAGGGAGGTATTCATAATTGATCAACCAATACACAGACAATACACACTTTGAAAAGTTCTCATAAGAAGTGTATCAACATACGTGATGCTAGGCATACCAAAACTGCCAAGGTATATCCAGTACGTTAATGATCCAAGTGTCAAGACACTATTTCAAGGATCCATCAACCCAAGGATCCAAGTATTATTTCCAGGATACTAATACAAGGATCTAAGACACTAACAAGGACTAAGGTGTCATCAAGGTAACTTGCCACTATAGGTACCATCAGGCTACAACCCTGGTATCAATCCAACAAGATATAGATACCATCTAGACCTTCATGCCAGGACACTAATCCTCAAGGATCTAGGTATCATCAAGGTCAAACACTAAAACGGAGCTCCATCACGACCAAGATACCCTCCCACACTAGGATCTAGACATCATCAAGGCCAAACCATAACATGAGATCTCATTACCAACCAAGCTAGGATGTCCTCCCAAGTACCATCATATGGGCATTTTATGGTACTCATCTTTCCATTTCAACCAAATCAGAGATATCCACCAATCCAAGCATGTTTATAAAATATACAAACTTCTCAGGGAGAGATCAACACATCAACTACTTCATCCATCTGAACATACTGTAGCCTCATGACCCCAATCACTTCCAATATATTGGTTCTTATTGTCGATATGCTAGCACAATCTTTAGGGTTTCTCAATCATTTTGATGTTGCTTAGTTCATCATAATATCCAAACAAATCTTGACGGAAGCTTCCTTATCCAACTTCTTTAGCAACACCAAACTCTACTTGAACACTTTTTAAAACAACCAAGTCTAGCTCATGCCCTCATCAAACATGAATAACCATCAGTAGTGCTTCAATTATTCTCTGATCTCATTCTCTTCTTACTATATATATGGCTTACACATCATGTCCTCCCTCTTAATTATGGAGGATATATATACTTTCCTTCATCCAAGCTCTTTCTTTTACATCATCACGTTATTGGAGAACTACGACCTTCAGAAACATCATTCTTGATATTCTTATGGCAACAAGGTCAGTTATCAAACATCAATGTAAACTTCAATTTTCACAGTGCCCTCTTACCATCATGCTCATCAAGTACCATCATAAAGTCACCACCAGGTAGTCTTACATCTTTACAACCTCTTGAAAATTGTGTACCTGCAAATCTCTTCAACAAGTACAACCAAGCACAAATATATATGTACAAGATCATGAATATTAACTTTACCGATCTAAGGTTATCATGTTATATAAAAACTTAGATATTCAAAACATAGACCCAATTAGCAATTAACTAGGGTAATACTTTCATGCCCTAGACTCTTACAACAACCTTTGCTAGGGTTTTGTCACAAACCTTAGATATCATCATTGAAAATTTAATATTAAACCATAGATATTCAACAACTAAACCATGTTAGGGTTTCAACTATAGCGGAAGCATTTACACCTAGGGTTTCACTATCATGCCCTAGGATCTTATATCAACCTCTACTAGGGTTTTGTCATAAACCCTAAAAAGCTAGGGTTTTTTCATATGTCCTAGATATCAATAAACCCTAAAAATCAAAAGGGCATGGTTTCACTAAAAAATAACATTACAAGGGTTTATCTAATTTGGAGATCAATCACCCTAACAATATAAGAATCTTTATGATTCTATCACAAAACCCTAGAAATGCGAGAGTTATTAATATAAAACAAATTTTAAGGACAAAATGATCAGACCTTTATATGATGGGGACATGCGACAAATGTTAATTTTAAATATACCTTGAGATGCTGCTACTACAAAATTTTGAAGAACTCCCTCTTGAAGGGCTTCCTCTTTATCATGATATCATCTTCATGGTCCATCTCCATATGAGTCTACATTTTATCAAAGTTCCCAAGGATCCAACTTGATTACGAAGTCTTTATTCATCATACTCTTCACAGGATCAACATATCTTACTTATTAAGTACCTGCAACATTTATTGACAAGTACTACCAAGCAAAATATACAAGTACAAGAGCATAATGATAATCTAGGAATTTCATTAAATTTTAGAGGATGAAGTCCTAGGGTTTTTTAATACAAACCCTAACTAGTTCTAGGGACATTATGTCAAAACCTAAACATCATTCAATTCCATTTTCACAAAGGATTTCCATTATCCCAGACTACCTACAAACCTTATACATCATGACTTAGAGTTTCTATGAGGAAACAAGGGAATTAGGGCGAGGGTTTCCATATGATTAGGGTTTTTATGTACTGTGTAAGGTTTACAATCCTTAGATATTAACAATCTTCAACACATTGAGAACTTACAAACCCTAGAATCATACATGCAACTCAACTCTAAAACATTTCATCCTTAACAAATGAACATGCTATACAAACCTCAAGATTACATACCTTTGTCTTCCGTGATTGAAAGTTTGATGTTCCATTGAGCTTATTGTTGTTCTTGCAAACACAAGTTGGTCCAAAGATTGTTTGACATTTTTTTCAATGACTTCTTTCCAATACTTCTGAGATTCCAATCAAGGATGACTTTTCTTTCTTTAGGACTTCAAACTATTCCTCTATATTGTTGCTGCTTCAATGGTCCTTAAGATGACAGGTTGTTACAATTACTTGTCCTTTGGTGAGACAGTTATGGTCCCATAGACTTGAGTTACCACTGCTCTTTTATTTCAAGTGACTCTCACAAGGTTTTCTTCAAATAATTCGTTGACAATAGGTCAGGTGCCTAATCTTGGTCTTTTGAATTCAAAGACACCTCTTCAAAGAATGCGGGTGTCACAAACAGGTCTAATACGTCTTCCTGTAATTGCGATTTTTCTTTTTTAAAGAGACTTTTTCGACGACATAGAGTTTGCTTCTGGGTTGTTGGAACTATAAATAAAGGTATCAATTTTTCTTACAATTATGCACAGAGAAATGCCCATTATGTTCAACCTTCTAGCTTAGGACTTCAGCCTAATTGAGGCTTCTTGGATCTAAAAAAAGATGAAGTGGCTCCAATGAAAATTCCAGATTTCAAGTTCAATGATTCGAACCCCTGAAATAACACTTTGTATGCCTTATCACTTTTTCTGGTTAATTCAAGTCCTCAATGTTCTTGGCACAAGACTATAGCCCTATTTACATATTGTATTATCCCTAAAATATATCTTGGACCCTTTGAGGTTTTTGGTCCTATTTAGAAGGATATATTTAGGCTTATATGCCCATTCTAGCCTTCTTCAATAAACCATCCCCTTTTTTGCACTTGTAATCCTTCTTGACAAAACAAATGTGACCTTCTAGCTACCTAAGTTACTGACCTTAGCTCAGAAACCATGTTGAGAAATCCTTTAGGGCAACAATTTGTTGAAAAATGTAACTAGGTTAGGTCTTCATAATGACATATAATTGTGATTTTATGCAATATATGTAAATAAGAAAAATAAAATTATTGTAATGCTTGTATCATGGGTTTCATGAGCAAGCGATTTTATGTTTAGTTAAGGCTCCCATTGAGAGCCCTTATGGATATTTTCATCTAGTCATAAAAGTCTAAAGAGTCATTGTCATGTAATGAATGCATGTTACTCATTGTAAAGAGTCAAACTTGTTTTGTAAGTTGCCCTCCAAGACCTTTTCACTAGCCCTCACTCAAGCTGGCTTACAACGAAAGGATAAATCTAGAAGATGAAGTCGGTCTACTCCAAGGGATCATGTCGGCCTAACTGTCATTGACAAACGATGATATATAGTAGTGATTAGCCTCATTTGGAGGACATCAATTTCGATGAAGCAAGTCTAAGAAGTGCGAAAATCATACTAAGAAATAGCCTCAAGATCAGTAAAGGAAGAGTAAAAGAAGAGCGAAGGAGATGACATTATTGGAGGACTGTTTTTGGGCTATTCTATCCTCACACGTATCCGAAGGAGGCTGAAGGTTTTTAGTGATACATAGGTGTTCTTGTTTGGGTGGAAATATTCACTGAAGGAACCCAAGTTAGATATAGAAAAGAGTCCCCCTCTTGAAGAGACTATACAAGAAACAAATATGATCTAGGGTTTCTTTCGTGAAGCTAAAGGGCCACAAACCTACAAGAAGAGGCCGAATTACTGAAGAAAGTCGAGAAGAAGAAGAAGAAGAGAAACACTAATCTAGGGGAGAAGAGGAGGCTTGTGACCTGGTTTGGGAAGGGCTCTAGTGTTAAGGGTCTTTGTCATGGTATTGGTATTCGTCAATTGAAGGTTCTATAAGAAGAATTTGTTTGGGTTTTCCTCTCAAAGAATCAGAGGTTTTGGCCCTGGCTAACAACCTATACACTGTGTCTCTTGTCTCTTTATTGTTCATGAATTGGTAATTGTCTTGATGAAAAGAACAAAATAGTAACATAAGCAAGAGAATATCATAATCAAGAAGCAAAAGATATTCACACGCAATTATCATAGTAGAGAAATCACCTATCTATTGATGCCCTAGATTTCTCAACATAATTAGGGTTATTATTATTTGATTTCTCTATTACTTGACACTTATTTGTGATGTTATTATCTTCTACTTCTTATGTTCTTATCTTCAAATAAATTCCAATGCAGAAGATCACAAACACATAGAAAGAACACCAGAGATAAGCTCTGAGCCAAGGCAAAACCCCTCCAAGGGGAAAATCCAAAAATAACTCTTCTCATAGAATCAACTTCAAATGAGACTTCCAAGACCAAGACAATAACACTGCTTCCACCAAAACCAAGTCAACCAACCTTTCTTTAATGCAAGGCTAATTTTCCCAAGAGTAGCGAAGCAATGTCTTCACAAGATAAGGGCTTTCCAAGCTTCAAAACTGAATTGTAGCTTCTTTTGAGGTACTCGGAACTGAGGTAGCCCTAACGGCTTCAAATATTTTGCATATGTGACCAAAACATAGCTAGATGTAGGGATCTTAATTCTTCTTTTCATGTCTTCTATTCGTTAGCCTCTTCTAGCCTAAAATAGATTTTCGTATGTCTTTTTCCAAACCGCACATCAGAGGATACATGAAAGTCTTCTTGTCATATCACAAAAAGAGGTTGAAGTCCTCTTCGTATGTCTTTTTCCAAACCACACATCAAAGGATAGATGAATGTCTTATTGTCATATCACAAAAATAGGTTGAAGTCCTCTTATTCATATCTTTCTTGTGGCTCTTCAAGCCTACAATAAGTTGACTTTGTGGAAGGTTGCTCAACTTGGTTTTGGGAGCAAATGAAAACTTCTAGAATGTAAAATAAATATTTTCTTGATGATACAAATGCCCGAAAGGACTTTTATGTATTGACATGGACCATGACTCAAAAAAAACCTAGGAGCACTCAGTGGGTGCTTTGACCTTGTGACTAATAACCTTGAGCATGAAACCCATGCTTAAATAATTTTTCTTTTACAATTTTTTTTTCTTTTTTCTTCTTTTAACAAATATAAAAATTACATCATGAGCCAAATAACAATTATGAAGACCGATACTAGTTACACTTTTTCAACAAAGGGGCCACAAAGTCTATAAAGAGGTGTTATCCTTATTTAGTTGGATAGTTAGAACAGAGGGATAGTAATCCCTAGATGAGAGGTACTTGGATGACTCATGAGGGAAACAAAACTCTTGGAGCCACAGGACACTATAACATGTTAATTTTAGGTATGTTTTATGCTTAGAGCAATTTATTTCAATTTTCACAGTTAACTCAATATCTTTTCCAGATTAACAATCACATTAGCATTAAAGTAAATTGAAGATAGAACATAAACATAAATGTAGAAGACAAGCCAAGACAAGAGGACACAAGATGTGGCGCTAGCCAAGGACAAACCCCAATATGGGGAAACCCTTGATCAATTCTTCTTATATGTTCTTCAATAGTTCAACACAGAGAGAGAGATAGTACGTTTACAACAGAAGTCAACACTTTGACTTATCTAGATAAGAGCATAGATCATATCTAAGAAGATGATACATGAGATTAGTTGAAGACATGTTGCTTCAATTTATTCTCCAAGGTGACTCCTTCACCTATCGTTGTGCTACATTTCGTCATCATGCTGCACCTCACCGCACTACACCATGCTGCACCCATCATCACTATGTTGCATCTCATCACACTTCATTAATCATGACTGTACCCATCATTATACTGCATTATGTGCCATTGCTACACCATGTTGCTGTACTGACCTATGCTCTGGTTACACCTTGCTTGCTTGTTGTCGCTAGCATGCTTGTTGTCCTTAGCATGCTTGCTGTTGCATGCTAGTTGTCCCTTGGATGCTAGCTGTAACTTTGCATTCTTGGTGTATTTGCTGCTAAGTACCATACAACTATCCCAATGTTAGTTAGTTGTCCTGTGCATGCTTCTCTCCTTCGGAGATAGATGCTTTGACAGTTCCCGGTAGTTCTGGCTATTCTTGGCAGTTCTGGTAGTTTTACTGTTCCCGGCAATTCCGACAGTTCTTGGCAGTTCCAGAAGTTTCGACAGTTTCGGCAGTTCCTGGTAGTTCCCGGCAGTTTCGACAGTCCCGACAGTTCTCGGCAGTTCCGGCAGTTCTCGGCAGTTCCCGATAGTTCCGGCAGTTCCGACTGTTCCTGCAGTTTCCGACAGTTCCGGCAGTTCCCGGTAGTTTCGGCAGTTCCTTGAAGTTCCGACTTCTGCCTTCTAGATTAGGGAAGCATTATCCCTTAAGATCTGTCCTCCTACTAAAACCCAAAGACAAGTAGAGAGGAAGATATCCCAAGTGTGTTGAAAATGACTTAAAGGCCACCTCTATTTATACTAAAACGTTGAGCATAAGTGGGGTTTATTTGGTTGCTAGCCGACCTTGACGAATTGTCCCATAACACAAATAAATTCATATTTCCATGAATACTTATCGGAATTGGATGATATTTAGATCAATCCTACACCTCTCGATGAGAGGGATCCAAGAAAAATATCAGCTTCCATTAATAAGATGACCCACATGGAGTTTGACCCTAGTTTCCAATTTTAACATAACATCCTTGGCCAACTGAGATATGTGCTAATGGGGGATGTGAGCCTATTGGTTGGATGCTGTCGAGTTTGGTACCTTAGCAGGATGAGGGCCTAGAAGGATACCTAGAATACCCATGAGGGAAATGGAACTCCTAGAGCCGCATGGCTTTGGAACATCCTTGGGCAGCTGAAATAAGGGTTGATGGGAGATGTGAGCTTACTAGGTTGGAGGCTATTGGGTTTGGTACATTGGCCTTGTCATGTTTTGTATGAGGCTCATAGTTTGCTTGAGAAGCCGATGTTGAGTGGAGTCATGGCCCTAGCTCAGGGGTGAGTGGCTGCTGAGAGAACTAGAGCAGTGCAATTTACGGTTGGGAGGAATGTCTAAGATCTGTAGCCTACTGGAAAATTGGACAAATAAGTGTTCAAAACTTGTTCTTCTTATTTATAAATTATCATGGCATGCTTTTGTGGTACTATCATATGATTTGTGGTTCTACATAAATTGTGTATATGTTTTTGGTTTTGTTAGTATTTGTGTGAGTGGCATCACCTAACAGAGGGTTGGGGGATGTTACAATACCCAATGATCAGCAGAGACCCTATTTTTAGGGGTGCAACCAACTAACAACAACATCAATGGGGTATCTCAAGCCAATAGATGGCGTGGAACATAACCCATGTCCTAGAAAATCCACAAACCAAAGCTATCCCATTTTGAAATAGCTAATACCATGAATTTGCTTTCAAAAATCAACTAATCTCTCAAGGGGATTAGCTCCTCATGACTTTCCATAGCCTGCTTATTAAGGATTCGATTTGACCATAGATTTATTGACTTCCCATTTTCTGAATATATGGAAAGATCCTCTTTAATTAGATTCCATTAGAGAAATTTTGAGGTCTAAATTGGGCCTCCTAAGAAAAATGTACAACAAAAATAAACTTTATAAGAACCAATAGGATTCAAGATGATGATGTCAACCACGGGGGATGATTCACCATTTTTGGAGTAAAAAAGTAAAAAGATTAAAAAATAATAAAATAATAAAACTACTTTTTCAGCCTATCTCCCTAAGGTTTTACTCAAATTTCGAGTGGGAGTACTCATTGGATGCAAAATTTAATTCCTCATCCAAAGAGTATCCATGTTGCACACTTTCAATGGACTTTGCTACACAAAAAATGAGAAATACATGAAAAAACATGATTGCAATCATGTTTTTCATGTATTTCTCATTTTCCGTGTAGCAGGGTTCATCGAAAGTATGCAACATGGGTACTCCTTGGATGAGGAATCAAATTTTGCATCCAACCCATAGAGAGATAAGTTGAAAAAGTATTTTTTTCTTTTTATCCCTCTAAAATTTGATGATGTAATCTAATCTTATTTTATAATTTCCTTAGGAGGCCCATTTTAGACCTACAAATTCCTCTAATGCATAAATAAATAAAAGAGATTCGATATGGATGAGCCTCCTTTTGGAACCAGGGGAGTTTTGAGGCTGAAATCTCGGCTTTGTTGAAAGTATTTGCAACATATAACTTATTTCCATCAAGAAGAATGATTTGAAATGTATCTCCACACCAAGTTGGCACCTAATGCAATATTCATAAAAGATGGATCCTAGATACCGAGGCCATCATAAGACTTTGGGGATTTTACCACAACCCATTTGATAAGATGAAACCTTTTATGGCTTTTCTTAACACCCTCCCATAAAAAAATCATCATAATTTTAGCTGGTTCACAAAGAGTCCCAACTAGCACTAGGATAACCATGAACTGGTAAAGAGGAAAAGATGATAATACCACTTTAATAAGAACTTGATGCCCAACTAAGTTCAACTAAATCGCACCCCACTTTTGTAGCTTGGATGTAAATTTCTCAATAATTTCTGACCAGGTTTGGGAAGAATGGGATTTTAAATACATTAGAATCCCCAAATATATGAAATCTTTCCACAAGGCTACAAGATGAAACCCAAGAAGGAGACCCAATTGTTTTTGAAGAAGGGAGCTAATATTCCAAGAATAGATCTGTGCTTTTCTATGATTAGTAAAACCTGTAAAAGCCAGTAGATACTAATCAAGAACCTGCTTGAAGTGCTTTGCAATAATGAACAAGGCTCCTCCTAATAAAAGGGTATCATCCACAAAGTGGGAGTGATTTATACTCTTGACGCTTAAAACTTATCTTATACTCAAAAGGATGTCATTCCTTCGTTCACATTCAAGACATCTACTTAATGAATTTTCCATTAAGATGTAGAGGAAAGGTGACAAGGGGAACTCTTGACAAAGTCCTCTTGAGGCTTTAGAAAAGCTCGAGGAGTGGCTTTTCACCAAGGGGCGGATCCAAGGGGAGGAGATACAAAAATCCACCCATTTTATAAATTTCCCATTGAAGCCAAATTGACTTAGCACTTTTAATAAAAAGTATTGATTGACATGGTCGAATGCATTTGCCATATCAAGTTTGATGACCATACCTTTATCCTTCCTTACATTGCTCGAATGTACTACTTGGACCAAGACGATACTATGTATTATGTGCCTTTGGTCCATGAATCCCTCGTGATTCTCAGAGATGAGCTTGGTAAGGCGAGTCTTTATGCACAATGCCAAAATTTTAGAAATTATCTTATATGAAACATTGCATAAAGAGATTGGTCTATACTTGGCGAAGGGGCCTGAATTAACTTCTTTGGGAATCAAGGCAATGAAGGATGAGTTAATCCCTCCTCCCATACAATCATGCTTGAATATGTAATTGAATAGAAGAATTAAATCAAACTTAATGACATCCTAATAAACTTGATAGAAGTGCGTTGAAAACCCATATGGACTTGGAGCTTTATCTGGGTTCACAAAAAATACCGTTTTTTGGATTTCCTCTTTTGCAATGCTTCACAGTAGGTCCACATTGTCGCCTTCAAACACCAATTTTGGGATTTTATCTAACATATACTAGGCAACCTCAAAATTGGGTACAAGTTGGGTAGAGTATATCAAACTGAAGTAATCAATAGTTTCTCTTTGGATCCCCTTGAAGTCCTCGATTTTCCCTCCATCCATGCTAACAAATTTAATATTATTCCTCCAAACTCATGCCTTAGCTGGGTTATGGAAGAACTTGGTGTTGCGATTGCCAACTAGCAGCCATAAGTTGTGGGATTTGAGGCACCATTCCTCCTCTTATAATTTGAGTGCATGATAAAAGACCTTGAATTTTGCTTGCTTATATTGCAAAAGCTCTTTTGTGATGGCTTCCTATTCTATTTTCCTTTGGGCTCCTTCTAGATTCGATGTATGCATGTTTATTTTGACTCCCTTGTCTTCATTATTTGTTTTTATCCATTGCTTAATGGCTAACTTCAGATTTTTAATTTTTTTTCCCAGATGGTAATTGGAGAACCAATTTCCCACTTGCTCCATGTTTCCTTAACCAAATTTGAGAAGCCTTCCATTTGGATCCAAAGAGGAGAGAAGTAGACGAACAACATCTGTGATACTTCAAGAGAATTGGCCGAAGATATGAACTCGCACAGGGAAGAATATGAGAGGAGACTTGAAAGTCTTGAGATAAAAAGGAACAAGAAACTAAAAATTTGTCTAAGCAGGTTGCAATATACCCCATGCTAGATCTGCGATTATTCCATGTAAATTTCTTGGTAGTTGTCCTAATATTCATTAGATCCAACAAAGTAATAAAATCCTCTAAAATTTCTTGAAATTGATCTCGAACGAGGGAGCCTCCTTGTTTTCCCAAGGATGGAGGGTTGTATTAAATTCTCCTTCCATAATACAATCTTGCCTCCAAGGAGATTCTTTGAAGGTCTAGGAGAGACGCCCAGTAATTGATATGTTATGTATATTGAACATGCACATAAACATTAACAACATTACACACCTTTTTTGATGGGAGATGAAGCAAGCAAACCACCAACCAATGAGGCACCAAATGCAAGTCAATCAACTTGAAAATATAGGTAGACCAAGTTGAACAAATCCCCTAGAAGTCTCGTACGATCCAATCACTCTAAGCTCATAATTATTCCATAATTTTGACAACTTTTGGAGAGACTCTCGTTTCCCTAACTTCGTCTCCTGGTGCACGAGGATATTTGGCATTTCATTTTTTATTAGAGATTTAACTTCGGACATTTGTTTATCAAATCCCAAACCCTTGGAATTCCAAGAGAGGAATTTCATTATTTACTGTGCGATTTGTTGCCTCTGGAATGAAGGTCAGAGTTGCTTTTCTTGACATTTCTAGTGACCATTTTTTATGGAGATTATCATCTGGGTATTCATTTCCTTATCTTTTTAAGTTTTTTCATTCTGTAGTTGTTGATTTGTCCTCCTCCCTACCTTTCTTTGCAAATGATCTATTTCATTTTCCCTGTTTGCATTTGTTTTTTCATCTGCAAAGCTCAGTGTTGATAATATTGGCGATATATTGGCAATATTTGAAAATATCGCAATATTTTCGGCAAAACGATATATCGCCGAGAAAATATTGCCATATTTTGAAAATATTGCCTATGTTTAAAATTTGGAAAAATTGATTTTTTATGCTTGCCGATATTTTCGCCGATATCCTTGATAAGATGTTTTTTGGACCCTCGCCGATATTTTGCCGATACGATATTATCAACATTGGCAGAGCTTACTAGTAATCCACTTCCTTGGGCTTTGAGGGCTTTGGGGAAGTGGAATTCTTATTGTTCTGAACCTAAACCCTCCCTTGAGTTGTCACAGGGGCCTCCTTTAGGGGAGTTATCCCTTCTGGAGGTACAAGAGAAGAGGGCTTAGCGGGGCTTGGGGCCTTTTCCGTTATTGCTACAGTAGTTGGAATTTCCCCTTCTTCCAGCAACTGATTCAAGATATTGAAGCTATTGATTGGATCTAGAGATCTCTTGTTATTACTAGTAAAGGTTCCCTCTCCAGGTGCTAGCCCTAGCTTTTCTGGAGACATGGGCCTTTTCCCTTTCTGCCCTATGGTCGCTTGGGGAGGAACTTTGTTGTTTGCCCTTGCCTTCTTCTCCTTTTCTATTGCTACCATTGTTCTCCATCATTAGGTTTCTTTAGCTACTCTTCTGCTGCCTTCTTGCAATTGTGTGCAAAATGCTCATATTCATGGCAAAACTTGCATTTAAATGGAAGTTGATTGTAATCAAATTCCTATATATGAGGCCAACTGTCTAAGTTTAGATTTATTGTTTTTAGTGAACCCTTGTCTAGGTCCACCTCCACACAAATCCTGGCGCAGGTTTGTAATCCTTCTTGTCACTGAGCTTGGTCATTGTATTTGCCAAGGGAATTTCTTGTATTCGTAAAAGTTTCCTCGTTCCAACAATGTAGTGGAAAGAAGGGAAGCTTGACCCACACTAGGATTGCCACTAGAACATCACATTCAAGATTAAAATCTGGACTCTAATGGTCCAGATATAACCCTTGGGCCCCCATAAAGTAGGAGCCATTCTTAAAGATGAGATCCCAATCTACTTTGTCTTTAAAAACAAGAATGTGTAAAACCTTATTTTTCTTTTTTCAATAATTAAAAATCAAATATATTCTTGATATATTATTATTTTTATTTCAATTTTTTTTAACTTTTTAATTAATTATCTTTGGCTGTTATTTAATTTTAATAAGAATAAAATCAAATATATTTTTAATACATTATTATTAATTTTCTCCTGGTTTAGTTATTTTTCTTCCAATTGCATTTGACCATCACTTTAATATTCTATTAAAATGAAAATATCATCACAATAGAATATTTAATTTTTAAAAGTTTTCCTCCATTTAACCTCCTTCACATGTTTAGCATCTTAATATTAAAAGAAATGTGGAGGTCAACTATTCCTCACATATACAAATAAAAGTGCAGGAAAGATGATTGGCCCAGAAATAAAAGTGTAAATGTTTAGCCACCTGATTTAAAACATACAAATGTGGAAGTCAAATATTCCACAATGCCAGGCGATGCTCGATCTCCATCGTGGCCTTTTTTTCAGTTTTATGATGGTGATAAGATTCCTTTGATGCACGAGAAAATGATTGTTTCTTCTATATTTGGATTACAAAAAATTAGAGGCCAGTAGTCTAAAAGCAACTTAGATAATCGTATATTTTATGATTTGGAAAATGGAAATTGCGTGCTACACCAGTGTAAGGGACTTTCTAAATTTATGACCATTGGCTTATCAGAGGCTAAAGGGATTTTCTAAATTCATGACGATTGGCTTATCAGAGGCTAAAGGGATTTTCTAAATTTATGACCATTGGCTTATCAGAGGCTAAAGGGATTTTCTAAATTTATGACGATGCGTTAGGTGATGCTCCATTTGCATCACCAGTGCCTGCCAGGTGATGCTCCATTTACATCGTGGCCGTATTTCAGATTTATAAGAGGAAGCAGGAAAGTGATAAGATTCCGTTGATGCACGAGATAATTATTATTTCTTCCATATTTTGATCAGAAAAAATTCGAGGTCGGCAATCTATTACGATTGTATTAAGTGGTTTTTTAAAGTTTTTTTTATTAGAATTTGGTATGGAGCAGATTTGCCGTACTGTCAAGTGCACTAACCATTCCTGAGAATCACGACTACTGTCAAGAATTCCATATAATATAAAATAAGGAATCGATTTCAACACCTTTTGAAGAATTTGTTGACAATGTATAGACGTCCTTTGATTTTTTTTTAATGAATTGGGTTTGGCTTGTGAGGCTCACGTAGGGGTAAGTCAGTGAAGGCTCCATTTAAACAATAAAATCTTCTATAAGTCAGTGAAGGCCCCATTTAAACAATAAAATCTTCTATCATATGGTATATTTATATCCGTGAAGGCTCCTCAGTTTGAGTATCTGTATTCTGGATATTAGTTGCTGAGTGAGTTAGTTTTGCAGTGTATTTTGGATATTAGTTGCTGAGCGAGTTATTTTTGCAGATATGCCACTGGAAATCCAGCAAAATCCATTGGGTTTAGATACAAATTTTCAAGAAAATGGTCAATATAGAGAAGTCTTTGTCAAAAATGACGGTGAGCATCCAGCAGAATTCTCAGAGCCAAATTACAGAAGATTCTGGGTAAGACTTAAGACCAATTTACACTGTAAAGAAAGATGGCAAGAGGTGAATGGATCGTTGGGGGACTTGGGTACCTTCATTCCAATTGTAATTTCTCTCGCATTAGTGAATGGACTTGATTTGGGCACCACATTGATATTCACAGGTGTCTACAATATTATCACAGGCCTGTTTTTTGGAGTTCCCATGCCGGTCCAGCCCATGAAGGCCATTGCTGCAGTGGCAATCAGTGAAGGAAAGCATTTGACCATTGCAGAGATAATGGCAGCAGGGATTTGCACAGCAGCAACTCTGTTGGGCTTGGGAGTCACAGGCCTTATGGGTATCATGTATAGGCTTATTCCCCTTCCAGTGATCAGGGGGGTGCAGCTATCACAGGGACTGGCATTTGCATTCACAGCAGTGAAATACATAAGGAAGAATCAGGACTTTGTGAAGAATAAGTCTGGGGATGCAAGGCCTTGGTTGGGTTTGGATGGGCTTCTGCTGGCTCTGATCTGTCTGTGCTTCATTGTGCTCGTGAATGGCTCTGGTGTTGATTCAAGACAAGGGAATGGGGAAAGTCCAGAGGCTTCAATTCCCTCAAATGCTGTGGCAACTAGAAAAGATGCCTCTGAGGTAAGGAAACCACTCTGGAACTTGAGAATTCTGAATGCAATTCCATCTGCCCTCGTTGTCTTTGTTCTCGGCATTGTTCTCGCAATTCTGCGAAAGCCTGATGTTCTAAGACATCTAAAACTAGGTCCATCCAAACCCCAACTTATCAGAATCTCGAGGCATGATTGGAAAACAGGTTTTGTCAGAGCTGCAATACCCCAAATCCCTCTCTCCATCCTTAATTCTGTGATTGCTGTCTGCAGATTGTCAACTGACCTGTTTCCCAACAAGGAGGTTACTGCAACTTCTGTGTCTTTGAGTGTGGGGATAATGAATTTAGTGGGGTGTTGGTTTGGGGCAATGCCTATTTGCCATGGAGCAGGTGGCCTTGCAGGGCAGTATAAGTTTGGGGCCAGGAGTGGGGCATCTGTAGCATTTCTTGGAACTGCAAAATTGGTTTTGGGGTTGATTCTAGGAAGCCAACTGGTGAAAATCCTAAGTCAATTCCCAATTGGGATGTTGGGTGTGTTGCTGCTCTTTTCTGGTATTGAATTGGCTATGGCTTGTAGGGACATGAAATCTAAGGTGGATTCATTTGTAATGCTTACGTGTACTGCTGTTTCGCTCACTGGATCCAGTGCTGCCCTGGGGTTTGGCTTCGGTGTTGTTCTGTATGTGATTCTCAGATTTAGGGAGAAGGGTTTTTCCGATTGCATCAACATCTTCAGAGCATTGTTGAGTATAGGAAAATTTTCTGAGGAAACCTAATCAGAAAACTGATAGACAGCATGAACCTACATATAATTTTAGTATTCTTATCTTAAAAGTTTAGAGTCTAGCTTCATCTTAGATTATTATTATTATTATAATTATATATCAACTGTTTGTGTGTGACAGATACCACCATCTCAGATAGTCATAAATGTTTGCCTCTCCTTCCATCTTTCTTTATAGTCCGGCCTCAAGTCAAACGGTTGGGACAGTTTATGTAAAGACTGGGATCCATAAACTTAAGTAAATGTGACTGGTCAATGTTTTATGTTCAGGACAACGATATTATTGAATACTTGTATTCAAGGTGTATTACATCTGTTTCAAAATTTTTGGGACACACAGAAAGGACTTACAGGTTGGATTGGTTTTTGTAATTGATATTCTCCAGAGAAAGGTGGTGTTACAAAAAAATGCCATCTTCAGATTGCTTCATGGTATTACTGAGCCGAAATCAGTTGATGAAAGGAAACACTTGTTCTTGCATATTCAGAAGCATCCTTCAGTCTCAACTCAACTTGCAAGTCTGGACTCCACGACTGGTTATAGTCCATAATCAACTTGGCTTTGTTTTGGTTATTGTGGTTTGTATTTGGATCCTTTTAGAGTTTTTAACAAGTATTCTATGTATGCAGCAGTGTTTTTGAACATGTAGTAGTGTTTTTGAATAATATCTTTGTATGTTAAATTTATTGCATCTGAGAGTAACTAGGTGCTCAACAACTGAGTACAGGGGTAGGTATATTTTTAATACTTTAAAACAATTTTGGAGGTTATTTATTTAATGTATTAAATTAAAAAAAATTTGGAGGTTATTTATTTAATGTATTAAATTAAAAAAATAAATGGTAAGTTGAATCTATATAATAGGTACTATTTGATATATTCAATTCATTCATTTTATAATGATATACATGGATAATATGGGAATGGATACAATAATGTTGTTATTTAAGAATTTTAGCTAACAAATTAAAAAAAAGATATATCTTACTAACTTGCACTTAAATATAACAATGAATGATTATATTAATAAAAAGATCACTATCTATAAATATGCATCTCATGGTTCATGGTATATTAGAGCTTATATTGAAGAATATAATAAAACAAATTAATTACTTCTTTAAAAATTACAATTTATCTTTTACAAGTTCAACTTTGATTGCACACATATTAACCTCTTCGTATATTCTACAGTGGTCTCGTGTGCTTCAAATTCTATTGAACTTGTTACAATAATGAATTAACATAGATATTATTGAGTCTATTTTTTTAAACTAAATTTCATGGTACCTCAAGGAGTAGTAATAAGAGATGGACAGAATTAACATAAATAATAAAAAATGAGAGAATTTATATAACAACTTTCTATATACCTATATATAAAAGTGCACAAATTTAGCATTTCATATGTGAAAATAGCACATAATATGAACATTAATTCTTTGATGGTGAAACTTGACTCCTTAGTTATTATAAAAAGTATACCTTAATTAATTGGGGCCTTGCCCAATCCCTTGAAGATATTCTATGAATGGTGAACAGATATCAAATATTAAGCTTAAATCATATTTAAAAGCAAGCGATAAAGTAGTAGAGGCTTTGGCTAATCTTTGGGATTGATTACGAGAATCATTTTAATTAGTGTGATAAGCTTTTAGCGCAATGAGGTTAGTTGTTTAATATGGAGAAAGTGAAAAGTCCATAATTCTATTTTAAGAGATAAAAAACTATAACAATCTGAGCCATAAGAGGTCATTGATAATAAAAAAATGCAATGAAAAGGTGAGAAGTTCACTGTTAAATATGATATACTTTATTTTCTACTTATAATAAAATTAGATTAGTGGATTTAAATGGGGAAGGTGAGAATCCATAATTTTAGTGTGAGAAGAGAAATAATAGTAACCCAACTCATAATAAAGCATGGATAATAGGAAAATGGAATGAAAGGAGTTCACCATTTTATATAAAGTACTTTATTTGTTATTTAGTACTTTATTTTATTTTATCTTTATTTGTTATTTAGTACTTTATTTTATTTTATCTTTATTTGTTATTTAGTATTGATAAGAAGGTAAGAGGCTTACTAATTATGGTTAGCTTTTTTCTTTTACTTTTTTTATTTATCGGGTCAATGCCATACAATCAATGATCAAAGTAAAGGTATCTCCATCTAATTCAGTTTTTGATTTATTTTTCCTATCTACTCTAATTATCCATTTCTCAATAATATTAATATTATTTGTGTTAATAATTATGATCATGTAAAGGTATCTCCATCTAATTCAATTTTTGATTTATTTTTCCTATCTACTCTAATTATCCATTTTTCAATAATATTAATATTATTTGTGTTAATAATTATGATCATATGATAGGGGTTTCGACGCAAATCACATTATCAATCCTTTGTCATGGATCATATAAGCCTCAATTCTACAATTATGATCATATTATAAAAACAAATGTCACAAGCCCATGCATGCAAGTTGTAAAATGATACTATTGTTGCTTTGTGTAAAAAAATTGAGGTTATCATAAAATTTATTGTTAAATTGGAAATTGTGTCAATATAGGAGGATCTACATACAATGCTAAACAATATAACATGTAGTTGGTATTTTTTCCGTGAAGTTATTTTTGATAATATAAAAATTAATAACTTAAAAATAAATGGCTAATTGTTATTCATAATTAGGAGCATTCGTGACTTTTGGGGAAAAAACATTGTAATAGCCGAATTTATAAATACAAATTAACCAAGATAAATTTACTAAAAATATATTTTAGAGTTAAGTTTGGTAGGTGAATTAACGAGCTTACTCTAATTAAGAATTGTTTTTTGAAACATACCCTAATTTATATTTGTAGTATGGAAATTTTCCAAATCACAATGGATATATGTTGGCGATATTTTCATTGATGGCAAATGAGCAACACAAAGAACAACAAGCAAAGCAACAACAACAAGGCAAGGAGCAACAACAATATACAAGGAGCAGCAAGTAGCAAAAGAAGGCAAAGGAGAAAAAGGAGGAGAAACTGTGATACATTAAAAAGTATTGATAATGTTGCAGAGATTACTATATTGAAAAATTTGTTGTGATGTAAAATTGTTGATTGAGTTGAATTGTTGTGATGCAAAGGCAAGACTCCAAGGCAAAGGCAAATATGTTGCAAAGATTGTTGTGATGCATTAATGATAAATATTGGTATTTGTTGTTGACATTAGATTGATGCATTTCATCATTACATATGGCTGCAATTAATATTGGATGGATTATTTATTTTTGTGTTCCAATATTCAAGATCTGAAGAGTTTGGAAACGAATGAGTGGAAGGCAAAGAGTCAAGCCTATTCACTTCATATTCCTATGTGGGATACAAACAACCAACAAACTATTTCTATAAAAGATGTGATTTTGGAAGGCATAATAGGTTAGAGAATGGGAGAATGTGAGGGAGTTGATTGAGCTATTATGCATTAGTTACCTGGAACTTGTGAAGTTGACGTGAAGCAGATTTGAAAGGAAGAAGATGCAGAAATGAAGATGGATATATGTAGAAATTATGATTAGTTAAACTAGAACATTGCTATTTCTTGTTTGCATCAGGAGATGGTAGTCTCCTTTCAAGTAATGGCTTGATAAGCATCAGGTTGGAGTCTGTTGAGGTAGGAGCCTCCTGTGGGTTTTAGCCTACAAAAAACATAAGGGAGTTGGAGCTTCCTTGTAGTTGCAACTTGCAAAAATTGAGGTAGAATCTCTTGTAGGTTGGAGCCTACAAAAAATCAGATATAATAAGGAGTAGGAGCTTTCCTTTGCATCACAACAATAATAAGATCGTGGTTTTCTCCCTTTATGGGTTTCCACATATATTTGGTGTCAATATGTATTGTTATTATGTGGTGATGTGATGTTTTGATTAACTTATTACTTGTTGTTCACATACTCAATATGTTGGTCATTATTTGTTAAGTTGCTCATGCAATGTTTCATTTAATGAGATTAAGGAAAATATTTTTAATGTCCATGAATACACTAAATTGATTCACCCCCCCTCTTAGTTTAGTCAAGTTTTCATCAATTGGTATTAGAGCGGGTTCCTTTGGTGTAAGCCTAACAACTTGAAGGTAGTTATGCTTGAGTCATGAACTATCAAATTGTACTTGTGCTTAGTACGTCAAACTTTCATGAATGGAGAGATAAGGTAAAATATGAATTGATAGCTTATGGACATATTGTGTGGAACCTCATATGTGATCGCTACTGTAAAGACTCTCCCTCTGCGTAAGAACAATAGTGGAATGCTAAGGTGAAATGTGTTATGTTTAATAATCTTCATAATAAGGATCTTGATACAGTAATAGACTTAAAATCTACAAAAGAAGTCTAGGATAGATTGCATCTCATGCATGAAGGAGACACTCGTAGGTGCATTATCAAGAAGGGGAATATAAAGGGGAAAAAAATTCATGTCAAAAGGAAAACATTCAGTCAAATGACCTCTTTGCTAGTGTGAATCGATTTGATTGCCATGATAAAAAGATAGTTGAAGAACAAGCCAATATTGACATATCCTTGACTGAAATAGAAACACTGAAAAATGAAAACAAAGATATAAAGAAACTAGTACAAATATGTGATGAGAGAGAGAGCATAAGTACAAGGAGGAAATCATCAGTTTGAAGACACAGCTTAAAGAAGCAAGGAGAAGAGAAGGGATGATGAATAACCAGCCAAAGGAGAAAAAGGTACAATGCAAAAGATTAGAGTATGAGATTATTTCAGCTAGAAGTGATCTAGATGAAAAGAAAACTCTGTGTGCAAAGCTTGAAGAGGAGATTGTATCCATGAAGGACTCAGAATATGAGAGCAGTAGCTCAAAGGCAACCTTAAAGGATAATGAAGTTCTAAAAATACCTATAGGAGAAGAAGCCAACAACAACATGATTGGAAAAGAAATAAACAAATACAAGCAACATAATCAAAATGAAAAGTATGAAGTGAAGAATGCAATTTGCTCCTAGATATGAGGTTAAGAAACCTGCAAGAATTCAAAGGAGAGAACATATCTCATGCCTCCATTGCCATGGACTTGGACACGTAGCAGCAGACTGTGAGAATAAGAAGATCAAGACTATTCAACAAAACATGCAACAAACAAAAAGGTGTTATCCAATAAGTAATCAAAAGAAAACATCAACCACCAGGTACATAAACTCTTTCTATGGTTATTGTTTTATGTGTCATGAATTTGGACATAAAACATAGTTACCGAACAAACGAGAAAATGAACTAGTACTCGTTTTTTCGAGGTAGTAGAAAATCACCTGATTTTGAAAAGTGGTGATGCCAGAATGCACATTTTTTGAGCATATTTTTAGCACTTTTAAATTTTCTTATGTATCAAGTATAAACACTTTTTTAAAAACGTTAGTGATTTTCATCTTGATTTTGAAAAATGTTGATGCAACATCAACACAATTTTTTAAAGAGTTTATTTTTGACACTTTAATTTTTTTTATGTATCAAGTATTCACACATTTTTTAAATGTTAGTAATTTTCATCTTGATTTTGAAAATGGTTGATGCAGCATCAACTCTTTTTGTTTAGAGGGCTTGTTTTTTACACTTTAAATTTTCTACTGTATTAAGTGTGGATATTTTTTTTAAATGTTAGTGATTTTCATGTTGGTAAAAAAAAAAAAAAAAACAAAAACAAAAACAAACAAACAAACAACTTGACAAAAAAAACTCAAATATTAAAAAAAAAACCCATAAAAATGTAAAAATAAAACAAAATTAAATTGTAAAAATAAAAAAGAAAAATTAAACAAAATAATAAATAAATAGAAAGAAAATATTTCAAAAAAACATAAAATTTAAAGAAAAATTTGAATATTAAAAAAAAAAATCCATAACCATTTATTTAAGTTAAAAATAAAATAAAATAAAATACAACTAAATAATGATAATAAAAAAACCTAAACAAAATTTAAAAAAAAATAAATTAAAAAACTAAATATTTAAATTAAAAAAAATAAATTAAAAAACTAAAAAAAACCACAAAAATTATAAAATAAAAACTAAAAAAAAACCACAAAAATTATAAAATAAAAACAAAAAAAAATAAAAATGAAAAAAAATTATATAAAAAAAAAAAAAAAAAATTAAAACAAAAAATTGAAAAATACAAAATATATATATATATATTAAAAAACAAAAAACAAATCAACATCAAACAATTAAAAAATAATATATATATATATATAGATAGAGGAAGAGTTAAAAAAAAAAATTAAAAACAAAAGTTAAAAAAAAATGAAATTATATATATATATATATATATATATCCGGCTACCCATCGGCGGGGTTGGGGGTTGGCAGGCTAATTCCATGCAGCGCGCCTCCCCGCCCATGCCCGCGGCCAACCATGCCTGTGGGTGACCAGATTTTATTTATTTATTTCTTTATTTTGTTTTTAATTTTTTTTATTATTATTTTTTAAATTTTAATTTAGTTATTTTGATTTTAATTTTTTTAATGTTTTTTATTGTAATTTTAATGGTGTTGTTTTGAATTTTATTTTTTTAATTTTTTTTGTTTATTTGTTTATTAAATTATGTTTATTTTTTCTTCTTATTTTATGATCCCCTTTCTTTTTTTATTTTTTTTATTTTTATGTTATCTTTTTAAGGTTTTTTTGGTCTTTTTTATAGTTGATTTTTTTGTCATATTTTAAAGTTTTTTTTTTATGCTTTATTTCTTGTTTTTTTAATTTTTTGTTTTATTTTGTTTTATTTTTTTCTATATTTGAATTTTTGGTGCTTTTTTAACTGTGTATATATATCTATATATATATATATATATAGATGATTTTTTGTGTTTTTTTATTGTTTTTTTTCAATATTTAAATTTTGTTTTCTTTTTTATTATTTTTGTGTGTATTTTTTTTTAGTTTTTTTTCAATACTTAAAATTTGCTTTCTTTTTATTATTTTTTTTTTGTGTTTTTTTCATTGTTTTTTCTTTTTATCAATATTAAAAAAGAAATATTTTGTATTTTTCATTTTTATTTCTTTATACATTTATTTATTTTTTATTTTGTTTTTTATTTTCATTTTTTCTCTATAGGGTTTGTGTCGATGCTCGTCTAACAACCTGATCTCATTATGGACAATTTGATAGTTGATTTTAAAATTTTCTTTATAATGAATCGAGTCTGCCCCCACAATGTATCAATTTCATGGTTGGTCTCTAAGTTTTCATTACAACAGGTCGAGTTCACCTACACGGCGTGTCAATTTGATGGTTGATTTATAAATTTTTGTTGCGGTGTATCGAGTTGTCTTAGGTTAAGATTTTAAAATCGCTATATATTTAACATTTAAAAAATAAATTACTCTTTGATGTTCATTTTTAAAGCTTTTTGTGATAAAAAATTTTCATAATGTCATGTTTCAAATATTTTGAAAACTTGAGATTTTTTGTAGTTATAATCTTTAGTTTTAATTGCATGGTTGAAAAATTGTCAAGATTTTAATGTTTTTCTAAGTCATGATATTTTATTTTTAATGCTATGGTCGAACACAATTACAATTTCAAGGTTTTTTAGAGTCGAGATATTTTATCTTTAACTTTCACATGGATGGAAATAGTTGGAATTATTAGGATTCGATACATGATATTTTATCTTTAACATCATATCCGAGAATTGTTGGAATTTTATAGTTTTTCAAAGTCCAGATATTTTCTCTTTAACTCTATTGCTAAAAAATGTCAAAATTGTAACCCGCTTTTTTTGTTGTTGTTATTCCAAAATAAACAAAAAAATTTAAAGGTGTTTTTTCATCCATTTAAAAAAAATGGTTTTTACTTCCATTTAAAAAAAAAGTTGAAAATTTACCCCAAAAAAAACATTGTTCTAGCATAAACAATTTTCATTTTTGGGTTGTTTTTTCATGTTTTTTTAGGGTTTTTGGGTTTGAGTACCCGTTTTGAGGTAATAGCTCCCGTTTCATCGGTAACTATGTTATAAGGTGCTTGAATGCAAAATGAATATGAAGAAAAACATGAACGCAAAAAAAAACACATCATTTTCTCTATTTCTTGGCCACACAAGATGTTTTGTGTGTAATAATCTTGGCCACAAAGCAAAGGATTGTAAGTTTCCATATACTGAAAAGAACACTACACAGATGATGGAAGCCATCAAAGCAGACTGAACTTTGAATAAAAAATAAATGCAAATAATAGAAGGAAATCCAATAAAGTATGGAAGAAGAAGAAAAATGAGGACCCTGTTACTTCAATGACATAATGAAGTCATCATAATTTCAAGGGGGGGCTGCTCTAAGCAGCATGGAAATCACCTAGTCAATGTTAGAAGAGTAGCATCATCACAGGGGGAGTGACAATATCACAAGGACAAAACTTGTTGCATTATGCATTTAATAATAGCCTTGATTGAGAAGCTGAAAATAAAGAGTAATTGTTATTTGTAGATTTTCTTGTAACCTCAAAGGACATAAGAGAGCAGCACCAAAAATATCTTGGAAGAGATAATCAATATAAGAAGTTCTTTGTGCATATTCAAACCAAAATATCTAAGTAAAGGAAATTGGGTCTAGGATACCACTAAAATATCAAGTAGAAGAAACCACTAAAGAAAGAGTACATATTTCTCATATAATTTCATACATACATATCTAAGATAAATTGCTACTCTTTCTATTGGGTGAGATATTTATATAAAAGGAAGAAGAAGAAGGGAAAGCATGATTTAGAAAATCAAAACAAATCTATGGAGGAGACTAAAGATAAGAATTGAATTTGTGGGCAATGATGCACTAAACAGAGCAGCTTGGAGATCCAGAAAAAAATGCATTCCAAAGATGGGATAGGCCCGGGTAGACACCAAATTCCATGGAAAGTACACTCCAATGCTTGCCAAGGTTATGATGGTTGTAGACCATTTGTGGTATATACCATTGAAAGAAGTTTTGGCAGAATGGATAGTTGTGAATAGCATAGACATGAATCCCAAAGAAACCAACTTTGGATTTCAGTGTGATCTTCCAGAAGAACGCTTTTAGGCGCACATGACGGATTATGAGTGTGACTACAAAAATGTTGGAAACCCTTCAAAGCAGTGGCGGAAGGGAGAAATGATGGATGTGAAAAATCCTAATGTTGAACCACAGAGGTTGGTTCAAAACGTCGATACAAAAAACATGAATGCGATGACTCCGGAAGACATCACCACACAAAAATATTGCAACCGAGAACGCAAAGTTGAGTGCGAAGCCATGAGGGTTTAGTTAATAATATACCGGAACTTAATCTTATACCCAGCCTAGGCAAAACAATTGTTTTGTTACCATATAATGAAAAAAACAATTACTAGAGGTATGGTGACATACTTTACAATCAATCTGTCAAAAGAGCTATTAATACTATTAAGGAAATCTAGAATGTTACGAGACAAAATTGGGCATTATGGTATAATGATGAGGATGCCAGAGGGCAGATAATATTAAATCAGAGTGTCAGAGTTCCTATGCATTAGACGAATCAAGGCATAATAACTTCTGAGGACTGGTATATGCATGCTTAGAAAATAATATGACAACTACATGAGCGTTATAGTCAGAGGAATCTCATGAAAAGGATGCAAAGGCAACATGATTTTTAATGGTTTGACAAAATTATTATTTGACTGCATGGTTTATTTAAATAATATTGTATTCAAATAAAAACGCCACCATGACTCTAAACTACGGGTTCTCGGTGAATAGCTAATGCATGCAAACAAAGGTTTCTCGTTATCAAATATGTTTTTGCTAAATACATTAATGAATGTCAGCAAAAAATATGTTGGAGACTGGAAGTGATTTGATGGCACACCAGTGTTACACCATGGAAGTGTTTATTGACAACAAATATAGTATTGGAAACTATATTATTGCAGCCCTAATTGGCGTTGTGTTGGATTTGCATTCATTACTTTGTAGCATTCATTATATTGGCATTGATACATGGTATTATTGTAAATGATTGGAAGTGGCATCAAAAATATTTTAGGGTTTCATGCCCTAATTTAGCCCATGGCAGTGAGTTAATAATTTTCTCAATTGGTGTTGTGTTGGCTTTGCGTTCATTACTTCGTAGCATTCATTATATTGGCACTGATACATGGTATTATTGTAATTGACTGGAAGTGGCATGAAGATACTGTAGGGTTTCGTGCTTTAATTTATCCCATGGCAGTGAGTTAATAATTTTTAATAATTTTCTATGAGCAACATTCATTGGGTAATATATTATGAAATACATTGGTAATATGTAATTGGTAACTGATATGGTTGAGATGGCACAACGAGGATGGAGGCATAACTACAACAACGTTACACATATTATGATGGCAGTGATCACTAGTTCAACGTTATTGCAACACTAATGTATTATTATTATATGAAAGTGTTATCAGTGTGAGTAGGCATCTTTTATTTTATTTTTACATAATCGGTTGTTGTTTGTATTCCAAAAAAGATTGGGGAGGCTAAGCTCCAGTGTTACAAGGCATTATGTCCGGGAAGCAAAGAAAGGAAATATTAAAAGGAAGACAAAATTCCTCTGTGCTTCTGTCATTCTTGACTTGTGGAAAACCTGAACAAGTATAGATTCTAATAAACCGAAACAGTAAGAAACAAAATTTGCAAGTCATGCTTAGTCTATGTTAATATGACTGATTTGGTGGGTTGTAGATTTTTCAGGATTGCATTCAGCTTCTGTGCTCCTTAAATTTGAAGAGTCGATGCTGGGAGCGTTACTTTTTTCCATGATGAACTTCAGAATGTCGACTGCATCTATTTGAGAGATTATTGAACTGCTCCTGAAGGGAGGAAACTCTGTGGAGAAAGAGACCCGAGGTCATCCTCATGCTTCTCCTTAGTGATCTGGGCATGGGTGTTGATTTTGGTGTCCAAAATCTTCTGGTGAGCACGGATTTGTTCCAGTTCTGCTGCAGATCGACACAGTGTAAACAGTCATTTCTCGCCATTGCGTATGGCCAATATGAGTTCTCCTTGCATAGTGAGGTCAATGTGCTGCATTGTTGCTGATCCAATGGGTCTGGGAAGAAGAAACTTGGAGGAGGATTAATAGAGATGAGAGAAGGGGAACGATGGCTTGGAGCAGTAGATTGGCCGAGAGCAGACAAAAGGTGGAGCGGATGCAGCCAGGGAGAAGCGTAGATGTGATTCTGAGAGAAGGAGAGAGCGGTTATATAGGCGGGCTCTGGCAAGGGGGTAGGGAAGGAAGGGGAGGGAGTCACGGGAAGAATGCGAGAAGGATCAGTGTGAGCAGGCTTTATTCATTAGCTGGCATGATAAATACATGGCAAAAGTGAATAATGTTGGAGGCATGCATTATTAATGGTATTCATTATATTGGAAAATACAACGAATACATGGCAGGTTGGAGAACGTTATTTTCCTTATGGAACATGTGTCTTTATTTGGTACACACCATGGGGCATTCATTGTGTGGTCAAACTGATGGCAATATTCATATTAATTGACAAGCTTCAATAACAGTTATTTTTCCAAATGCTAAAGTTGAAGTGCTTCTATGGATTGGGGTTTTGCACCCTATTGTTTGGAATTCATATCATGGAACAAAGTTGAATACATTTGGTGGAAAACATTTGTTAAAATTTTATTGTGATGTGACAATACATTTTCCAACATTGTGGAACAACGTGTTCATACCATTCTATTGGCAGCATTCAATATCATTATATGCAACATAATTCATATTATATACAATATAGCGGTGTTCTCTACAAATATATATAGCACCTTTTCAATATAACAGAGGAAAGATATACAAAAATATACAACGCTCATTTGGTGCCCTAATTAGGGCTTTCGACCTGTGTTAAAACATTAGATTATATGCATTTTTTATTATTATCCAAATAATAAATATGCCATCTCCATCTAATAGAATGACCAATCTTTCCTCGAAAAACATTAATAAAAAAAGGAATGTACAAGAATAAGGTGGTGCATGTGCAAAAGGTGATCCTGAATACAGGGTACCACAATGTTATGTTCAATCTGTTGCTCCTAAATTACACCAAGAGTATTTTTCAAAATTTCAAGAAGAGACACTTTTTTATATATTTTACAGTATGCCTAATGATGAGGCTCAACTATATGTTATATAATAGACGCTGGTTTTTATCTACAAAGGTAGAGGGCTTGACAACAAAGATCCATTTGTAGTCTTAAAAGCAGATATTGCAACATATTCGTAGCTATACTAAGGAATCTTTTACAGGCTACAAGACATCTATAACCCTTGCCATTGATGTCAAAAGGAGAGGTAAGCAGAGGTTATGGGCAACAATGAGAAATATATTTGAGGAAAAAAGGGGGAGGACTAATGTGTTGCCCTCAATGTCAAAGGGAGAGATTGTTGGCAATATTGTCATTGATGGAAAATTAGCAGAAAGCAAAGGCACAACACAAAGAACAACAAGGAAAGGAGCAACAACAAGGCAAGGAGCAACAACAATACAAGGAGCAGCAAGAAGCAAAAGAAGACAAAGGAGCAGAAGAAGGAGGAGGAGTTGTGATACATTAAAATGTTCTGATAATGTTGCAGAGATTACTATATTGAAGAATTTGTTGCGATGTAAAATTGTTGATTGAGCTGAATTGTTGTGATGCAAAGGCAAGACTCTAAGGCAAAGGCAAATATGTTGCAAAGATTGTTGTGATGCATTAATGATAAATATTGTTATTTGTTGTTGACATTAGATTTATGCATTTCATCATTACATATGGTTGCAATTAATATTGGATGGATTGTTTATTTCTTTGTTCCAATATTCAAGATATGAAGAGTTTGGAAACGAAATAGTGGAAGGCAAAGAGTTAAGCCTATTCACTTCATATTCCTATGTGGGATACAAAAAACCAACAAACTATTTCTATAAAAGATGTGATTTTGGAAGGCATAAGATGTTAGAGAATGAGAGAATGTGAGGGAGATGATTGAGCTATTATGCATTAGTTACTAGAACTTATGAAGTTGATGTGAAGCAGATTTGAAGGGAAGAAGATATAGAAATAAAGATGGAGATATGCAGAAATTATGACCAGGTAAACCAACACATTGTTATTTCTTGTTTGCATCAGGAGATAGTAGTCTCCTTTCAACTAGTGTCTTGATAAACATCAAGTTAGAGCCTATTGAGGTAGGAGCCTCCTGTGGGTTGTAGCCTACAAAAACATAAGGGAGTTGGAGCTTCCTTGCAGTTGCAACTTGCAAAAAATTGAGGTAGCATTTCCTTGTAGGTTGGAGCCTACAAAAAATTAGATAAAATAAGGAGTAGGAGCTTGCCTTTGCATCACAACAATAATAAGATGGTGGGTTTCTCCCTTTACGGGTTTCCACAAATATCTGGTGTCAATATGTGTTTTTATTATGTGGTGATGTGATGTTGTGATCTTATTACTTGTTGTTCACATATTCAATATGTTGGTCATTATTTGTTAAGTTTCTCATGCAATGTTTCATTTAATGACATTAAGGAAAATATTTTTAATGTCCTTGAATATACTAAACTGATTCACCCCCCTTATTAGTTTAGTCAAGTTTTCATCAATATAGGTACTTCATAATTGTAAAAATAATCTTTAATTAAATAAAAAAATTATATTACAACTTCATTTATTTTGGTTGTTGTTGTGGTTATTGATTCCCCCCCGTCCTTGATCTCCTTTCTTCTTATTCATCCCCTTATTTTTATTTGTATTGGATGGGTTTGTAGTGTTGAGTTGTTCAAACGACTGTTGTTGTTGTTGGAATAAAGGTTGAACAAAATTGACCCCTACATTTTACTGAGGTTGGGGGTTATTATGTTGTGGGAAAGGAAAATATGGACTCCCTTGATTAGGGTTTGAGTAATGAGGTTGGGAGGTTGAAGTGCCTTTTGAAGTGCGTGCAAGGTACCAATTTCCTTACATGGGAGGATTTTGAGGAGGTGCAAGTTGGTTAGGGTAATATCCAACACTGCATGGTGTTGGTGTTATAGATGTCATAGGGAATGCTTAGAATGATGGTTGTTTGCCATACATATTTCAAGGATATGCAAGTGGATTCCTAGGTTGAGTTTGGGTAAGGTTTCCAATCAACCCATCAACAACATTTGATGCTCCTGGTTTATCTTGAGTAAATTATTGTAAGCGAGGAGCATTGGGGATAACATACTAAAGATACCCTGATTATGTGTAAATGAGCTCAATTTGTTGAGCTTTACTGATAGCTTCTTGTTATTTTTGCGGCAAGTAAGTTACAACATATTTTTCTATGACAAGAAAAAGTGATTTCAAGAATAAATCTAGAAGGAGAGGGGTTCTTATGTCCACTTTTCAAAGACTACGATTCTTCCACCATTCATGGACGTGATCTAAAAGATGGGTGGAGGTAGTCTATCGAAAGTGGGTTAGTAATTCCAATATTGTGTCATGGTGAATTATGGGCTGAAATAAGGTGAGGAAAGAGTTGGATAAAGACTCAAAGGTTCCATGTGAGCCTCCAGTCTCGCTAATATACCATTTCGCAACAAGGCATGTGAGGGTGCATTCAAATAATCTCAGTCGAATTGAGTCCTCAATTATGTTGTTGGAGGAACACCATAGATGAAAGGTCATGATATGGTTAGTGGGGTATTCCACCTATTTTCTTTAGAATTTGGGAATATCCTATGGTAACTTAGTTGGCATAGGGGGCCATTGGGCATTATGTGCAATAGGATCATTTGTAAGTTTCGTAAGACTTGGGAGGTTCAATGAAGCTACAAATGGTATCCTATTATTGTTTTCCATGATAGTATGACCTTGCAGTGTGGTGTTGATAGGATTCCCCTACGGGGTAGTGTTGGTAGGGGTACCCTACAGGGTACTGTGTGTATTACTATGCGGGTGGTGCTAGGTGTACTTTGAGAGGAACCAACTTCTAACAAAGTCACACCAAGAATGGATGTGCCAAACATGGTAGATGGATGTTGTCTTCCATTAAGAAATGGTGAGAGACCGAGAACTCCTCTCAGTAAAGGTGGGACGTATTGTAGGAACCTAGAGTGATGGGAAACCCTAGGGTCCCTTATGGTGCCCTAGTAAGTGTGTGGGATGACACTGTGAGGGGGAATTTTTAGTAAAACAAATTAATGAGTCACATAAATAAGACAAAGGGAAAAATAAATGGTTAATTTTCCCTTTAAATTTTTTTAATGTGTCAAATAATAAAGAAAAAGGTTTGTGAGGTTTTGTGTATAATAAAAATCCTAAAATACCTAGCGTCCTTCCTCTCAATCAATAACTAGGCCTTGTGAAGGCTTGTAGAAGGGTATTGGGGCCATGTCTGAAAAGTACTGGTGATGCTTTCAGTATCCCAAAACCGACCAAGGTATGGAAGAGGGCTATGACGAGGGGTATTGGGGCCACATATCGAAAGTATTAGTGACACTTCCAGTAGCTTGATCGAAATCACCTGCAAGTGCAAGTGTTCCCGCAGTTGTCACTATATGTAAAGATGCACTAGAAATTTGGCCACTGATCTACCTATGTCTAGTGGGAATGAGATAATATTAGCTTTTGGTTGCCAACTTTGGACCTAGAGCCCCTACCAATTGTCGTGAGGCAAGAAGGAGGCTCGTGATAATTTTCCATCTAGGCCTTGCCCCTTCACGAGTTTCATCTCATTACCAATTTTGTCAATGGATGGTGTAGGATTTGAAGCCTCCTTAAAAAGAAAACTCTTATGTTTCAAATGAAGAACAACCACGGTGGCTTATGGATGCTACCCCCATGGTCCTAACCTAAATTATAAATTATTTTGTGAACCCTGTGGGGAATTTAATTGGTTCAAGTAAAGGTTATTTTTAAAGAGTTTGTTCTTTGCTTAGGGTGTGCCAAAATTTTAAATTCAAGATAAACTAAGTACAAATATTGCAAAAGAGCATACCCTTTGTACAAAGTTTAAGTGAGTTTAGTGTGTGATGTGATGGTGTGTGTAAGGTGAATGGTGAACATACAAAGTGTTTGAATTGCAACAATGTGGATATGCGATGATCCTTTATAATTTCCCCTAATTACACTATGTTATGTTGTTCCTTGCAATCAAAGAAAAAGATTTGTGGATAATGGGCCACTTACTTTTCCTAATTATGCTAGATGAGCATATAGGGAGATGGAAAAATTAGTGTTTTGAGAAACGTTTCGAAAACCCCCACAGGTTCACCACAAGGGTGCAAGGGAGGGAGGACCTACTCTCTTTCTTACTAACACCAAATCCTAGTCCCAAAAATGAGATTGGTTTGCAAAATAAGTAAAATATGTGTGGATTAGGGTTGCTTACTTCTTTCCTAGTTAAGCTTAGTTGTAATTTTCCAATTGAAATGAAGATGGTAAGTAGTATTTTAGAACCTTTTCAGATCCCCCCACAGGTTCGTCACAAGGGTGCAAGGGAGGGAAGGCATGCTCTCTTTCTTACTAACACCAACTCCTAGTCCCAAAAAAGAAATTAGTTTGCAAAACAAGTAAAATATGTGTAAATTAGGGCCACTTACTTCTTTCCTAGTTAAGCTATGTGTAATTTTCCAATTGAAAGGGAGATGGTAGGTAGTATTTTAGAACCTTTTTGGATCCCCCCACAGGTTCACCACAAGGGTGCAAGGGAGGGAGAGCCTACTCTTGTTCTTAATCACACTACTCCTAGTCCCAACATACAAAATTTTAAAGTAAAAGATAAGAAAGTTACTCTAATTATGATGGTTAGTAAATCAAAACTAAAGCTTATCTGAACTAGAAAAAATTACAAGAGTGTAGCAATATCACTAAAGGATGCCAAAACACTCAGGAAAATGAAATTAAAATGAAGATAATGGTTATTTGTGTGTCTCGTGGGTTATGTTATGCACAATCGCAAGACCTACGTGACTATCTCTGTAAAAAGTCATGATACCAATCAAAAAAATTGAAAAGGGAGGCTTCTAGGCCATAGACAAGTCTAATGGAGACCTACAAAGCTTCATAAATTTATGTGACTAAAACCAGATGGAGAAATAGTGAGAAAATGCTTTCCAAACAACCAAATTATATCAAAAAATGTAACCAAGTAAAGTCGCCAATTTGTATGGTGTATTTGGTATCATATGAGTCCCAAATCCACCTCTCTTAGAGCTGGTTGCTTCCTAAAATAAGGTATACAAACAATGAATAATGTTAGTGGTTAAACGTGGACTAACAAAGCATTGAATTAAGTGAAAACAATGCATAAAAAAAACTAAAATTAAACTAAACTAAACAACTTGTAATAAGCACATGAAGCTAAACTAATCAACAAAGTAATAGGAAAAGGGTCCTCTTTATTGATTATTGGTAGAGGAAGAGTTACAAATGAGTATCAAAGATACTAGAAAAGTTTTTTTTTAACAATGGTGCTCAATAGTTCTTAATGAGGATTTACCCTTCTCAATCCTTTTTGCAAGTTCTTGCTCTCTTAATGAAGAAAATTAAAATCTCTCAATGGTAAAATTATCTTAGCATTGGTATGCTTGATTACTTTAGAGAAATTTTGGAAGCATAACAATGCAAAAATTATTTTGTTTTCTGGCTCTCCATGCTTTTGCATTTATAGAAATTTTGAACACCCTCTCCCTCCTTTGGCTCATCAATGAGGTTGTTTGGCTCATAAATGAGATGAGAGATACCATCCTCCTTCAATTAAGGCTTCTTGAGGCTCAAGGCTCAAATGGTCAGCCCCATCGTGTCAATAGTTTGAGTGTTCTTCAAGTAAATGTGCCTCTCGAGGTGTTGATTAGGCTTTCTGCGACCCTCACAACTATCGAAGTAAAAGTCGTGAGGGTGCAATAAAATATATTTAGAGCGCCCTTGAGAGTTGATTTTTTAAGTCAAATTTAGGAAAACCTTTTGAATTTTTCCTTTCCTAATGTTTTCAGCTCAAAATGTGTCATTTTTACATGTTTCTTACTGACTCTAAGAGCCTTTTTTGTGTACAATTGAGTGTACCATTTTTTCATAATAACAATTGTTCTGGAGATTAGAGAGTCGTGAACTCAAGATAGGTTTGAGATTACTAGGGAACTATCGTTCCCCATTATGTTCACAAGAATATTGTTAATCAAGGAAAAATTCTTATACTTCTTTGAACCAACCCCTTAAATCTAACAAGGTAGGTGAGATAATGGGACAAATCTACCTGGAAATTTGTGCCCTAATGTTGTGACTAATCTTGAAGAGAATTCATAAGATTTCAATGATAAAAGAAAATTATTTACGAGGGATTTGAACATAAAATGAAATTAAAAAATAATATTTACAAACTGTTGTTGAAATTTCACAAAAATTATGAAATAAAAGTCTACACATTGAAAAATCAACAAACATGAATTAAAAATCTGACATAAAGAGTTGCAAACTAATCAGTGTTTTGAAGTTTTTCAGCCTCAAAAAACTGTAGAGCCTTATCTGTGTTGAATTTATAAATTAAAGAGAATAAACTGCTAATAAAAATACAGATCTCTGTGAGAAGTATACACAGCAAATATAGAGAAAAATATGTTGATTTATTAATTGAATGTCTACGAGTATAGAAGAATCAAAAGGAATAATCATGTGAAGAATCTTCACCAGATCATATTCAAAGCATCTGCAATGTAAAGAAATCACATGCAGAAGCTCTGGAAAGAAAATAAATGATGAGACAACCCTCAAACACATTCAGATGATCTGATACAATAATAGACAACCTATTTCTCTGCAAGATCAATTGTTGTTATCACTATTTAAATGAACACCAAACCTTCAAACAACAAATAAAATAATAGGAATTCAACTTACTTAAGAAGATATGTCCAAAGGTTGAGTGGAGTTGCTCATTTGACTTTATCATTCCTTCAAAAGTGATGATGCCACCTTTTGGTTCAACTTCTTGTAGCTCGCAGAATATTGAAATCAAAAGGAAGGAATGACAACTTAATAACTTAATGCCTACCTCTCATCGCAGTATTATCTCTCCTCCCTTCATAGGTGCTCTTCCTATTTCATGCCTCCTCAAAGTAGTTTGGAAGTTAAACCACTTTTGGGGTTCATTATGTTTTATTTTTTAATCAAATGTTGATTAGAATATGAGGATGGGGTTTCTAAAAGGAAAGTTAAATCAAATTAACTTTATGAATTATTATGTTTTAATTTCCTAATAGGTGGGACCCCCCTAATCCATAAAATAAGCCCTTTAATATGACTCCCTGACATAATTGTTTTTTCTCATAAATAATTAAATAATCATTAACCACACATGCATTATATGCTTCCAAACAAAATAAGATAACAAATAATGTTATTATAAACTATTCATCCCTCCAATGTGAGAACAAAGGCATCATTATCCATTATATCCATTCATCATCAAACAAGAAAAGATAAGCATCTTATGTCTCCCAAAACACCTCTTATCTCTCCATCCTTAATCATAATGATAATCAACAAATATGCATCTCAAAAATATATACAATAGATGTATTATAAGATCCCAAAATGCCATCCATAAAATAAGTACTATAAACTATCCATATATGCATACAAAATCTTGTCATAAGTCTATGTGAATAAGTGTTGAGAAAATAAACTAAAATAGTAGCAAAAATTAGGCATGATCCATCCATAAATAAAATTGAATCTAACAGTATCAATAAACTATCATTTTGGCCTGTGAGAAGGTGCACTTATAACTTAAGGTGACAAAGTGATAAGAACCATCAGAGGAGTCTAATCTCGTAACCTAATATTTTTTCTTCTCAAGGTTGGCAGTGGGTTGAGGAAGTTTAATGACATGCTTAGAGGGTTGAGTAGTAGCTTGTGAAGGTTGGTAAGCAGACCTAGAAGATTGGGTTGTTGGTTGTGGAGTGGGGACAACACGAGAGGCAGTTGATTGTAATTGATGTGATACATGAGCTTCTAGAGGAGGTGGAGGAGGAGACAATGAATATGTTGTCCATCCCTAGACAGAATACAATGGTTGTGGATGAATGATGTTTTTCCAACCATCATTGGTAGGGACTGCAAGTGGGGTTGAAATATGAGCTAGCACTGGGATACCAATACTAGGCCTATTATGGATGGATGGTTATGGAAGTTGAGCAACATGTTGGCCAGTTAAATTTACAATGCCAGTTTAGAGAAGTTGTTTCAATTCTTTTGAATCTCCATCAAAATGCATAGAAACTCTAGGCCTTTCATCCCTTCTTATCCCAAATGCTCTGTTTTTATTATTCCTTCCCCTTCCTCTGTTTCGATTATAAAAACTCATGTTGTAAAAGAAACATTATGTAGGTCATGGCAAAATAAAATATCATAATATCAATCAATCTCTTATTACATGAGTTTTGAATAACATATAATTGGGAAAAGAAATTTGCATGGAAAGGGATAATCTCATAATGCATCATAAGAACTCATCTACAATTAATAAATAAAAGTTTGCATCATATAATGATTTAAAAGGTGATGATATCGAAAAATGTTATAGGCATATTTTTTAATTTTACGGAGGCCTAATGTATCATAATAACACATTACTGATAGGCATCTCAAATTTAATGAGAGGGTGATTGGACATAAAACAGAGGTCTCTTTTTTATTTATCTAAAACCGTATGACTCGAGTTGAGTATGGCATCGAGAGGCATATAAAATTAAGCAGACATAAAAAGATAAAGACTCTTGGCAAATATGTGAGGGTCATACTCTTATAATGAGATCATTGACTTGGAGTTTATATGGCTCACAAAAGAAAACAAGATGTTGGGTATATCAAAATGATTTGAATCAAACAAATCCCCTTTTTTTATTAAGCGAACAGAGACATGAAAGATAACCATGATTTTTGTATTGTAGAAAAATTAATAAGGAATTTATGAATCTATAAATGAATCCATGTTATTAGAAACTTGCCTTTCCCAAGCCATGAAGAGAAAACATTGGTTTAGTTCCATGATAACATCAACATGGTTTTGTGCCCGAGACCCTAAGGTCTCAAGAGCTCACACTATAGGGTTTTGTTTTATATCTGGAGAGAAAGAGTAGATAGTGTGTTAAGATTAACACGGGGATGACCCATTTATATGAAAATAAGTAAATTGTGGGTTAAGAATAGAACAATCATAAACCATGATTATTTGCAAAGCCATTTTGAAAATTATAATATAAAAAAAAAAAAGGGCCTGCATGTTGCATCACTCAAGATGCATCACTTTGTATGTACTTTCACTTTTGAATAACCCTTATAACAAAGTGAGAAATACATACGTCAAAAAATGCTACAGTCCTAGCCTTTGAACAAGAAAATATGGACAAAAAAATTATTTTACTCAGGGACAGAGCATATAGAGACAGTCCTGGTAGGTCATGACAAGACATTTCGACAACTCCTTCAAATACTAAATGTAATAGACATGACAAGATTTATTAAAAAATGAGGGGGATAAACACAAAGTTAGGAATTTTTAAAGAACATAATGTGTTTTTGTGCCAAGACTTGAGTCTCAAGGGCTCGCACTACATGGCTCAAGAATTTTGAGTAGTGAAGGTTGTGGGACAAGACAAAATCATGCAAATACCATGTGGAGGTGTTTATCCTTTCCATGCAAACAAATATTAGCTGCATAGAAGTATGTAGAGTAAAAACTTTGAATAGAAACGAATTTTATGAACTTCGAAGTATCCTCAAATAAACATAGAGGGGGTTTTATCCTCAAAGGAATGATTTCAAAGGAGTTTGTGATGACATCAAGCAATTAGTAGACAAACCGAAGGAAGAACGGGAATGGAGGAGTAAAAACTCAATGTAAATTCATCCTATTAAAGCTGAAATATATTACTTGTCGTAGGCATACCTGAAAATTTCGCACACCAAAAGAAAACAATTACCCTGGTGTTTAAGAATCTCCTTTCTGTTCCTCAGCTCCTAGTAGTAATTTGAGGCAGTTTGAGAGGGAACAACTAAAAATGGAGGATCCCGACATGTTCAATACCCCTGAAACTTTAGGGGAAAAGTGTAAAATGGCATGCTATGATTGAGAATTTAAGCATAGTGGTGAGTAAATATCTAAGTAAAAGTGGGTGTAAAGATTTCCAAAGTGGATGGCTATGTCCTAGAGAAAAATGAGGTATGAATTTTATGTAGGATTCATTAAACCGGTGACCTCTGGTAATTACAAACGTGACTTCACTGCATAAGGAATGTTTACACAGTCGAGGAGACATGCTAGAATTATTCCCTTATGAGGGATCACAACGAAACAAATAAATGTCATGACGATGGAGGAAGCAATCAAGATATAGCTTTAAAACCAATATCAAGTGAAAATTATAGGAAGGACTAGCCATTATAAGCATCGAAAATAACAAAAACTCCCATACCATGTGAGCCAACATACATGGAATGGCATGTTGGATTTATAACTCACTTGCTCACATAGATTCATCTCTAGTTAGATATTTGGATTGCACTGCCATGCCATGACACATAGAAGCCAAACAAAAATATGTTGTGAACACTCGACCTTTCCACTAAATTTATTTTCCACATATATTAATTCAATATATCAGTCTATTTGTTAATGCTTGTAATATTTCATTGTTCAAATATGTGCCCTGCTGCCACCTTAAACCACATGTTATAACTTACAACACAAGCTTTGCAATCTAGTTCAATAATATAATTATATAAATAATGATCTCATCCTTATAACCATAAGTATTGCACAAAACAATGTAAACCTTTGTTATGAATGGGAATTATAAACTTGTGACTGCGAGACTATATAAAAAGTATTTTGTATCATTCAAAAACCCTTGAGCGGTGATATACTATGTTTCGACCATGAGAAATAAAACAATATAATGTGAATATGAATTCCTATGTGAGATGCTTGCAAAATGGTTTTCAAACTTTTGTCAATGAAAACTATATGTGTTTAATGTATGGCAACCAGAAGTTCAACCCTTACTCCTTTTCTTTGTGGAAGCTTAGCACATTTAGAACTTGGCTAGTTATGCTTATATTTCCTTCCATTTGTCATATTCATGGCATAAACTTTGCCTCCATCCCAAACTTAGTTGAAAACCTGAATGTGGAAGAAGACTTGATGTACCGGTATATTTTTCTCATATCATCACAAATTTGCATAATCTCTTTATGTGGTTATCTCAAGGTAGGGCCCCACCTACTAGTTTTATTTTTATTATTTTTTTGAAATTTGTATTTAATTTATTTTTTACTAAAATAGGGAAGATAATCACAATGATTTGTGAAATTTTCAACATTGATGTGCATTGACACTATGCTTCATGGATTTACCAACAAATACTAACCATACATTAATTTAAAAAGCTCTAAAGGCTCCATTTTAATTTTACAAAAGATGTACAAGTTTCATGAATTTATTAGTGATTTATTTAATTATTTAATCAAGATGTTTTTTTGTCTAGATTGGATCATTATTTTGTTTTCATCCATCTAGAATCTTTTAGAGTGGAAAAAAGTGGGGGAATCAACTCATAGGATCATTTTTACCGGTGAGCCCCAATTTGGCAAATTGGGGTCTGAAACCTTCTAGGAGCATTTTGAGGCATCAAACGATGTTCTTTGGGGGGTAAAACTTTGTTGCTTTATTGCAACACTTTTTTCCCTATTCTAGACACAAAGACGTATGGAAAAGTTTTGCCACTCAAAAGTTGACCTTCTTGTTTTCACCACCATAATTCGAGAGGATGTCACATCAACCCCCAGAACCTATGGAAAATGGGATAGCTACGTGATTATGATAAATAAGACACTATAAGTTTCCATATTGTAACTATGGTTAGGAGTTGAGGGAGTAAACCCTAACCAC
Organism: Pinus tabuliformis; assembly: GCA_031772625.1. Taxonomy (NCBI): domain Eukaryota; kingdom Viridiplantae; phylum Streptophyta; class Pinopsida; order Pinales; family Pinaceae; genus Pinus; species Pinus tabuliformis. Next base: position 562,371,527 of record CM062817.1, read on the forward strand.
TAGTAGGTTATCGAGTTGTCATATAATCGAACCACTGGGAGGAAGGGTTTCCATTCTTTGCGAGTGCATTTGTTCCATAGATAAGCAGAGTAGCCGAGAGGGATAGAGAGAGAGAACACAAAGAGGAATTGTGCACAGTTGTTGCCCCTGGGCCACAGGCCTTACTTCTTTGTACTTACAACCATTTTCTATTTAGATGAAGAGAGCAGAGAGGCCTCACCTTCTAGTGGGGTTTTCTCCTGAAAGGGTTTCTCAGGTTATATCTTGTACCAAATCATGGTTTGTGAGTTTTTATTTCAATGTTCTTTATTTTGTGCATAATTTTAATTTGCATGCATGCGCGATAAATAATAATCTATATATTCAGAAATTTAAAGAGGGATAAATCCTTATCATGTATATTTCAAATTTTTAATTATAATTTTATCAGATCTATTGTGACAAAATGTCTAGTGGAATATCCACGGCAGTTTGCGAATCATTTGTGGAGACTTTTCCAACAAATTCTTCACTATAAAACATGGACATTCTAAGCATTACACATGTTAAAATTGCATTCAAATATTTATATTCAATCCTTTTCTAGAGGGAACATTCAACCATTCACACTTGAGATCAAAGTCTAGCTTAGTGTTAGTCATAAAACATCTCCATTGATAGAAATGGGTTTATACACTTATTTGATTCATAGTAGATTATAGGAATCTGAAAAGGGTGAGTCACTCTCCACCAAATTGTAGGCACAACTACACTATAATCTTTATGGTAGTTAGCCACCCTTAAGCCAAATCTAATGCCTTAAGAGGAAGTTTCGCTTGGGGTTTAAAAAAAATCAAATCGAGATAGGGGACATGAAGGATGCTCTCTTTCATACACAAGAATTCAGCGTGCTACCTGTTAGCCATTGTGTTAGGTCATGTTATCTTTCACTGTGTGGCCACTCTAGGTCTACACAACACAAAGGGAGCCCTCCACTGAGTCGATAATTCCTTGGTAATTCCCTTTTTAGTGCCATTTTTGCATAATTTCAACGAGATTTCTCAACAATTGGCCACTTTAGACTTACATGGCATAAAGGCAGCCATTCACTAATCCAATAGTCCCTCAGTGCTTCCCTTAGTGTTTTTGTGCATATATTCAGTAGGCTTTCTCAACATTTTCATCTCGCCCTCTAACTTAGGTTGATGGCTTCAACATTGATTTCTCTCACAAATCAGGTAGTCCACAACTCCACACAGGTTTTTTGTGACTTAGAGGGTTCTCGGTCACCCTCAATCAAAGTCACCCTTTTAGCCCTATGTGTGGTTCAATTTTCTACTCACATATTCCACTAGTTAACTAGCATACACTTCTTTGTCTCTATCTCATTCCCCTTCCACTACTCATTGTTATCCTATACTCTTCACTATGTTCTATTCTCCATGCATACTCCTATTATGAGAATTTATTTGGGTCCCTCCTTGATCTGCACAGTCAAAAAGAAGTCTCCAGAATGGGTACGTAGCCCATACTCTTGGAGCATCTTTAGACCACTCCCATTCCTTAACTACTAGTAGTTAGGTGGTTCAAATATTAAATCTGAAATAAGAACATCCAATTCATGTGAGATAGGAAACTTCTTGAATCCCCTTTATAGCTTTCCCTCTCAAGCATCGATATCCGTGTTGGTTTCTCTCTTCTTTAGTCTTTGGTAATATATATAAATAAAATGCATATTACAATTGTTCTAGGCCTTTTGACCCATTTTCATTTACTTGCTCCTACAATGTCATTACATTAATTAATTATAATTATAATATTTTTTGGGGATTAAAGACTGCAGGTATTACATTACCTTCCTCCATGAAGTGACAAAATTTGGCAAGAGCTTATGGTTGTTCACTTCTTTTAAACTAGCTAATAGATTTTTAGCTCCCTAGTGAATGTTAAGGCTAAAAATAACTCTCATATTAAAAAAATAACCTATCATGTAAAACTAGACCATATTTAAAAAGAACCTCTTAGAATCTAAAAGTATTTCCCTATTAACCCCATAGGGTAAACATTTATACTAGGGGTTAAGAGCTTTATCCATCAACATACTCACTTACTTTTGTTAGCCATACTCACTTTACTTTTATCGCCCATTATGCCTCCCACTATTTATTGGGGTTAACATTGATACTATGTGTTAAGAGCTTGGTCCATCAACATACTTTTGTTGCCCATACTCATTTTACTTTTATTAGGCATTATGCCTCCCACTATCTATTCAACCCACTATTTATTCAAAGGAATATTAAACATGCCACACACTCACAAGAAAGCATTTATACTAGGTGTTAAGAGCTTTGTCCATCAACATACTCACTCACTTTTGCTGGCCATACTCACTTTACTTTTATGGGCCATTATGCCTCCCAATATCTATTCAACCCACTATTTATTCAAAGGAATGTTAAGCATGCCACACTCACAAGAGAATTGAACTTTAAATGGAAAATATCACTATTTCTATTTAGCTAACGAATAAAATATCAAATTATAAAATTTATCAATATTTTATTATTCATGCATTCCTATCACACTATTATAACATGGTAATACTCAAATTAGTTTTCTTATAATAAATTATAAATAAATAAATAAAACATTAAAACAAATATATATATATATGACACTATTATAACATATCAACTATCACTATTTAGCTAACGAATAAAATATCAAATAATAAAATTTATCAATATTTTATTATTCATGCATTCCTATCACACTATTATAACATGGTAATACTCAAATTAGTTTTTTTATAATAAATTATAAATAAATTATAAAACATTAAAACATATATATATATATAACATCATAGTTAATAAAATAATAATAACCACACACATTAACCTTGTGGTCTATGATGTGTCAATAAAGGTCCACTGAATAATGAATTTTCAAAGTTCTCACATTTTCCACTTCTAATATATGTCTAGTACATCAAGAAATGAATAATGAATTTCCACATCATACCAAAAGCCCCACACGTAAACCTTGTGGTCTATGATGGGTCAATAAAGCTATTAACACAATTATTTGGTATTATCTTTTCTGTTTTTTTATTAATGTATAGTCTCACATTTAAATCATTCTTAAAAAATTAAGGCCAACTTGTCATATTCTTTTCCTTTCAAAATGGGTTTACAATTCCGTTTTAAAAATTTAAAAGCCAACTTGTCATATTCTTTTCCCTATCAAAATTGGTTCATAATTCCTTTTTTTCAAACCTATCATGAATATGATACTTTTCCAAATGACGTCATATTCACGAGTGCCCAGCAATGTGGTTGACCCACCAGCAAAGCAATGACCTTATTCCATCCTAATTTGCTAAAGAGAATAGATAAACATGAGAAGTTGAAGAGCAGCCAGCAACTTTACTTTCTTGGTAGGATGTCATATTCAACTTTTTTAAAAGAATCTACAAGGAAATTATGGAAAGGTTTTTAATTATATGGATAGGTTTTTTTAATTATAATTTAGAATATAGATTTTTTTAATAATAAATATTAGATGGATAATTATAATTTATTTAATATTTTTAATTATTGTTATAAATAAAGGATAAGATTAAATTTTAAATTTAATTTTGATTATAGTTTATTTTGTTATTTTATTTTTTATACTAATTTAGATTCATCTTAATTCCAGATCTATCAAGTGTCGAGAGGGATCGAATCGAATCTCTCGAGGTGCAAATCTCTTTTTTTAGTGCAAAACTTGAGGAAAGGTTTGCACCTCGAGAGATTTGATCCCTCAGAGCTTGATAGATCTGGAGTTAAGATGGATCTAGGCTGGTTTCAGTCGTGTGCGGTCATACAATATTTGTTGAACATCTAATTATTTTGATCATTTTAAATATGCTAAATATGTCTAAGATTAATTTGGTCAATTTGATTTTAAATTTGCTTAGTTATATCAGTGTTTTGAGATGAGAGAGACTATTAGTAACTTGATGAAAATTGATGAAATAAAAAATTTGAGTGCAAAGTGACAATGTAACAATATTGAATGATAGAAAATGTGAATAATAAGAATATAGTCAATTACAAACAATCTTCATTGCGATCAATCTAAAACTATTTTCTTCTACTATTCTTATTGTCACACCTATTAGTTTTGCCATTTTCTCATATCGATCATATGAAAATGATAGTTGAAATCATAAACCATTCAAATATTTAACTCGAGCTACTGTAGTAAACACCATACCTTGTCTCTGTTGCTCTCCAATATTAATAGTAGTTTTCTCCAAAGTCAATCATTGTGACTTATGGAGTGTTAAACCCCAAATAATATTCAATGGTAGTTATTTTCTATTACCACATTTGAATGCAAAGTGATTAACAATGTTGAATGATGGAAAATGAGAATAATAAGAATGTATCCAATTACAAATAGTTTACAGTTTTAGGAAGCAAACATTTCAGGTAAGTGAACATTTTATTTAGGATGAAAATTCAAGTATTATTTATAGTTGAATTAGTGTAACACAAAAGTCAGTTCATGTCATGAATAATTTTTATGTTCTTACACTGAGAGAGAGGGTGTCTATTTTGGGGGTGAGAATGAGAGACAAGGTGAGAAGGAGAGACAAGGGGAGATAGAGATATAGATGGAGGGGGGAGAGAGGGAAGAAGAGAGAGGCAAAGAAAGGGAGGGAGGAAGATATATATGTATGGAGAGAGAAGTGTAAGAGAGAGAGAGAGAGAGAGAGAGAGAGAGAGAGAGAAGTGTTAGTGCATCTAGTGCAAGCGATCAATTAGTATTAGAAATCAACAACTACAATGAAATCAAAATAATTATTTTAGTGAATAACCAAAATATTCATGAATTACTAGATCTAAATTCTATGTTTGTATTTGTGTCTTTGTGTCTCTTTACTCTTCCCTCTCTCTCCACCTTCCATTATGTGTCTATCTTCCTCCCTCTCTCCTTCTCTCTCTCCCCCTCCCTCTCTCCCTCGTCTCTCTCTCTCTGCCTCTCCCTCCCTTTCTCTATCTTTCTCTTCTTCCCTCTCTCCCCCTATCATTTATATCTATACCTCCCTCCATCTCTCCTCATTTGTATCTTCATCTCACCCCCCTAAACACATGTCACTATCTCTCTCTCTCTCCATATCTATCTCTCTTCCTCCCTTCCTCTCTTTGTCTCTCTCTTGTTCCCTCTTCCCCCTCCATCTATATCTCTATCTTCCTATGTCTCTCCTTTATCTCTCTATATCAGCCCACAAACATACACACTCTCTCTCCATATCTATCTATCTATCTATCTCTTCCTCTCCCTCTCTATCTCTTTCCCCACCTCTCTCTCTCTTTGGCCCCTCCATGTATATGTCTATCTCCCATTGTATCTCTATCTCAATCCCCAAACATACACACTCTCTCTCCATGTCTATATATATCTCTCTCTCCCTCCCTCCCTCTTCCTCTCCCTCTCTCTCTCTTCCCCTTCTCTCTCTCTCTTCCTCTCTCCCGCTCTCTCTTCCACTTCTCTCTCCATATGTATCTCTCTTCCTCCCCCCTCTTTGCCTCTCTCTTCTTCCCTCTCTCCCCCCTCCATCTATATCTTTATCTCTCCTTCTCAGCCCCCGAAACATAGACACTCTCTCTCCATATCTATCTATCTCACTCTCCCTCCCTATTCCTCTCCATCTCTATCTTTGTCTTCCCCTTCTCTCTCTCTCTCTCTCTCTCTCTCTCTCTCTCTCTCTCTCCCTCACCATCTCTCCATCTCTCCCTTGTCACTCCCTCTCCCTCTCCACCTTTCTCTATCTATGTCTTTGTTCCCCTTCCAACTCCATATGTCTCTCCCCTCCTCTCTCTCCTCTCTCTAAATTCCTCTCTCTCAATTCCTCTCTCTCTTCCTTGCTCTCTCTCCCTTTCTTTCCCACCTCCCTTTGTCTCTCCCCCCTTCACACTATTCCTCTCTCTCCACCCTCCAACTCTGTCACTATCTCCCTCCCTCTCTCCCCCCTCCATATCTATGTCTCCCTGTCTCTCTCTTCCCCTTCTTTCCTTCTCTCTACCCTCTCCTTTTCTCTGTCTTCCCTCGTTTCCTCTCTCCCTCATTCCATCTTCATCTCTCCTTTTCTCTCTCTTCCCTCGTTTCCTCTCTCCCTCATTCCATCTTCATCTCTCCTTTTTCATTCCCTCTCTCTCCACCTCTATCCCTCAATGTCTTTATTCTTCCCTCCCTCCCTCTATTTCTCCCTCTAAATCCATCTCTCCCCCCCCCCTCTCCCTTCCTCTCTCTCCTTGTCTCTCCCGCCTCTATGACTATCTCCCCCACTCTATTTCCCCTCCATCTCACTCTCTCTCTTAAATATGATCCTATTGTATTGTATTTAAGAAAGTATCTAAAAAAACGTACTTGGTTATAAAATATTAAACTTATATTTTGGATCAATCATGTCAAAGAAAATACAATAATAAAAAACTTAAAAGAATTGTGCACTATCTTTCCTCTATTATTGCTAGTCACTTTGCTTTTTCCATTGGCTTGGATCCTTGGTTAAGATACATCTATCCAGTTCTTTATAATATTATTTATATTATATAAATTTCACATATGTATATATAAAATTATTCTCACTTTTAATTTGTTAAAACCTTGATTTAGTCTCTATGGGAATATCTTTAGTAGTGGTGAGGATGGAGGGTTTACGCCCTAGCCGCCGCCGGACTCCTGCTGGAAGCCTGCAATGGCAAAGTCTGCAGGAGGGGAGAGCTCCGCCTCCCCTCCATTGGTTACTCCAATCTCTGACAAGGAACAGCATAAAAGACCTCTGAACCCCTCTGGCGCAGTCCCTGAAGCTGGGCAGGAAGGACACAGGACGAACGAAGAAGAGGTACCCACAGCACAGAATGAAAAGGAAAACACAGAAAAGGAGGCGCACCACAACGCTGCGTCGTCACAGCCAAAGGCGACCTCGGCCACCTGTATCCCGAAGGCTGCAGAGCGTATCAAGGTCGATCTGCCAAGCCACCGCATCAACGGTGAGATCCAATTCATGCAGGATCATGCACTAATAGGGAAGTTTCTGGGATTCTGGCCTACTGAAAAGGCCTTACAAGGCTGGATAGCCTCAAAATGGAAGCCCAAAGGACAAGTTACCCTGCAGCTTGGACCGAAAGGCTTCTTCACAGCCATCTTTCATTGTGTGGAGGACAAAGCGCGGATATTCGAAGGCGGCCCATACTTCTTCAACTCTTCAGGTCTCTATCTCACAGAATGGAAACCAAGATTTAACCCTGATAAAGAGGATTTCAGCTGGGCTCCGGTCTGGATAAGAATGTATTCCCTCCCAGTGGAATATTGGAAAGAAGAAACGCTGGCAGATATTGGCAACAAACTTGGAACCTTCATCAAAGTTGCGACTGAAACAAGAACCCGCAAATACACTTCGTATGCCAGGATCTGCGTCCAGATGCACCTAACCAAAGCTTTAGCTGATTCGGTAAGTCTCTTTCACGATGACTTTGAATGGATACAGCCTTTAGATTATGAGCATATCCCCTTCCGCTGTCGCAAATGTCATGAGCATGGCCACCTCTTCCGAGACTGTCCATTAAATTCGCAGTCCAAAGCCACATCTGATGTCTCTGACAAAGACTCGGAAGGTTATACCAAAGTTCCCAACCGCCGCAGGCATGCCAAGAAAAGCCAGGTAGTCTCGGACAATGCCTTCAAAGCCGACTCCCAGAACAGATTTTCGGTTCTCGCTTCGCAAGTTATGCAAGACCAACCCAGCTCTGACCCCCTAAAGAAGCCTCTTATGCCTTCATCCTCCCACATCCCCTCAGGCCCCATGCAGTCTTCAGATCCCGCCTCTTCTCACCTCACCCCTAACCCTTCTTTGGAAAATGCAAAATTGGTTTCAGATCTTAGTCCCTTAACCTCCTCACAAGGGAAATCTATATTGGATGATAAACAACAAGACTCGGATATGGAACTAGATGCAACTCTAGCTCTCAGTCTACATGAAGAAGCAGATGAGGAAGAACAGAGCTCTCCTATTGTTATGGAGGAAGATCAGGTGGATGTCAACCTAGATGGTCTTGACATCTTCAAACTTGAAACGGCATGCAAGCAAAAGGAATACAATTCAATTCCCCCCTGGCAGATAGACAGACTTGAAGGAGTCCTGACCAAAGTGCAGCATAATAAAAGTCTTGGCATACAAGGAGGCAGCCCCTGGGACGGAAAAAAGGTGCTCAAAGAAACCAAGAAAAGGGGGAGAAAAACAGACCTTCAGCGGACCATAATAGTAGGTGAAATACTTATGGAATCGGGGCGATTCCCTAAGTTGACTAAGTTCTATAAACCTAAACCTCAGTTTACATGAAGCTCATCTCCTGGAATGTGAGAGGACTCAACAGTCCCTCAAAACATAGAATGATCAAAAACCTGATTCAACAAGAAAAACCATCCATAGTTTTTCTTCAAGAAACTAAAAGCAGCAACGAAGCTATTGAAAGAATTCGAAACAAGATCTGGGCAGGAAGCAGCTCTATTGCAGTAGACGCCTCTGGAGCCTCAGGCGGTCTGGCCATTCTGTGGAACCCGCAGATTATTTCATTATATGACTTCCATGCCACCCTTCATCTTATCCAAGCATCCTTCCACCTTACAGGCACCAATATCCATGGGCATCTCTCTAATGTATATTTTCCGCAGACTATTCAGCAAAAACTGGACCTTCTGGAAACGATCTCCATCCTCAATGAAAATAGGCAATTTCCCCTCTGGATCGGCGGTGGCGACTTCAACATAATAACATCCATGGAGGAGAAACAAGGAGGCCGAATCAGGCTTGATAGTGACAGCAATGGCCTCAGACAATTCATTCAAACCAATCAACTTATGGATATTCCAACCTCCAATGGTATTTTCACTTGGACTAATAAGCGTCGAGGTATTCACCATATTGCCTCCAGGCTCGATAGATTCTTCATCTCTGATAATGCAATCCACCTGGGAGGGGACTTCAATGCTTCCATTATTCCCCAAGGAGGATCAGATCACTGGCCAATTTTGCTACAATGGTCCAGGCCAGGTAACTGTTGCAATAGACCTTTTCGATTCGAAGCCTTCTGGCTCACAAATACCAATTTTAAGGCAGTGGTCAACGAAGCATGGACATCCTATATTCCGCCAGAGGGAGCCAAGATGTATCAATTCCAACAAAAGCTGAAAAACTTGAAACAAGTTCTTAAAGTTTGGAATCGCACACATTTTGGTAATATACAGGCAAATCGCCAAAGATTGGAGCAGCAAATGCAAGTACTTCAGCAAACTTTCATTCTAGGAGGCAGAACAGATGAACAAACTCAACAGGAGCAGATACTCTGGAACCAAATTGAAGAGCGCCGAAAACAAGAGGAAATTCTCTGGCGGCAAAAGTCCCGAATCAATTGGCTAAAAGAGGGGGAGAAGAATACAAAATTCTTCCATAAAACCACAATCCAAAGGCGAATGCACAATAACATTACCTTCATCAACAATCAACAAGGTGAAAGAATCGAAGCACATGAAGACATGGAGAGGGAATTCACAGGATATTTTAAGGATATTCTTAAAGAACCCATAGACAACAGGGATGAAGCAATCAGAGCCATCACGCAGCACATTCCTCGCATCATAACTGAGGATCACAATAACAAACTGCTTCAGCCCACGTCACTGCAGGAAGTTGAAGAAGCCATGGCTCAGCTCAAAGATGGAAAGGCTCCTGGGCCTGATGGATTCACCGCCAATTTCTTTCATGAATTTTGGGAGCTCATCAAAGTTGAGGTTTGGGAACTCATTGAGGAATCCAGAATCATGCACTGGATCCTACCGGCCCTTAATACCACCTTCTTAGCACTGGTTCCCAAGGGAGAAGAGCCAAACAGGCCGGAAAAATACAGACCAATCGCGTTATGCAATGTGATCTACAAACTTATCTCAAAGGTCATCGCGAACAGGCTCAAACCGCTCCTTCCCCTACTCATCTCTCCAGAACAGACGGGATATGTAGAAGGCAGGCAGATTATGGATGGAATAATCCTATCAAATGAGGTAATTCACTCATTAAAGATTCTCAAAAAACCAGGTATGATTCTAAAACTAGACCTTTCTAAAGCTTTCGATAAGCTCAGTTGGAATTTCATTCACAAAATGCTTTTAGCTTTTGGCTTTAGTGCAACTTGGACAAGATGGATCATGAACCTTATCACCTCTCCCAGCTTCTCTGTCTTGCTGAATGGTTCTCCCTCATCTCCTTTTCGTCCCTCTCGCGGCATCAGGCAGGGGGATCCACTTTCACCTTTCCTCTTTGTTTTAATGGCAGAAGGACTAAGCAGGCTTCTCAAATCCGCTGTCTCCTCTCAAGCTCTTAAAGGCATCTCCATTCATGGCCTCAATCCTCTGTCCCATCAGCAGTTCGTTGATGATACCATGTTATTCGGACATCCATCCTCGAGAGAAGCCTCTGTTTTCAAATCTTTACTTTCCCTCTTCTCCGATGCCTCTGGCACTACCATTAATGCCTCGAAATCTCAACTCTTCTTCTTCAATACCCCCCCCTCAACGCAAAGGAACATTGCCAGAATTTTGGGGTTCACCATCTCCCACTTGCCATCCAAATACCTTGGAGCTCCCCTTTCTGATTCGGCCATCAAACATGCTTCTTGGAGGTCTCTCCTTGATAAACTAGAATCAAAGCTTTCATCTTGGACTTTCCGTGCTCTAAATATGGCAGGCAGACTTGTATTAATCAAATCGGTCTTACAAGCAATGCCATTGTATCTCTTTTCCATCATGGCAGCACCAAAATGGGTCCTTAAAGCCATTCGCAACCTTCAGCGCAACTTCCTATGGGGCTCCACTGGACTGAATCGAAAATGGGCTCTTGTTAATTGGAAAGAAGTTTGCAAAATCAAATCAGAGGGAGGACTAGGATTACGGGATCTGCTTCAAAGCAACAATACAATGGGAGCACGAATGTGGTGGAACTGGATCTCCAAACCTCACTCACCATGGGCTAGATTATGGCAAGCAAAATATGCCCCGGGAAGTCAATGGAGCGATCTCATAAGAATCAGCTCCACAACCCAAGGATCACCCATCTGGAACACTGCAAAGATGCACAACAACTTCATTCAAGAACACAGCTTCTGGGAAATCCACTCAGGCACGACAGCAAGGTTTTGGGAGGATTCGTGGCAGCAACTCCCTAAACTCGCAAATTTATTTCAAAAGCCTCTCTGGCAAACACATATGCAGCAAGCGAACCTCACACATGTTCACCAATTCTGGCAACAATCCACGCATCATGACTACCAAACATGGAAACCAGCGAGCATCTGGCAGAGGGATTGGCAGGGAGAAACGTATTCTGATATCGATCAGGAACTCACATACCGAAGAATTCGTTACTCCAACCAGCAGGACAAACTCAGATGGGGTCACACACCCAAAGGCACATTTACCACTAAAGAAGCCCATCAACTGCGCTATTCAGACCTCCAAGCGGACAAAGATCAAATATGGGGACAAGTTTGGCTTCCTGGGCTATGGCCCAAGATCTCTACTTTCCTTTGGCTGCTAAGTAAAAGACGCATTCTTACATGGGACAATTTGATAAAACGGGGATTCATTGGGCCATCAAGATGCCCAAATTGCAATCTCAACTCTGAGACCATCAGTCATTTAATGGAAACATGTCCGCTAGCGAAGCAACTTTGGGAGAAAGTTGAGAAATGCAACATGAGAAGGGAACCAAGGATGGAGGATATAACGGAAAATATCAGGAAATGGACCAAGAACCCATTCAAAAGCCAGCTTCTCAACTCTTTATGGAGTCTCATACCAGGCTTTTTGTACTGGATTCTCTGGAAGGAGCGAAATTACAGAATCTTCAACAACACATACCGGTCAATAGATGCTCTGTGGCTCATCTTCAAAAAAAACATACAGGAAACCTTAGCCATAAGAACCTGGTATGATACAGACATGCCAGAATCTCAGCAGGAGCGTAATATATTGATAGAATGGAATCTAGACCTTTCCGCCTTAGCCAAGGTCATCACCCGTCCCCCAATCAGCTCCACCTCCCCGTCATCCTGGTCCCCACCAGCAACCAACTCATACAAGCTGAACTTTGATGGGGCGGCTAAAGGAAATCCTGGACCTGCCGGATTTGGAGGAGTCTTCAGAAGCCACACAGGAGCATTACTGCACATCTACTATGGTTCAATAGGCAAAGACACTAACAATGTAGCAGAACTGGAAGGACTCTGGGAAGGGATTTGTCTAGCAGAACAAAAGCACTTCTTCCCTCTCGAGGTCGAAGGAGATTCTCTCATCCTTATAGCAGCGGCTAAAAGAATACAGGCTGGGGCTACTGCAGTCAAGATCGCAACAAGTTGGAGACTGCTCAGTAGATTGGAATCCCTGGAGGAAAAGCTAAAAAATCCCCAAAGTATAACCTTCCAGCATGTAAGACGAACAGCAAACCAGGTAGCAGATAGAATGGCTAACCAAGGTGTTTCTCAGCTATTACCATACTTCTCAGGCTCACTGGATATGGCAGATGATGATCAACTCAAAAAGGACTGCATCTCTTTGGTGCAAAAAGACCTCTCCCTCCCGGATGCGGGTGTCTCATACGCGTAGCAGCCCAAAGGCTCGTCACATGGGCAAGTGTCAGCCCGGACGAGCCACGCAGTACCTGGCAGATGGTTTCTTAAGGGTGACGGCGGTCGATCCTCAGCGAAATTTAATTCCAGTCCTTTCAGTCTTAATGGTTCTCCTGCGAATTGGTGAGATGGCGCTACAAAGGCCAGAAACCTCTGTCATTTTCCCGCATTCTTTCATAGAGTTTGGGCACTCAGCGGCAGCACTGGAAAATCCTCTGGTTCTGTGGGGGACTGCGCAGGGACTTTCCTGCTCTTTGGAAAATTTGATAATGCAGCGCGAGCGTCCGAGAATGAGCAGCCGTCGAGGAAGCTCAAGGGGTCGAGCTTCTGCTCAGAGGTCGACAATTTCTCCCTCTTCCTCAGTTGAGGTCACTTCGGACCATCACCGCTCCTCGGGTCGGGCAGCAGGCCGTGGCAGGGCACCTGGGTATGGCGAAATCATGGAATGTGGTCACACAGCGCATCCCACTGTCAGGTATAGAATACCCTGCACTCTGGCAAATTCTACATTCATCGTCTCGGTTTCTGTTGAGCATTGTGGTAATTCTAGAGGTCAAGTGGAAGCACCGCAGAGAAACCCTCCTCCGGTTCAAGGGATTGTTCCCACAATTGATATGCAGGTGCCTACTATCGATCTGCAACGCCCAATCAAGGAAAGCTCTTCCCCAGACTCTCAGGCTGCCCTTGCGGGCCCAAGCGAATTGGCTCAGAGGATCCTGCTCTCTGATTCGGACGACCCCAAGCACTTCAGGGGCAAAGTGGAGGACGAGCCGCATACCACCGACGATGAATAATTCAACCAACAGTTCGCTCACAGTGGCCGGGAAGGGAAAGCTTATCTCTGTTTTCGCTCATCGTTATCTGTATGTGTTTGGTTTCAGTCCAGATTTCAAAATCTATGTGTTGGCTATCCATATGTTCTATGTGTCGGCCATAAGCAATGTCATGTGTCGTAATGTTAGTCTGTCATCGCCCCAATTTTTGTACCTGTTCAATTTCGGATATGTCTAAACTTGGGCAAACTGTCAATCTCTCGACAGGAGTTACAGGGCTAAGACCCTGTTGTAATACTGATGTAATTTTTGACTTTTTGTAATATAATAGATTAGCCTGATTCAGAAAAAAAAAAAAAAAAAAAAAAAAAAAAAAAAACAAAACAAAACAAAACAAAACAAAACATTTTTGCTTTTACATTTAATTAAAAAATGTTATAAAATTAAATTAAAATAAAGTGTTTGTAAAATATTTTGATTTTGAAATAAGTTATGGTTTTTGGGCATGTAGTATTTATAAGCCATGGTATTGGCCCATGGTATTGTAACAGAATAATTAAAAGCCTAGATCCATAACATAATAATCAAAAACCTAGATGGCCCATGGTATTGATAAAACATGGTATTAGCCAATGGTATTATGAATTTCTTCCCTCCTCTCCCTCTCTCCCTCCCTCTCTCTATTTTTCTCTTATGGTTATTGGCCTGTGGTATTGTAAAAAAACCTATTTAGAAGTTAATAATATCTATGGTAAATATTAATGATTAAAAATCTTGTTATATTGTAAATATTAAATTTTTATCTGCTTATTAATTAAATTTTAAAATGGTTATGGTAAAATAGATGTTAATTTATAAGTACTATTTATATGTTAGATATTTTAATGTGATATGTATATTATATTTTCTTTAAAAAACAAAATTACAATATAAAAAAATTAAATCTAAAAATATCTCACGCCTCACATCTAACGCTCACCCATCCACCCTAAACTGGGTTGTAGAGCACCTCTCGACTCAATAATTTTAAATATTTCTAATTGTGGCTAAGTGCTTGGGTAGTTTTTTTTAACTTTTTTTCTCCATTCTCTAACCCACCTGCTTATAAAGATCAAAGTTGAGGGGTTGGCCTTAATTTAAATTAGGAAAGTATATAATCATTTAAACCCACCTACTTATAAAGATCAAAGTTGAGGGGCTGGCCTTAATTTAAATTAGAAAAGTATATAATATTTAACTCTGGAAGGAGGAAAATTATCAAAATAATTATACTTCAATTCGCAAATGTAAATTAAGTAAATCATTTATAAAAATAAAATGCAAAAAATTAAAAATTTATCCTTCCAAAGCTTTACAATCTATAAAATTAAACAATTATTACATGAAAATTTTGTAAAATTATGACGAAACTAGAGAAATAAATATGTGTTCTCTCATATTTATAATATCTATAACATTATTAACCCAAAAAGTTTATATAGACTTATTTATATTTAAATTGAATATTGTCATGTGTAGTGAAAACACTGATGATGATGATGGTGGTTAACGTCCACTCAGACCAAATTGGTCTATCGGACCTACAATTTTCTTAATTTTTACTTGTCTGGCTCCTCGTCTTTCTTGGCGAGATTGGTGTTGTAGCTTTCTTTCTTTTCTCTACAGTCTTCCAACTTCCTTTGTCTTGCATCTCCTTCATCTCTTCTGGTTCTTGGGACATTGGTGTCTTAGCTTCGCGATCTATTGTGTTCGTTCTTTTGAAAATAGTCGGAGAAGAAGTTTGGTTTAGGAGATCTGCTTTGCTGTTAGATGAAGATTTATTTTCTGCGGTATTCAAATCCTCATAACTGTTGATTTGTTGGGGCGGGCTTTCTCCTTGCTTGTTTTGAGAGTTGCTTCCTTCTTCCTTGATTTCTTGTGACTCATTTTCTCTAGAATATTCTTCTTCTTTGATGACAGTGTAGTGTTCTTTTTGTGCTCCTTCCCACCATGTAGATCTGTGGTGGTTTTTTCTAGCAAAATTTTTTTCAGAGGCTTTTGGGCAATTTTTTGCTAGATGCCCCGTCTCAAAGCACGATCGACATCTGAAGAGGACACTTTCGTAATCAAGCTTCTGGTTCCACACATAGTCTTTACTTGTTAGGTTTATTTCAGCTGGGAATCCGGCGCTGAAATCCATTTCCACACAGATGCGTGCATAGGTGGTTCTAGCATATTCTTCTGTTTCTGGGCACCTGCAGTAAAATTTCCCAATTGCATTTCCGATGGCTTTTAGCGAGGAGAGATTCCAGAGATGCAAGGGTAGGCTTGGCAATCTCACCCAAACTGGTGCTGAGGTTATCACTTCTGTAGAGGGATCGAATGATGGGTTCCATGGCTTCATGAATAGGCCTGATTTTTCCCAAAACCAAGGGCCGGAGTCTAGAATACATTGTCTGCTTTCAGGATTTTCAAAATCTACTATAAAGAAACCTCTAGCACAGGGGTAGATATTAATTTCATCAGAAATGATAGGCTTCCATACCTCCGAGATCCAATTGTGGAGTGCTATCAGCCGCGGCCAAAAACCATTGAACCGGCAAATTAGGGCACTTTCGGAGAACTTCAAAGCTTCATCGAGTGAGTCCTGGACCACTTGGATAGTGGGAGCTGGGGCTTCACTCACGATATGGGCAGGAGATTGCCCTTCAGAGGCGGATGAGCCACCAGTTATTTTTGCGAAGCTCGGAGCCATATTTTACTTGCTCAGGAGAACCGAGACTTCTCAAGAGAGGAGAAAAGGAGCGCTGCTGGAGAGGAGTCAAGAATATATAGCTGTCTCAAATGCCGAGATCTGAGCGACCGAGACTTCTGAGATCCGCAGAAGAGGAAAAGGAGAACCGAGACTTCTGAGATCTGAGCCACCGAAGACTTCTGAGATCTGATGCGCATAAGAGGAGAACCGAGACTTTATGAGATCTGATCCGCGGATCTGAGATCTGACTTCAAGATGAATCACGTAAATCTTTTTATCTCCGCGGAACCGAGACTTCTGAGATCAGGGATCTGGGATCTGATTTTATATGTAAGCAGAGCACCGAGCTTGCTCTTGCGTTAGAGAAAAACAATCTACGTTACAGCATAAATTGCCACATCGAGCCACGCCACACATTACAGAAAACGCAGACAAATCAAGATGATCAGTAATGAAAACCTAATTCCCAGGGTCAACTTTCAGGTAACATCCAGTAAAAGGATTTAATTTGCACTTTCCAGGCAAAGCCTTCGCTAGATCTGGGTCGATGTCGGACATGTAAAGAAGCCAGGGATACTTATTTTCCAATACACAGAAGCACGTGAGATTTGCCGTGCGTAACACACTGCAACAAGCTTGAACCGGCTGCGCAGGAGGCTGTCTCATTTCCTCATTTTGTTGCGAGAAACGTGTGGAATGGATATGAGTTTTTAACACAAAGCATTAACATGAGGACGAGGGCGAGGAGTTCTGGAGCCACAGTCCCGCAGAGAGCCGCCGAGACCAAAGGAATAGAGCCGCAGTCGAGCCTGGAAGAGATCTGGAGCCACAGTCGAGAGATCTGGAGCCGCAGTCGAGCCTGGAAGAGATCTGGAGCAGTCGAGCCTGGAAGAGATCTGGAGCCATAGTCGAGAGATCTGGAGCCGCAGTCGAGCCTGGAAGAGATCTGGAGCCGCAGTCGAGAGATCTGGAGCCGCAGTCCCGCAACCAAAAAAAATGGTTATATCCACCGGAATTGTTCCAAGTCCAAGTTCCTTATTAGCCCAAGAAGGTAATAAGCCCGGAAGAGTTGTACAAATGCACACAGGCCTTGACATATTCTTGATTGAACAAATGCAATTAGGTGTTTCCAAACCATTTTTTGGTTTCAAAACCCATGTATCTTTCACCTTCATCCCCTTGTCTAGCCGCGTTACAAATTCACCTCATGTGTGTTATGAATTCACCTGCTATCACTTGTGCGTTATGAATTCAAGTGTGCCTTACGATTAGTTTAGTATCCTGCAATCAGCTATGTGATTGGCAGCACCGCAAAACCTTAACTAATTATGAAAATCTTAACTAATTAATGATTTCATAATCAAAATAAAAAGAATTAATATGAAAACTATAAATAATTGATAATTATTATGAAAACCCTAAATAATTATTGTTAATTATTATGAAAACCTTAAATAATTATTGCTAAATAAATATAAAAACTTTGAACAATTATTGTTCAATAATTAATGATTTCATAATCCAATTGAAAAAAATTAATATGAAATCTTTAAACAATTATTATGCTCATTATTATTTTCTTTTAAAAAAATGAAAAACATTTAATGTGAAAACCCTAAATAATTATTGTTGTTTTTGTAGAGTGAATTCCATTAACTTCAAAAACAAGAGATTACATCACAGATTATAATAAGTCATACTGGTCTCTCAAAGGGGAGACAAAACCATAACCAAAATTGTACCCTCTGAAGGGACATAAGAGACAGCGAGAATCTAACAGAACTAACATCAAACAAGCCTTTGTCGGGATATTGGCCTATATGGGCATATACATGATCAACTACAAAAAGGAATCCATAAACTCGATCCATCACATAGTCATGGAAGCGGTTAAGAATCTAAGTCATTGATAGGTCTACCAAGGGTATAACAATTGCTAGAGGGATGTTGAGATGTTGTTCAACCCTTTCCAACTTGTGATCCACCATTTCCAACATACAATAATAATGTTTCAGGTGCCCATGCATATGATCCAAGTATTGTAACAGGTTCCTCCTAGACTCATGGTTGTCCAACAACATGTGTTCCAAGAGGAACTTCATCTAGTAGTACAAATCTATCGCCTGCATATACTAATTAGATTTGCCTCATATATTTCCCATATCATGGATCCATCCTGTCCACTCTGCCAACAGTTCAGAATCTGAGAGTGAAGCCCTTTGGGAGAAGGCTCCCCCTTCAGACTAAGACAATTGCTCCTGCACATGGATAGGAATTTACTCCCCTACTACTTATTATGTAAACGATAGTTTCCTCTACATATGCAATCTTTATGATAGGAGGTCCCTCTCCTCACTCTACATCTCTTTCGCGACATTATGAATACCACACCAGGGAGATATGGGATGTTTTGGGAAGACAAAGATTCTCTCCCCCCAATTGCACCTCACCTTTGAGTGGTTAGAGACTACTCGATACGTGGCTCGTAAATTGGCCAACATGGAACCCTTTCCATTTAGACGAGCACTAGTTGATGCAACTTTTTGTCATCTCCCAAACACCAATTAAAGAAAGATTCACTCATCCACTAGCTACACCAACTTGGATCCATAATCTTTCCTAGAGACAAACAATAAAGCCACAACCCATCCTCCTCCTAGCCCACGCCAAAGTTTGGTATTTGATAAACTAGTCAGAGCTAGAAGAGTCCCACAAAAACACACACCACCTTCCACCCAACAAACGCATAGAACAAACCTATCTCCTTGGATTCTTAGTAAGGATATCAACACCAAATGGGTTGCACCAGTATCCAAGGACTACATAAACCAAAAAAACTATAAGACAAAAAAAAAATACTAACTCCAATGCAACTACTCCCCACTAAATAATTCCCAGGCCAACTTCCTTTCAATCTCCACACATCGTTCCACTTCTAGCTTAATGAAGGAAAAGCAATCAAATGTAAAATACCAACTTCCCCTAAAAACCAGGCAAGGAGGAAGAGGGTCTCCTGAATTGAATTGAGGATCAATTAACAAACAAACACAAAAAAAAGATTCCAAACACCAGAATATTAGTTGCATGAATGATACAAGAGGAGACTTCGCCTTAATTGTCTAAGCCACACAGTAAAATGTTCTTAGTTCTTGCTTCCTCATTTGA
The DNA here is from genome assembly GCA_031772625.1 of Pinus tabuliformis. Lineage (NCBI taxonomy): Eukaryota > Viridiplantae > Streptophyta > Pinopsida > Pinales > Pinaceae > Pinus > Pinus tabuliformis. The sequence continues at coordinate 562,390,915 of CM062817.1, forward strand.
AGGCTAGGTAATTTACATGCCAATTGTATCTCAAGGTGGCTCCCAAAATCAGCTCGTCCTCTAGAAGTAGAATTTTCCATACTTAAACCCCCTTGCCGACAACATACACCATTCTTCTTTAGCATAATAGGCTTAGGTTAGGAGTGCTATTGCACTCTACAATTTTCCCAAGGTTTGCTTGTCCCACTTCCCCTTAAAACCTCATTGCCAGCTTTGGTTTTCCCTGCAAACCATATTGTCTCTGATGTGCTCTTGGCTATGAAATCCCACAAATGAATTACTACAAGCATGATAAGCATTATTTCCACCCTCGTCACACACACAATGCCACCTTCATTATCAACTCAATTTCCTTTCATCTAGCCCAACGTTGAGGGAATTAATACCAGTTGTTGTTTTATTACATTTGTCGAGGGCATGTTGGCATGCTATTGATTAGGTGGGGCAATGGCATCCCATCATCCCCAACCCCCACTCCCCACCTTTCTCCACTATTCACCCTAGTCGGGGCCCTAATGATGAACCACATTAGTTGATTCGAAATGTCAACCGAAAATTTCATGATGTGATTAATCCGAAAGAACAATCTCAAAACAATATGCATCTCAAAAGTTTGAAGTGACAGATAAATAATTATTGTTAAATAATTAATATTCTCAAAATCCAATTGAAAAGAATTTGAATTAATGCTTATTGATATTTACCAACCATTTAATTTATATGGTTATGCTAGTTGATATTGTGGAGAAAACGTTATGATAATCGCAGTTGGTGTTGAGTTCTAGAATAAACCCTAGTATGATTAGGATTTTTTAAAATAAGATTAATTTTAACAAAGATATTACATGAGAGCAAATAATATATTTAAATTATAGATTGTATATTTTGTGAAAAGTTATAGACAATGTATTGTATGATGTCTATCCACTTATATCGACAATTTTTAATATGATTGTGTGAATTTTAATAAGAAATTGTATTTTAAGAATTTCAATTTTTATCTTTCCATTTTATCATTAATTATAATAAAAAATTGCTTTTTTTCAAAAAAGCTTAATCTCTTGCAAAAATTTTAATTAGATTTTTTTTTAATTTTGATCTCTCCTTAATATTATCATTAATTATTGTAAGTGGATTTTTTTAGTAGAATAACAATAAGTATATATATATATATATGAAAAATCGGCATGCATATTAATTATGTAATTTTAATTCTATAGATAGTAATATGTAATCAATATTCTTATAAATATAATATATTTAAAATGTTTAAAATATAAATTTTATTTTATGATAAAATAATGATTATAAAATTCAGATAGGGCATTTTTAAGGCAGGGGGGAGGGATGGGTTGTCACTGCCCCAACTAGCCAAGTGGTCGTTGAATGTGGCAACTCGCCCCCATAAGGGAATAAAAGATTGTTAATTTATTAGCACCTCGCTCAAGGCAAATAGTATGTCGAATCCTCAATCCTAAGACCATGCATCACAAATGCCTTGAAGTGAAGCTGCTCTTCCATAATGGTATTTTCCCCATATGGAAAATGAATGACAATTAGTTTTATTGTAAGGTTGCCACCCCCCCCCCTTTCTGGTGCAAGCCTGTCCAAATTCTTTCACTAGACATTTCACCTCGCAGTTAGTCACCACATTTCCTACTCTGAGCTCTCTCCACAGGGAACTCTGGCTGACTCACCTCAATGAAGCCTAGTCAGGCCCTATCACAACTTCTATTCTCATCTTTGATAGTTGGAGTTTCAATCACACTATTCAACATTCTTGGCATTACAAGTTTGCTTTCTCCCCGCTTCTTTGGTTGGCAAGTCAAGATCAGTGGTTTCCTTTTCTAGAATTGTCTTTTTTGCATGCAAGTTGGATCTTTCAGTGGAGCGTGGGTGGCAAGAACAAGGTCAACACCACCCTCAGTGGCAGTTGAACTCCTATAGCATTCCCTAGTCCGACATTTTCAGGTTTTTATAACATTTTTCACTTATATTTTGTCTTTGTATTTAGCATTGCAACCTATTTTTTGTCTATGTATTCAACATTTCAAACCATTTATTCTTTGTTAACTTGTTCCTTGTTGTTTTTCTCACTGGGCTCTTTTCATTTTTGAAGTTTTATCCCCCTTTGCATCTTCACTAGAATTATGGTATATTCCTCTGCTCCTTACCTTGTGGTTGCTCATATTCTTGGTGTCAACTTCGTTTGTTGGCTTGTCATTTGCTCACTTCCATCCTTGCACCCACTCTACCCTCTTGTTTTTGGTTGGCATATTTTCTCTCCCCCCTCCTTTGATCTGACATGCCTTCTTACTTACGTGTCTCCACTCCTCCCCTTCATGGCTCTTTCCCCTAAAGTTAAATCCCACCTATCAACCTTTTCCCTTACCCTTCAAAATATCAGTCTCGTTGGGAGTCATGCCTCGTTAACGAGCACGTGTTCACTGAGGGGCCAATTATTATTAGGAGTGTGCCTCTTGAGGCATACACATGCATATCACAAACTTCAGGGATTCGCTGACCAGTTTCAGTACCTCACCCCGGGACCCATCTAGGAGGAACTTGCCTGCATGGAAAGGGAAGTTGGGTCATTGCATCAGCAACAAATTTCAAACATAGAAATTTTAGTGGAAATTGCTTACCAAGTGCTCGATGTCGAGCATAGCCATGGAAGATTCAACCAATATAAACACACCATTGATTTGTATTGGCATATGAAGTTCCTCCTAAGAAAAATTTTACCAGATCATTCTTAGCACAGGTTTGGCATCCTTCACTCTCTGGAGCACCTCCAACAACATCTGAGGGACATCAACCGTGTATGAGCCGCATTGAGCACCATCTGGTCATTCCTCCAGCACTTGGAAACACCCCCGATAACATGGAAAATCCAATCCAGGTGGTTGATACATATTTTGACTCCTAGAATTTGTTGGTTATGTTCATCGACATTTTCATTTTTACTCAAATATTTCTATCTCCAACCCGTTATGGCCAATTTTTTAGTATATATACTCTCTACTCATTTTTGTAAAGCATGATTTCACTTGCCTCTCTGCAAAGAGTGCACTTTTGGCTATGGTATGGTCTCCCTAGTGAAAGGCAGACCTAACATCACTAGAATATCCATGTAAATCTTAGTTTGGAAGGAAATACAAATTTTATCCAACAAAAAAATAATGATTATAAAATTCAAAAAATATATTTTGTTTTGATTTTGTTTTGTTTTTTTGTTTTTGTAAGCTATTGAGTCTTCGATTAATTAAAAAAACATGTACCATTCAAAGTTGTTCCTACCACAATATATCGCTAAGGAAACCAAACCAACACTGGAAGAAAAGTATTTTTATCTCCCAGAAAATTATCATAAACTACCAAACTAACTGTGAGACTAGTAAACATACAAAAATCATGATATCTATGACTATACAAAACATCATGATGGGAACCGAGGCCTTCATTGTTGTTCCTAATCATGAAGGCCGCATGTTGCCAAACAGTAGTTAGGAGAAGAACAACGAGCATTAGACCTTCAACCTTTTAGATCCTGAGATACCTCGATTACTGGAAGGATTAGGAGGATTTTTTTTTTCCATTAGAATCTGCCAATCCTTGCTTTCCAAGTCTTTTCATTCCTTAACCTATTCAAACCCTAACAAAGCTTCCATGCATGAGGAATTTTTTATGGAGGAGTTCTTGTAGCCCAGATTAGAGAATAGGTCAGCAACTTAGTTTCCTACTCTTTTTACATGCATAAGAATGATAGCGAAGATACCTGGAAGAAGCTTGTTGATTCTGTACATGAGGGATTCTAGACACCAACTATGAGATATTTTTTTCGGGTTGGAACTATTTAGAAGTTTCTTAAGGGCATTGATAATAATATTCAAATCGCCCTCAACAATGAGACTATGGAAACCATTCACCCAAGTAGTTTGCAGACCAACTTCTAAGGCAGAGAGCTTGACAACATTGTTTGTATTGAGGCTAAGAGATCTCGCTACCATGTATGTTGGAAGGCCGGGATGATTGCAGAAGACTTCTCTAAAGCTTGAATTTCCTGTATTTCCCTTTGAGGCACCATCAAAGTTAAAGTTTAGAAATCCTAGAGTAGGAGTGGACTAAAAAGAATGAGTTGAGGGGACAAGGTAGGTGATAGGATTCACAAATGAAGAGGAGGGAGGTGAGATGGAGAGGGCCTCGAGAATGGAAGACTCGAGTGGGGAAGTCGGCCAATCATTGGGTTCCCAAGAGCTGGCCATAATGGATTCTCAAATGTTCTTTAGGATTACTTGCTAAATAAATACTTCACATCTTGATGATCCCTTAAATATTCTATAGTTCATTTCCTTCCAGGTTGTCTATAAGACAAATCCGTGAAGGAGCATCTAGGCTTTGCTGAGAACATGACCAAGTAGTGATAAGATCCATAACATCATCTTGAGAATTGCAATCTTTTTTCTTGAAGGTGATGGTTGTTTTCGTTCAGATGTCCTCTACAAAGGCAAACTCATTAAAAATGTGATTTGTTGTTTCCTATTGCTGGTAGCAAAGATAACATCAGGATGGTCCTTCGAATCCCTTTTTTCTTATTTTTTGCCTAGGTTAGAGTGTGATTCTTGACTAAGAGCCAAAATAAGGAGGATACATTGGGCCACATACCTTGATGTTAGATGCAATTCCATGTCTCCTCTTTGGGGAAGTTTTCCAAATCTCTTGTGAGATTATAAACCTATTTAAAAGTAAATTTACCTGAGGACTTGAAGACCCATCAAAGGATGCTAGCACCGTCCTAGATATGAATTTTCCTTGACTACATTTATCTTAAGAGAATCTCCTAGTCCTCCTTTAGAATGGAGAAGACCCAATCCTCTCAATATTTCCATGTATACCAATGACCATCGTTAGATTGATCTTTCCAATATTGTGCCATCTGCATGTAACTCTAGCCTTCCAACATAGCAGAAATTTATGACGAGCTCTCCTGAGAAGAGAGCTTTGGAAGTATTTTCCATGAATCAAACCAAAATTTATCCAAGCCTCCATTATGAATTTCATAGTGATTTTGGATAATTTCCTTATTATTTTGAGCCAAATTCCATAAGGAAGAGCATGGTGTGAAGTTTTATCTATGTAACTTGGATTCTATGCTAAATCTTGGATTGTATTTGTTTTCCCATATTAATTCCTAAAGATATTTACACCCTTTAAGACAACACCACTAGATTTTGGCCCCCATGAATCTATTAAGCACCTTTGTATCCATCAGTCTAAGTTCTCCTCTTCATTTTGGAAGACAGAGTGAACTCAAAACCACAAGCACCCACTTACATTCCAAGGTCTCCCCCCCCCCAAAAAAAGAAAAGAGCACATCAGGTTACACATTGAATTCGGGACTCCTTTTGGTGCAACTAGGAATGAAATTATGTAAATTGGGAGTGATTGAAGCACTGATTTGAGGAGAACTAATATTCCTGGAATATTTAAGGCCCTAAAGGTCCAATTGTTTAGTTTGGTGGAAATTATACCCAGAATATCTATCCAGTGAATAGTTTTTAAGGAATTATCCACTAGGGGACGCCCAGTAAAATGATCTAAAGAGTGGCTTGGAAGAAACCCAAGAGACAAGAGATCTGGCCTTGAATGCTAGGATGGGTATTAAAGAAGTAGACTTTGGACTTGTTGGGGTTGATTTCAACACTAGAGGCAAGCATCAAGTCATTCAAAATGCACTTGAATGCCAAGGTTTCTTGAACCGAGGGCTCACCCATCAACATAGTGTCATCCACAAACTCTTGATGAGTTCTGGGTGCCAACGAGTTGTTGAGATGAATGCTCCTTAGTTCACTATTAAGCATAGAATACCTGAGATAATGCCTGAGGCCTTCAACATCTAAGACAAAAAAGAAAAGGGGAGAGTGGGTATCCTTGGAAAATACCTTGAGAGTTGCTAAAGGTGGAGGAGGCTGAGCCATTGATAAGGATATTAAAGAAAGGGAGGGGGATAATAAAGCCACCCATTTATCCCAATCATTAGAGAAACCAAAGGATTTCAAAAATTGGATGATATAAGCTGAGCTTAATTTATCAAATTCTTTTGATAAATCCAATTTGATTACCATACTTGATTTTTTGAATTTTTTCATAGTGTGTATAAGCCCATGTGCTACCATGATCCCATCTAGAATTTTTTGACCCTCAAAATATCTTGATTGATCCTTGGAGATGAGAAAAGGAAACATGGATTCAAGTATATTGGTAGTGATCTTCTAAAGGATTTTTTACACCACATTGCATAGCACGATAGGTCTGAAGCTACTTGGGTATAATGCTTGTGCTAATTTAGGAGCAAGAGTGAGGAATGTGGCATTTAGAGTAGGGAGGATAGAGTGTCTTCTTTGTGATTCCTCCACTAAAGCTAATATATCCTCACCCAAGAATGCCTAACCTGCTTAGAAAAAATATGAGGTGAAACCATCTGGTCTGGGAGCCTTTTTTTTGGGAATCTCATCACTACTTCCTCAACCTCCTATAAGGTAATTTCATTCATCAAAGTTGTGTTTTGGTCTTTAGTGACCAATATCATAATGCAGGTGATTATTTTTTCCATGGCTTGTGATCTATTAGGGTTAGGATCTTTAGAAAGATTGTTGTAAAATGAAGTAATTTCCTTTTCAATATCCCTATGATTAGAGAATTGTTGCCCATTCTAATTGGTAAGTGAGAAGATATGGTTTTGATGCCTATGTTTCAACACTGATTTGTTGAAAAACAAGTGTTCTTATTCCCTTCCCCGAGCCTTGAGATCCTATATTTTTTCCTCTATAAAGTCTCCTCATGCTTCCATCTTTCCTCTAGTTTTTCTTAGAACCACCCCCTCCTCTTTTGACATATCTTCGAAGCACCCTTCAAGCATCATTTGTTGTTGGATACATTCCATTTAAGCTTCCATATTTTGTTTGTCCTCAAATATGTTGTCAAATTCTTCATTATTCCACTTTTAATCAAGCCTTTTAGAATCTTTAACTTCTGTTGAAAGTTGAACATGGGGGAGGGTCTTGGATTATCTAAGTCTTGCCACCACTCCTTGGCTTTCTCCAGGAAAGTTAGATCAGTTAACCAAAAACTCTCAAATCTGAAAGGTCGGCTTTTAGGAGCTTCTTTGAGGTCCAATTCTAGTGTTATTGGCTAGTGGTTTGAGTCTGCACTAGGAAGGATGGAAGATTCCAAAAAGTGGTATTTTTCCAATAATGATTCCAAGATCATAAATTTGTCCAGACGACAAGCTATCTGATGCCTACCTCCTCTATGTTTTTTCCAGGTATATACTCCATTTAATGTTTCTATCTTAGCTAAGTGCATGCGATACATCCCTAAAGGATTGTTCTTCAATTTATAATTGTGAACTCCTCCCTTTTTTTCCTCCAGTGAGGTAACCATATTGAAGTCCCCTCCAACAATGAAATTTTCATCTAGACGTAATTGTTAAACTTGAATGAGGTTGTTGAGAAAATCAAGTTTATCCCTCGCCAGATTATTGTCTGGGCGAATCTTGTTCTGTGGACAAAATAAGATCTCCCTATGCTTAGAAACCAAGCCTAGTAATAACCAAGACAAAATACACTAATTCTTCTCTAGAAATACCTAAACCTTTAGAGGTAAACTTTCCCAATGACCGAAATAAGCCTTCAATCCTTTGTTTGCTTGAGATCCTACTCCACTTTCAAACCCCGAAATGGAATCTATAATGACATAAACAACACAATATCAAAGCATACAATATATATAAATGAATTCAATCCATTTCTAACCAAAAGATCAAGTAGTTTTGATATATATATATATATATATATATATATATATATATATATATATATATATATATATATATATATATATATATATAGATATAGATATATGTAAACATTGAACACATTATATGAGAAAAATAATGCACTTTGTATTAACAATAGGAAGACAAGATTACAACCCTTTTGGCCTTGATGTCATAAGCTCTCTTCCAAGAAATCTCCAATCCTTCCTCTTGCAATGATAAGCCTTCACTCTTCAATTTGACAGCATAAAGGTACCTCAAAATCCAACCCCTACTCCTTTAGTCTGCATTGTATTTATAAGAGAGGAGAGGATGTTGGAGATCCATCTTCTAAGGGATGATATCCACAATTAGAGGGGATTGATTCCATGATCAGGGGGATGAGATCCAATTATTGGGATGAGGTCCAAAGAGGTAAGAGCTCGAGGTCTAGTTGGTTGAGGGAAGATTCCTCAACAAGGTTCTAGACTTTACTTTTTTATTTTTACCCATGTTCAAAGGGTGTTGCACTTTGTAATGGATAAAAATGTGTCAATTTGCGCAAGTCTCAATGACTTAACCTGCAGTGTCACAGTTTGTATCTAAAAAAGGTGTGAAACTACTTAAAATTAGTGTTTTTAGGCAATGTAATCCATGATTCTTGGGATCTTCAAATGGTTTTTCTTATGACTTTGTAGGATATTACTAAGAAGGGTTTTCCAGATAGTGAGCAATCCAGATTTGGGTTCATTTGCCTAATGGTGACAAAATAGTGTGTAACAAGGTGCAACCCATATACTTCCATCAAGAAATTTGTTTCCTTCGATTTGATCAGTTGAAATTTTCCAGACAAGATCTTAAGGGTTGTCATATAGTTGTGAAAAGTTACTTCCAGTGGGATCCATATGATAGATGGATCCCCCATTATTCCCTAAGAATCAAGGGACATAGAGTGACACCCTTTCTATCATTCTCTGTTATAGCCTCCATGTTAGCTTCACTAACCTTTATTTCCTACAAGATGATAATGCTATATTTTTCCTTTTTTATTTTTTTCTCTTGGGAGTCTTTGTTTTCCCTTAATTTTGAGACCCCTTATGTTATAAGAAACCACTTTCATTGATAAGGAGTAGGGATAGGTAAAAAAAACCCTTGAAAGTGGGGTAATCATACGTTAATTAGCCAGAATATCTCCTACCTATTGTATTAACTCCTGTGTGATTTTCCTCCCCAATCATTTGTCTCCTTTGACTGGTTTGAGGGGGTCTCTCGAATTTGAAGAATGAGAACATTGATGAGGAATTGTGGGGCTTAATACTCTCCCCAAAAGGGAGGATTCAATCCAGAGATATTATTGTTTGAAAAAATCCATTTTCACCTCAGACACCGAATTGGGTCCTTGGCTTTATAGTTATTCCAGTATCTCTGCAAGGGATTTCTCCTCTACTTCCATTTCATCCAAGCCTTCTATGCTTACCTAAGAACTTGTCTCCATTTTGATTTCTTCCAACATTGTCTTTGCATCATGCATTTCAAGCTCCATATCTGTTATGTCTTCCACTGTGTTATCTGGGTTTTCCTTTTCTTTGTAAAAGTGTCTTGCATGGGCTTGAGTTATGGTCCCAATTATTCCTTAGGAAACATCCAATCTTGTTGCAATGGATCTTGTGCTAGGGCTTCAAAATTATTTTTCAACTAAAGGGGCTCCTTGGGGTTAGGGTTTTAGGGCCTACAGATCCTCTTCCTGCCCGCTAGTTGTTGAAACCCTTATGAATCAATGCTTATGATTGGCTCCTTTGACATGGGGGGATTTATGAGGGGGAAGTCCTTATAGAGGTGGTCATGTCCATGGCACATTATAAAGTGGAAAGGGATATGCTCATAATTAATGGGTTGGGTGATGTCCTCATCATGGACGGAGATAACTATAGATTTCGGTAGTGGCTTCGAGACACTCATGTATATGTATATCTTGGAATATGCAGTGGATCTCTTGGATTTGGTTATTTCCAAAGATTTTACATAGTTTCCAATGGTATTTCCAATGCCCACCAAGATATCTTCTTTCCAATATTTAATTGATATAGCATACAATATTACCCATATAGGAGCAGCCAAAAAACTTTTCTTTGTCTGAATTGAAATGAAGTGTTTAGAACTGGATAAATAGACCAACATTCTTAAGAAAATAAGGACCATTATAAAAATACCCTTGAACGATCCTCTAAATTAGTGACCACTGTAAAAAAAAATTGGCTCCAATATGTAAGTCAACATGCCCTTTTGGCTTCAATTTAACTTGATCCATGCTACCAAATCTCGTTTTGGTGGCCAAGCATCAATAAATTTATAGATTAAAGTGTGGTCTTGCATGAATTATATGTGCTCAAAGATTTTATCCGACTTGACCTTGTATATGGGGTTTTGAATGGATTTCAGAACACAGCAGTTGGATCTATTGTTCCACTGGGCAATGCCCAGGATTGGGGCATCTATTCGACCTACTTGCGATGAATTTCATGGGAAGGATTGATGAGGTGTTGTTACTACCACCTTCTTCCCAGGCTTAGCATCCTATGAGACTACATTGTGGTAGGAGGCGGTCGCACCCCCTCCCCCAAACAAGGAGGCCATAAGTTGATCAAAATCAGGCTAAAAAACAAAGTCTTGGAAAAATAGTAAAGTTAGCCATGGAAAATCTACAAAGGTTTCAGGGCAACTACAAACGTAAACTCTAAACCTAGCTCGTCAGAGTTGTAGAGCTATTATTTAGGTTTTAGTGTTGGGGTTTTTTGGTTTTATTATATATATATATATATATATTTATATATATACACACTAAATTATTAACAATTCAAATTAGATTAGTTTTCATAAACACTCTCAATGTATTGCAAGATCGCATCAAACACCCATAAGGTAAGGTAAGGGTATTAAAAGTTTCATTAATTTGTAACTTCCAAGTGAATTTTTTTGACATGTGAATAGGTTATGTTTCTATGTGTGTGTGTGTGTGTGTGTGTGTGTGTGTGGAATGGAATATTTATGTGAAATTATTATTTTTGTTTATTTATTTACAATTTTAATAATATTTTTGATGAATTATTACAATTATAAGTTTAATTACTAAAATTATAATCCAAAGGTATTTTAATGAAAATTGGTTTACAAATATTCTATGTGGGGCTATTGGTTACAATGTACTAAATGTGGAACAACTCAAAGTCGGAGCGAATGACACCACAATCACATCCCGTCCCTCTTCGTTATGACTAGTTTTATTGTAAATACATGTAGCAGTGTAATGGGAGCAATATGATGGCGTCAATTATCAGAAAATTCCTCGATGGATTTTAATCCAATTATATGGTTCCCTTTCCCACCTTGCACAATCACTTTGTAGGCTCGACAAACTCGAGATAGTGGTACCGGTGACATCACGATTAAGTGAAAAGCACCCACAACTTTAGTTCCTTAGCAAGCTAATTCAAGAAACCTTGTTTGTCTCCTACTCTCCCCTTTGAGCTCTGCCTCTTCGTTGGTGTGCCACCTACTAGTCTCTTATCCTCCATCTTCCTCATGTCATTGCAACTTTTCCCGTCATCCCTCTCATATCTCCCGTCAGCCACCATGCTTATGTGAATTTCCTTTACTTCTCCATCAAATTATCTTTATCCCTCACAATATCCATGGATCCCCTTGGTCACAAACACAAGGGTTCCAAATGTTGAGGAACATCTTAACTCGTCATATTGAATCCCCCTTTACCAACCCCTTTGAAATACAGGAGTTTAGCATGATGTTGTAGCTACCCAACTAAGATATGATTGCGTCATGATTAAGGAGTCTCATAAGTTGATGGAAAATCTAGTCATCCAAGTTTAGCAACTTTCCAATACACTTGACCACAAAAAATATAGGAGTTTCATAGTTGGGTTCCCAACTCCCGTGCACCAAGAACAAGGGAAACCAAGCTCTTTCTTGCCAATGGATTTTATTAGATGGAAAATATAGTTGTTTCTTTATCCATAGGTAAACCTCAAAAAAAAAAAAGATGGAATTATTAAAAAGTTGAGGCAACTGGAAACTAAATTCAACATAATGTGTGGAATAGTTTATGGATTGAGCTTCCAAATAGTAGATTATGAGGCTAAGAAGCATAAAATTAGGGTTGAAGAGAAGTTGGATTCTAGGCATCCTGACAATAATTGCAACACAAATGATGATCTTCTGCAAATGACTTCGGGAAAAGGAAAAGCCAAAATGTTTGAAGCGTTAGGCTACACTTTCTCCTAGGTTTTCCTCCAGATAAAGTGCCATGACTTCATAGCTCTCTTGACTCGCAATTCTCAATAATATTTCTAGTTTCTTTATGATTATGTGTCTACTACTTAATATTTTCCTTAATATGACACACTTGTAATTTTGGTCATAATCAGACATTATCTCAGACATGATATTTTACTAGTGGATTGCAATGTGTGATCTGGTTTCCTTTCTTGTTTTGGTAGGTCATATATCACTTTACATTTAATATTCTTGTACATAATTAACATATAAGTACCCTAGATTATATATATATATATATATATATATATATATATTAAAAAAATGGTTTACAAATTAAAATTTCAATTTGAAAATCATATTTTTTCATTAGCTAATTTCATTTAGTAGTCGATTGGAAAGGGGAGATTGTTATACACATATAGTGGGGAAACCCACTGGGTACTTCTCCTATTTTTAAGGATAGATGGTACCTAGGGTAAACCGGATTTAGTATAAACTTGAGGCTTTGCCAATGCAAGGCTTAAGCCCATTATAAAAATATACTTGTTGATATTTCAACATATCATTAATGGAGATTAAACATGGGTGGGAAGGATAACTCAAGGCCATTATAACAATATACTTGCTAAGAGTTCAACATATTGTTAATGGAGATTAAACTTGGGTAGGAAGGATAACAATAATTCCTCCAACTGATCATGTTAGACCTAAGTAACACATCACTCCCTATTATACTAACACGATGTCACATAATACATACATACACACATACATGAAGGTGGCACAACCTACCGTAACTCAATTACTGATGATAACCACAACTACTTATTTTGTGATACAGGCCAATCGTCATCATTAGGGAAACCACTCCACCGAAAATGACATTTCTAGTAATATATAAGGGCACAAGCTTGTTGGATAGTGTTGTCATTGATATCAAAGAATGGATGAGATTATTTGAGATATTACTATTGATGTAAGGAAAAGGCATGGTTGACAAATAAGTTATTGTGGAAGGGGAAAAAATGTTGTCCTTAACCTCTCGGACTACCACTAAGATTGATTCGTTGTATGAAGGATTTGAGTGTGCCATTGGGGATCTCAACATGAATGCGCAGTGTGATCAAAGGCACAACCTTTCTAGAGCAAGGAAAACTAGAATTACTCATGAACACAATGATAATCTAAGGAGAGCTGCTATGTTTCCAATAACTACACATGAGCATGCACTGCTTCTAATCAACAAACATTTGAACAAGTCCTGCATTGTGACCTGGAAAACATGATTATATCAAACTATATATAGATATTTTGTAACCAAAAAATATTACTTTGAGACATATTTACCATAAAAAGACCCTTTATAAATATGACTGTAAATAACCTGAGGTTGTCAAAATTTAGGGAAATAGTAGCCCTGTAATTGTAAAATAAATCTAAACAAATGATGACAGGGTGGCCTATCCAAGCTCATATCGGCCCCCCAAAATATGTGTTTGTTCAGGTATTGAAGGAATATAAATAAAGTGACTCATCCTTCATTTGATAACTGAATTTGACCAAGGAAAAGAGGATAAGAACACAATCAAAGGGAAGTATAGAGCTCATATCAATGGAGATAAGAAGCAGCAAGTTCAGAACTACACAGGTATCTTTGTTCACGAATTTGAAGAATAATTTTGAAATAATTTATCACACATATCATGACCAAGGAACATAAAATAGAGAGTTTCCACCTAAGGATTTACTACTATATTACAGTTTATCTTTTGGAACTATCCTACACTGGAATAAGACCTTCGTTGTTAACTCTTGAAACTAAATTCTTGGCTCTCTTGGAATAAAGGACTCAGCCATCCTCAAGTAGGAATTTCGCCCATCCCAAAAGCAAAAGACTCGGCTATCTTAGAGCAACCATTCTAAAGCATAAATATAGATCTAAAGTATTCTATGGTTGAGACAAAACCTGAAGTTACTGTGACATATTCCTAAGACAGATCTATGATTTCTATGACACACTCCTAAGGTATAGTCTGAGATATCAAGCCTGAGCTCCTTGTGAAGGGAAGTCTGTAACCTAAAGAGTGAAGACTGAGGCATGATGTTATAATCAAGCCAAGATCTTATGAGGTTTGACAATGATATAGTCTTGGATTTTTGTAGCACGAAACTGAACCTCCATGTAGATCTTAACCTAGCTGCTCGAGGTAGACATTTTGTGGACAAAAGGAAGAGGTTGAACTTAACATCCTATGGTTGTCTTGTAAATAGCATCTTGCCGAAGAAGGGTTTATATCTTAAAGATAGTATGTTGAAGTGATGTAAATAGGTCTTGATCAGAACTTGATGTATAGTAAAAGCAAAATATTGATCAATCCTTTGGATTTGTATACCTCGACCTGTGGAGAAAATTGTTGGCCCTATACTAGGAAATCTCTGTAATATCTTTGACCAAGCTCCTTTTAAGAATTCAAACCAATGAATATTTTCTTACTAAAGTGAATTTTGGGAGCTAATTGAAGACAATTCTTCAGCAAACTTGCAGTCGTTGTTACGACAGGTTTTGAAGAATAAGGAAATGTCCTATGAACTAGATCCTAAAATGGTAAAGGAAAGTTTTAATTGAGTAGATATTTGACCAAGACCTTGAAGTGTGAAAAATGTCTTTTGACGTAGAGCATTGACTAGACCTCAAAGTGTGAAAAAACAATTTTGAAGTAATTTTTGAAGAAAATCCTAAAATTGTCTTTGAAGAGATCCCAAAGCAGTTATTGAAGGACATTTTGGAGCAAACTATTGAAGAATGTTGAACACCTTTTGAAGCAAGTTTGAACACCCTTTGGAGCAGATCATTTGGAGCCTTGAGAGAAGATCAATTTGGATCCTAAATCCATAATTGATTATTGGAGTCCTCAGACAAGGTTGGAGCCTTCTGATGGACTAGGTTGGAGCATGGATTTGTAGTTGAGAATTAGATTCCTCGTTCAAGGTTGGAGCCTTGAAAAAGTTAAAAATTTTGTTGTGCAAATTGAAGCTTGAGTTTCCGTATAAGAGGATTGGAGTCCTCATTATTTTCATTAATAAAATTATTTTCTTGTTCTACATCTTGTGTTCTAGTTTAACTAGTGACCTTAACTAGCATAATATAACAATTGTAAATAAATATGCATTCACCCCCCCCCAGTGTTTCCAATAATTGGTATTGTTGGAAATACTAAGAGGGGGGTGAATCAATATTTCCAACAAAGCTTCCACTCTTACTAGATTCTTGTCTTGGGTCGTTAAGTTATTTCCTTAGATCTAAGAAAGACGAACTCTTAACCAATCAAAGGCAATTTTAAATCTTACTTTAAAACCAAAAAATAATTTCCACCTAAATATTATTCATAAGAAAATCAATATTACCTTTAATAATATGCTTTTTAATAACATGTAACTTTAATCTCATAAATAAACTAGATACCATCCAAAATTATCATTTAGCTTTTTATCTAAATATAAAAATTAACTATATATTCTATAAGAGGTAGAGCATGTACACCTTCTTAAAATTTAGCAGTCAAGTTATTGTGTGGAAATGGATCCCTCTCATACACCAAACAATGAACTTAAAAATAAATTATTGATGAGCCTCCCGATTAGGTAAAACAAAAGGCCCATCTAACATTTCCTAGTTACATAAAGGCTCTATTAGACCTTCCTTTTTGCAATTTATAACACTTTCTTAACTTAAATGAGTTCTTAGGAAGGTTAAAGAGATTTATCATGATTTATGTGCTTAACATGATTATTATGCATGATATTAAGAGGATTTTGCATAGATTACGAGGGTATCCAGTTAAAGAGATTTGTGGGGCCTGCACCCTACTACAGATGGTTCAAGCTTGGATGGCTTGGGACAATCAATACCCCTTCTTGTTGTTGCGAGGTCACCTAGGGAACATGATCCAGTCTTCCAGAGGTTTTTGAGGGAAAGTAGTCCTCTTTTTAAGGAGGTTTCCCTCATTCATTTTGTTTAAATAGAGGGCTCGAGTAGCCCATTGGTTAGCTAGTAGAAGCAAGAGAATAAAAATGTACAGCATTAGGAATCCTAGTTTTCAAGTTCCGTAGCTTTTTATCATGTACAAGAAATTCTTCAATTAACAAAATTCATCTTTGGTTTTACTTCTTATTCTGATTCTCTTTCAGGAATCTGAGTTTCCTTGGGTTAGGGCCCACCCCCGGTGCTCAAGACCCCTTTTGTAACATTGTTATTTATGCATTTATCCTTTTCTGTAGTTTATTTGTAAATATTGCTTTTATTCATGATTAATTAGATGATTTGTGTATAGCCTTTCTTTGCAAATCTTATGAGCATTAGATGGTAGCATTGGAAATGGTTATATTGTTCAAGTAGCATTCTTTGTTATGCATTTTAGTTCATTTTAATTGTTGATGCTTATTTGTTGTCTATCATTATTGTTTCACTGCATCCCCACTATTTTGCAGCTACAAGAAACCCTACAGCAACGTGTCTTACTAAAGAAACCCTACCACTACTAATGTAAAACTTTGACAAGTGAGACTTATCATTTCTTAGCCCTTCATTAGCTTATTTTGTTTTTCAATTTTGCCTTTAGCACATTTTTCTACTCGATGGACTCTCTCATGTAGAAAAATGGAGACTCTTGTAGCAGTTTGCAATTTACTCCCAAAACTTGCCTAAATTTGCTTTCAAGTTGTGATTCACCTTCTTTGATGTGTTACAACAATCGTGGAGCCCTAAATATGGAATTTAGAAGCAGAGAATCTAATTAATGCTTTTACCTAGTTTGTTGTAGAAATTTCCCTTTTCTGCAAAATAAGGATTTACTATTTACAAGTTTTTACTTCAATTGTGTGTTTTCTTTCTCTGCATAATACAATAGATATGGTTTCATTTCATTTCAATTAAGATTATTTTCCCTCCATTACAATTAACATAGTTTTTCTCGTTGTCTTTCATTCCCTGCAATTTCAAGTTTTGCCTGTAGCATAAAGCAATTAGAATGGTTCTATGTAACCAGATCTCATCTCAACACTTCCACCCATATAAAAGCCAGCAAAAGAAAGAGATAGTGTTTATTGCACATATAGTGTCGACCCCTCTAAAGTTTGTATGAACCCCGAGTTGAAAATTAAAGCTGAGACCCTTGGGAGTTGCAATATTGTTGCTGCAATATTGAGGAACATGAATTATTATTATTATAAACATTTGCAAACTCTTTATTATTAATAATATATATTTGCGTCGATAGGCATGTCTATTTTGAAATTGAGCTTGCATAATTCTAATTCAATTAACAATATTTATTAGGGGGTGGTAGGGATTTAACCTCAATGGAATATTCTAAAATATTCATAGTAGCATACACAAATCAAAGGTTGAGATTTTTTATTGGTGGGTTGAGAAAATTGATCACTGAGGCACGTAACAAGGGTTCCTTTATGGGTTTTAAGATCACCAAAAATATATTTGTAACACACGTTATGTTTGTGGATAATGTTCTTATTTTTTGGAAGGTATCCACAGCAAAATGAAAGTATTTACATCAGATCATATCCGAATTTGGAAATACAATTGGCCTTCTGAGCAAAAAAAAATCTTTGTTTATTAAAGCATCTCCTAAATCGGTCGTTGTTTCAGATATTGTTGGTATTTTATTGTTGAGGTGGTTGTGATGGATAGGGGATTCAAATATCTTTGCCTCCACTTGAAACCAAACAACTATGGTATTATATTATTGCTAGTTGATTTGGTCACTAAAATCATTGACACTTAGGGGTAGGTTGATTTTGGCTTGGTCGATCTAGCAGAGCATTTATTTATATTGGTTGCACCTTTATTTGATGCCCAAAAATATCATTAAGCATATTAACTCCATAATCTCAAAAAAAAATTGGTCGGGTTTCAAAGATGTAGACAATATACATATAGTTCAGATGGAGGACATTTCTATGAGGAAAGAGGATGGAGGTTGGGGATTAAAGAACATTGAAAATTTTGGATGGGCTTTGGCGCTGAAGAGCTTCTGGCATGCTTTATATGGAACAGGCATTTGGAAAATGATTATAAAGGGAAAATACCTAAGAAAGTAGTATGTTATGAAGTGGATAAAGTCTAAGGCACGGGTTCCTTGCATAGTATGATATATATGGAACAATTTTATGAAGGTAAAACATTGGTTGATAGGAAGCCTGAGGTGGGATGTTGGATCGGGCACATTGGTGGAGATAGGCTTGGAACCAATCAATGGATTCCCAAATAATCATACATTTCCATACTCTCATCGGGTACATCTATAATAAGGGTATATATTTTTAAAACTAGATATAGGTGTTGGAAACTTGAATAAATTGAGGGGGGGGTGAATTAGTTTAGTACATTCATGGACATAAATTGATTTTTTTCAATTGTTAACTAGACTATTAAATGAGCAGCTTAACACGTTATGAACAATAGATTTAATATATGAACATCATGTAATATGAAAACCGTAACATCAAATCAACACATATGGACATCAGATATAAGTAGAAATCGATAAAGGGAGAAAACCAAGAATTTGTTATGTTGTGATACAAACGGCAAGCTCTTACTTCCTCTATTACATGATTTTTTCTATAGGATCCAACCTACAGGGGGCTGCTACCTCAATTTCTTCTCCAAGATTCAATTTGCAAGGAAGCTTCAACTCCCACAAATTTTATGTAGGCTACAACCCATAGGAGGCTCCTACATAAACAATCTCCAACCTGTTCTTTATCAAGGTACAACTTGAAAGGACACTACAATCCTCTGATACATACAAGAAACAATATATTGGTTTACCTAGACTATAACTCTACATACCTCCATATATGTCTTTGTGACTTCGCATCCTCAAATATACTTCACATCTACTCTATATGTGTCAGGTAACTAATGAACAACAACACAATTAGCTCTCACATTCTCTAACTCTCTAACATTATAGCCTTCCAAAATTAAATGTTCTATAAACAACCTTTTGTTGGTTGTTAGTGTTCAATACAAGAATATGAAATGATAAATATTGTCTCTTTGCATTCCAAAGGTGTCTCTTCAATTCCAAAACCACTTCAACTCTTTAAACATTAAAAATACATGAAATGAATTTCATCATATTTAAATAACATGCATTAATATTCTTCATGCCAATAAAATGAATTTCAACTTATTCAAATAACATGCATTAATATTCTTCTGCAAAACATTAACTTGTATTCTCTTGCATCAACTTGCATTCTCTTGTACCACAACACCTCAACAAAATCACCATGCATCTCCAAGGCCATTCCTCTATAACTAAACTTACTATCAATGAACATTTGAACAAGAACTAAGCTAAGTGAACAAGAATTACATTGTGTGAATTGGAAACCTTCAACTGTCATAGGAACACTGCAACCACTTCTTCAACTCGAACCTTTGCAACATACAATAGCAACCTTCGCAACATATGTTAGAAATACATCATAAACTATAACATGATAACCTCACAATCATAACAACATTCTTCATTCCTTTGCCTTTGAATTCGCCTTGCATCACAACATCTCAATCATCATATGCATACATGCTTACCATTAGCCACTACTCAATATGCACACAATATGTGTCACTAATAAACACCAATCAATATATGCAAGTACAAGAAACCTTTCACCAACACCCTTTGCAGCATAACAAACATACCTTGTACCCAAGCATAACAATCATACTTTGTTGCTCCTTTTCTTTGTTGTCAAGAAGCAACATATCTGTGTCAACATCACCTTCTCACACACATATGATGACCACACTTCTTGTTCCTCCTTTGCCATCAATGACAAGAATGCCAACAATATCCCCCTTTGGCATTGATGGCAACACTGTGATCCTCTCCCTTTTGTCTTGAGAATCAAATTCAACAACCTCTACTTACCTCCCCATTTAACATCAATGGCAAGGGAGGTTTAAAACTTTAACAAAAATTTTGTGAACCTTTTTTCTATTTGTTATTTTCAACTTTTCTTGTCTCATCAAATTACAATTCATTGTTCCTGGTGGTATAAACTGGTCATATTTCTCTTTACTTCTATGATAATCACTTTTCCTTTGATATAAATGGCAAGAATACAATGACAAAAAACCATAATCTTCAGTACAATTCAGGATGTTGTCACAATATGTGACAATTTTCATTTGTTTTAGGTCATGTATTGAAATTAAGCTTGACAACCAATTGATAAATTTATCGCACAAACCCAAAGCATAGTCCTGTTGTTGATAGTCTTCAGACTCTACTATATTTCAGACTTAGTTTATTCTTTATATATGCACTGCATCATGAAAATCCTAGAGTTAACTTCATAGTGAGTAATCTAAACAAAAAATTAGTTATTTCCTTCATCTCGAAAATGTAAGGATCAATCAACTATTTTCATTGTTTCGTTACAAAGTTGTGAAATCTTTAACAAAGATTTGCACTCCCAAATGCAACTCGAGCAATGTTGGAAATAAATTCAATAAGAAGAAATCGATCAAATTCCAAGCAAATATCCACTTCCCAACTTGTGGCTTGAATACAAAGATGAATAATAACAACCACAAATATTAGTCTCTAAACAAATAATCATTGTCGTAGCTTGAATATGTTCAAGCAACTTCATTACCTCGGGCCTAAGATAATTGTATGTTTAACTTCCTGCATAGTCCACACTAGAATGATGTCTCATGGAAGCCACATGAGTCTCATCTAACACTATTTGTAGCCTAGCGAGGAGCTTCTTCCAAGTCATATTACTGTCATATATTTATCATTGTTATCAACTTTCTTAATGTTGGTGGATTATATCTCGTCGATTTACTGAGTCTGAAGTTCCCACCAAACAGTCTATGCAAATGATAAAGTTGAATGTTTGAAAAAAAATGCTTTTTAATATTGATGCTTATATATTCTTTCTCGCTAAACCCTGCAAAATTAGGTCACCTATAAGAATTTCCATTGCAGGAGGTGAGAAGGTGAGAAATCCTCAGACTTAAAACAGAGTTAGGCAATTATAATACAATTCCCAGTGGCCCAACACAAAAATGTTTGGCATTGATATGTGCTCCAGAAGGTCAAAATGGTGTGAAGCATAGAGAAAAAGAAGAAACCCACATGAAATGCATGTCATCTACAGAACCAAATCAATGAACAAACATAACAAAGAATGTTACCAGGTCATTGTTCTCATGCAATTCCCGTTCTTAGGGTTTCTCAATGCCTAGTCACAACTATTTTTTCATTGTTCTTCTTGAATGTTATAACAAGAGCAAAGAGCATAATTAGTTGAGACTGCAACATTACGTTTAGTGTTGTTGCTAAGGGAGTTCCTGCACATCAGAGACTATGAAGCCAATGGGAATTATGATCTTCTTAAAATGTTATGATCATCATGTAAACTAAAATATAGTTGTGAACGATCAGCTCACGGTTGAACTTTTATCTACGTCTAGGGTTTTTCTGCTTCATACGTATATGAGTCATGCATATTTTCTATGTCACTTTATTCTCAATCCATTATCCTAATTGTGATTGTTGTTGATGTTCTTCGTAACCGAATAACATCCATAAATGTGTGGCAGGTTCTACTTCTCACGAGTGTGAGTTTGTAACCAACCCATCCCACATTTACTCGCTTTTACAAGCTCTCCAGGGTAAACATGAGCTGAGTGTTACTATGACATGACCCAACCTCCAAGTTTTAGTTATGGAAGTGGGGTCTACTAACTAGAAACATATTGCCATCCCTCAGGGACACTAGATCAACCAGGTGATTGACAATACCAATGGTGATCAATTCCTGGGCTATAAATTTCACTTCTCGGGCTTTACACCCTAACCGCACGCTTTCCACATAGTGCATGCATTTGGAAGGCTCCAACTGCACTCATGAGCCTTCCTGCATGCTGTTATAACCAAAATTATTTAGCTCAGATGGTGTGGTTGCGAGATCCGTGCCACTTTTACAGGGCTAGCCTACATACCACTACCCAATACCACTTAGAACTTTCCAGAATCAAATCTAGGATAATCACAAGTCTAAATAATCAATACTAAAGCTATATCTTGTCTAAGACATGCATAATACATGATAGAAATTTCACCAAACATATAGTAAGCATAGTAGCTACAGGTCATGAATGCATATATGATCATGAACTTCTTAACTTCATCAGAGAATCATCAAGAAAGCTCAATTCCCTCTCAAGCTAGTTGCCATACCACTTATTAGCTCATGCATACATTAACCATTCAATATCTTATCAAATCATGAACAAGATCCATACCAAGAGAACACCATTCAACCATGCTTATAACCAGCATATAACTAGAATAGAATCCATGACAAACCAGCCATAAGATCAACATAATAACCAATACATGTGCTCATCAATCACAATAAGAAAATAATTCATATTAATCATATGCAAAAGCCAACCAAGTCAGGGACTTCCACGTACCACTCGACCATAGATTGGATTGAAACATATCTCTCTTTTAGCCAATCACCTCCATGCCATATTCCAAACATGAATGTTGGATCATATGGGTTAAACCAAAATAGAACCAACTAGGACTTCTAGAGGCCAAACCACCTCAACCCTCAACCATGGTGATTTCACCTAAACCAATCCAAAAATGACTAACACCAAATAATCTTGGATGCCTTTGACTTCCTTCACCAGAACCAAAGGAATTTTCTTGTCTCCACCCATCCATCAAGAGTTCCAAGATAAATCCCATCTCCATCCTTGGGAATTTTCCTGAGACCACCTCAACCGAGATCCAAGCCTACCGTCTGTCCAAATCTTAATAAAACTAGAGAACCCACTACATCATGGCTATAAATGAAATGGAAAGGCGAGGCTAAAACCACTGCCAATCCAGGCAAATCTCATGCTAATGACAACAAAATAACTAAAGAACCACATGCATGTTACATGCATCCAACCTGTTACCTACAATGAAATCCGATTGTAGCTACTGATCCAACCTTCTTTTCTGATAACCATAATTCCTTTGTTTTTCCTTTGCTTGCTTTCTTGTCCAAATTCTTCCTCTCTCTTCTGTTATAGCTTTATTTTGAAAAGTGATTAAAGCTAGAACCGACAAAAAGCTATGAGTTGTTTCTCTGATGCATTTTTATCATTGATGTCTAGTCTCTTCCTTTTATTTTTCCTATTTCTTTCATTTTCTCTCTAATTTCCCTTACATGCATATTTGTGTCTCTTTGTCTCCCTTTTCTCCTATTTTCCTTTATGTCCTTAATTAAAGGCCATTTATTTCATCTTTTCCTTTGCCAATTTCCATAGCCAATATACTGCAAGTGATGCTCACTATAATGTTTACCCACCATTCATCTTGGAATATGTGTCCCATGACCTTGGTTTCATTTTATTTACTTGAAAAATCAACTAGGGGTTGTTATAAACTCCGCCCCCTTGGGGAACACCATCCTCAGTGTTTTATAACGCTTATTACCAACAAAACATATTGGTTATGGAGCTTTATAACACAACTCATTGCAGTATTTACAATATACCAAACTATTGAAAACATGATCAACATACTACTTATTAGAGCTTTACAACACAACTCATTGCATATTTACGACACACACACACACACACATATAACTAAAAAATATATACCAAACACATTTTCTCAACCAGCAAACAAGGAAGGATACAAAGCCCGCATCTGATCAGCCATCTCCCATGTAGCTTCATCGAGCCCAAAGTACTTCCACTACACTTTAATCTACTCTATTGCTCTGTTCTGAATCTTGAGCTATTTCTGTTGCAATATATACTATGGCTCCAGATGGAACTCTCCCTCTAGTTCCACTTGCAATACAAACCAATCAATCACATGATCAACATATTGCACATATCTTTTAAGCAATGAAACATGAAAAACATCATGGACTTTCATTGTTGGCGACAGTGCAAGTCTATAGGCCACTCGTTCAATCCTCTCAAGGATCTCAAAAGGCCCAAAATACCGAGGTGCGGTTTGGCATGTGACCCAATTCTCAAGAAGCTCATATTGAGCTTGATGTGCAAATACACATGCTCCCCAACCTGAAACTCCTTGAATTCTCTATAGGGTAAATTTTAAGGGTGGAAATTTATCTTAAATTTTAGAAACCTTGGAAAATCTTACTAGTCCCGAATATGCAAAATATAAAATGTTCAATGGTATTTTTGTAAAAATATTCAAATTTCTAATGATTTTATATAGGCTTCTATAAAATTTTGGCTTTTTATTAAGGTAAAACAATTTTATCCTATAAAATTTGGGAAAATCATTTTTAGAGAAAAATTGGGTTTAGCAAATCTTTCATTTGGAAAAAGCATGGAAAATTAGCCCATCTACGAATATTAGACCCTAAAATATTCCCTGATGCTCTATGTTGATCTACATAACTCTTATGCTTGTCTTGTGTTGGATACAAATTCCTTCTAATAACCTGCATCTCCTGCTCCATCTTAGCCAAAGTATCTAGCCCAATCAACACCATGTTCATTGGATCACTCCAGTTGATAAGAGTATTATAAATCCACCCATAGAGAGCCTCAAATGGACTCATCTTCAAGGATTCCTGATACCCATTATTATAATAAACATCCACCAGTGGAAGATAATCCTCTCAATTCCTTTGTTGATGTATGCCATAAATCCTCAACATATCCTCAAGAATCATGTTAACCCTCTTTGTTTGTCCATATGTATATGGATGATAAGTTGTACTAAAGGCTAACTTTTTCCCCAAGCTTGCAAACAACTCCTTCCAAAACTTGGAAGTTACTTGGCATCTTTGCCTGATATAATCTTCTTGGGAACCCCATGCAACCTCACTATCTCCCTTATGAAGATCTGAGCTACCTCACTAGCTGAATTAGTAGAATTCATTGTAATGGAGTGAGCAACCTTGCTCAACCTATCAAACACAACCATGATGAAATATTGTTGCTTTGTTGTCCTTGGAAATCCTGTAATGAAGTCCATGGAAATTAACTCTGATTTCCATTCTGGAATCTATATAGGTTGCAATAGACTAGTTGAATACTTGCATTCAACTTTGACCTAGTGACAGTCCAAACACCCAGCAACAAACTCAACCACCTCTTTCATAAAATTCGACCAATAGTAGAACTTGTTAACAATTGTCAAAGTCTTTTGGTGTCCTGGGTGGCCTAAATATGGCTTGACATGAAATTCTCTTAAGATAAGCTTCTTCAATTCACCATTGTCTAGCACATAGGTCTTGCTCTTAAATCTAACCAAGCCATCTATCACAAGGTGATACTCCTCATCCCTATCACCTTCACCCTGTTACTACAATATCTGCTTAAACTACTATTACTTCTCATCATGTTGCCCTGAATGTAATATCTACTCCTACAAATATGTCCCATAAGAGCTCATAGCTAAAATATGGTTCACTTGCACTCTCATACTGAGAGCATCTGCAACTCTATTCTCCTTGTCCTTGATGTACCTGATCTCAAAATCAAACTCACTGAGGGTATCCAAACATCTAACTTGCCTAGAATTTAGAATGGGTTGGTCAAACAGATACCTTAGTCCACTGTGATCACTCATTAGTACAAACCTCCTACCAAGGAGATAATGTCTCCACATTTTCAATGCATAAATGATGGCTTCCAACTCAAGATCACAAGTCACATACTTCTACTCATGCTCATTCAACTTCCTTGATTCATAACAAACCACATGTCCTTATTGCATCATGACTCCACCAAGTACTTCCTTACTAGCATCTGTGTAAACCACAAACTCCTTATCAGGATCTGCAATCTTCAAAACTGAAGCATTGGTAATCAATTGCTTCAACTGCCCAAAACTAGTTTCACACTCTTCAATCCATTCATACTTCTTCCCTTTCCTCTAAATATGTAATAAGATAGCCAATCTTAGAGAAATTCCTAATGAACCATCTATAATAACATGCTAGTACCATGAATGATCTGACCTCATCCACATTCCTAGGAGTTGACCACTCCATGATAACTTTTATATTTTTTGGGTCCACTATTATCCCTTCCTTGGAGACAACATGTCCCAAGTAATGAAGCCGAGTCTAAAAGAAATTTCACTTGTTGAGCTTGGCATACAATTTATGATCTTTTAACAATATCGACACCACTTCCAAGTTATTTGCATGTGTTTTATCATTCTTTGAATATACCAATATGTCATCAAAAAAGACTATCACAAACTTACCCAAGTAAGTGCACAACACATTGTTCATCAACAAACATGAAGGTGGTTAGAGAATTACTAAGACCAAAAGGAATTACCACAAACACATAGTTCTCATACCTTGTATGACATTAAGTCTTATAGATGTCTTTTTTCTCTTATGCGCACCTAATGATATCTTGATCTCAAATCAATCTTTGAGAAGGTTACAACTCCCTTCAGTTGATCAAACAAGTCATCAATCTGCGATAATGGATACCTATTCTAGATAGTCACCTTGTTCAGCTACCTGTAATCAATACATGATCTCAGTGTACCATATTTATTATTTATAAACAACAATGGTGCACCCCAGGGAGATACACTTGGCCTAATTTATCCCTTATCAAGCATTTCCTTAAGCTGCAACTTCAGTTCCACCAATTTTGAATCACTCATCATGTACAGTGCCTTAGATGTTGGTGTTGCTCCCGACATCAACTCAATAGAAAATTCCACCTCTCTATGAGGAGGAAACTCTAGAATCTTTGTAGGAAACACATTCTGAAATTGCTGCAAGACAAGATAACTCCTTAAGACTTCATCATCCTCATCCTCTTTCCCTTTGTCATTGGAAATATGAACTGCAAACAATACACATCCCTTCATGTGACTGCCCTTTACCTTCATAATTGTAACCATTCTCACTGATGTAGGCTTATTCTTTCCTAACGGGATTCTCCTTTCCCCATCATCATCCAGACACTCAATGGCCTTGTCATAGCAGTCTACCTTAGTCCTATGAATGAAAAACCATTCCATGCCCAAAAGCATGTTATATGATCCTAAAGGAAGCACATTTAGATATGATGATGTAAGCATACCATTAAGCTCAAATGCACAAGATCTCACCCAATGATGAACTCTCCCTTTGACTCGTGTAGCCAACTACACCAACCAAGATTCTGCATGCACTTCTTTAATCAATCGGCATCGATCCCCCAATTCAGGACTAATATAGCTATAATTAGATCCAAGATCAATCAAACTAGAAACAACTTGATCACAAATCTTACCTTCCATCTCAATAATGGATGCATGATGATTTGTCTGCCTATTATCCATTGTTGGATAAATTTGGGGAATACTCTGGCCTACATCTCTAACTATTTGCACCTCCTGAGCACTGTAAATCTGAGGCTTGCCACCCTGATGTGATGGACAATCCTTCCTGTGATGCTCCCCACCATAAGTGAAACACCTCAAAGGTTTCCTTACATCGCCTTTATTTTGTTGCTACTCAGGTTAAGACCCATGTCCTCTCTCAGTTGCATTGAACTTCTTATGAGGTTCCACATTGTCCTTATCACCTACATCTGAAGATATCCCTCACTTCTTAGGCCATTTCCCTTTAGTCTTCACATTACCTTTCTAGTAATGCTTGAACTTAGGCCTGCGTTTAGACTGTTCATAACAATGCTTCAGCTTCTCGGTGACTTCCCCTAATGACCAAGGCACATCATACCCAATCTGATCTTTGAATGTTAAAGGCAATCCACTGATGAACCTTTAGACGTTTTTTTTCTCATCCTTGAGGTAGGGCACATATATCAACAACTCCATAAAATTGGTTGTATACTCTTCATTTTTCATGGAACCCCTCTTAATCTTAAAGAATTCCTTGGCCTTCTTGTCATAATATCTTTTGAACAAGTACTTCTTCCTAAAGAGTCTTTTAAATGCATGCCAACTCATATCCTCTTCCCTGATGCCTCTGACATGCTTAACATCTTCCTACCAAATATTTATTTTTCCTTTGAGACTAAAGGTAGTTATCTTGGCTTTCATATTCTCTGAATAAACATGTAATTTGAAGAACTTCTTCATCCCAAGCAATCATGCTTCTGCATCTTCTGATTTTTCACTTCCCCATCAAAAGTAGGAGGCTTGTATTTCCTGAACTCATATGGAAATCACCCCCTCTCACTCCTCTTGTAAGGATGCTAGCAGTAATGAGAGGTGATGTCTCTCAGAACTCGATCTAAAATAAAAACCATTATCCCTACCCGACTTCTCGGTTGTATCCAAGGATCTACCACCTCTCACTGTATCATCTTTGTCCAACATTTACCCCTTCTGAGACCTGCATCCATCTACACCGTTTGTCATTTCTTCTTGTCCATAACTGATCCCAAGTTGTCCATGCATCTCTAAACATGAAAGGATATGAAGAATCACTGCATTGACCTTGGTTGTTTTTCCTGAGCTCTTTCAAGTCTTTCTAATACTTCAATAAACATGTTATTATCTGCCTTGCAACTTCAAATTTTTGCCCCCAAACTCCTTAGTGTATCCACTAGATCAAGAGAATACTCTTCTCCTTGCTGCTCATCTGACTTTTCCCATTCCATTGATTTCACATTAGGCCTGTAAGAGGAGTCATGTGAATTATAGTCCACCATTCTTCTCTTCATATATGATCTTCTATTTCCTGCAAACATACCTTGTTATATGAACCAAATAGAAGACATAATCAAAATCACAACTCAATTTATCTCAGGAGAGGCTATCAAATTTGCACAACTTATTCCAGATGAGCACGATATATATAATAATAGCAACACATTTCAACATCATGATGCATGCATGATAATAATACAAAATTGTAACAATAAATGCACACATGATAACAATAACCATTTGCATGTACAACGAGGTCCAGTGCTGCAACCTCGCTCTGATACCACCCTGTGGTATCAAATGCCGCCCAAAGGAAATGAAACACCGCTCTGATACCACCCTGTAACCACCCCATCCCACATTTACCCGCTTTTACAAGCTCTCCAAGGTAAACATGAGTTGAGTGTTATTATGACATGACCCGACCTCCAAGTTCCAGTTATGGAAGTGGGGTCTACTAACCAGAAACATACTGCCATCCCTCAAGGACACTAGATCACCCATTTGACTAACAACAATCACTGGTAATCAATCCCTAAGTTGTAACTTTCACTTCTCAGACTTTACACCCCAAGCGCATGCTTGACACACTGTGCATGCGGTTGGAAGGCTCCAACCGCACTCATGAGCCTTCCTGCATGTGGTTACAACCAAAATTATTTAGTTTAGGTGTTACGGTTGCGAGATCAGTGCCACTTTTTCAGGGCTGACCTACAGGCCACTGCCTAATACCACTCAGAACTTTCTAGAATCAGATCTAGGATAATCACAAGTCTAAAAAATCAATACTAAAGCTAGATCTTATCCAAGACATGCCTAAAGCATGATAGATATTTCATCAAACATATAGTAAACATAGTAGCTGCAAGACATGAATGCATATATGATCATGATCTTCTTAACTTCATTATAGAATCATCAAGAAGGCTAAATTCCCTCTCAAGCTAGCTGCAACAACACTTGTTAGCTCATGCAAACATTAACCATTCAATAACTTATCAAATCATGAACAAGATCCATATCAAGAGCACATTATTCAACCATGTCTATAACCAACATATAACCATAATAGAATCCATGAAAAATCATCCATAAGATAACCATAATAACTATTACATGTGCTCATCAATTACAAAAAGAAAATAACTCATATTAAACATAAAAAAATCCAACCAAGTGAGGGACTTCCACTTACCACCCGACCATAGATTGGGTTGAACCAAATCTCTCTTTTAGCTAATCACCCCTGGGCCATATTCCAAGCATGAATGTGGGATCATATGGGTTCAACCAAAATAGAACCAACAAGGGATTCTAGAGCCAAACCACCTCAACCCTCAACCACATGATTTCACCTAAACCGATCCAAAAATCACTTGATACCAAACAAGCTTGGATGCCTCTGAATTCCTTCACCAACTCCAAAGGAATTTTCTTATCTCCACCCATCCGTCAAGATTTCCAAGAGAAAACCCATCTCTACCCTTGGGAATTTTCTTGAGACCACCTCAACCGGGATCCAAGCCTACCAACCATCCTAAGCTTAATCGAACTAGAGAACCCACTACATCATGGCTATCCAGAAAATGGAAAGGTAAGGCTGAAACCACTGTCAATCGAGGAAAATCCCATGCTTATGATGGAAAAATAATCAAAAAACCATATGCATGTACCATGCATCCAAATCTCAGCAAGGAAATTACACATGCAACCTGTTGCCTACAATGAACTCCAGTTGTAGCTCTTGATCCAAAATTCTATTCCACTGCCCACAATTCCTTTGCTTATCCTTTTATTGCTTTCTTATCTAAGTGCTTCCTCTCTCTTATCTTAGAGATCTATTTTTTAAAGTGATCAAATCTATAACTAACAAAAAGTTGTGAATTGCTTCTTTGATGCCTTTTTATCATTGATGTTCAGTCTCTTCCTTTCCTTTTTCATTTTTCTTTCATTTTCTCTCTAATTTCCCTTGCATGCATATTTGTGTCTTTTCATCTCCTTTTCTCCTATTTTCCTTTATTTCCTTAACTAAATGTCATTTATTGCCTCTTTTCCTTTGTTAATTTCCATATCCATTAATAAACCGCAAGTGATGCCCATTATAATGTTTACCCACCATTCAACTTGGAATATGTGTCCCGTGACCTTGGTTTTATTTTATTTACATGAAAAATCAAACATGGGTTGTTACAAACCTCTCCCCCTTGGGGGAACACCGCCATTGGTGTTCTATGACACTTATGACCAACAAAACATACTACCTATGGAGCTTTATAACACGGCTCGTTGCAATATATACAAATACCAAATTGTTGAAAACATGATCACCATATTGCTTATTGGAGCTTTATAACATAGCTCATTGTAGTATTTATGATACACATTGTTACACGTCATTATTCACGATTAGGCAAATGACTGCCAATCCGGATCTCTCGCCATCCGATGAAGTGTCCCAAGCATTCCCCTGTAATGTTAGAAGCAAAAAATCCCAAAGACAACAAGAATATTGGATACATTGCTCCAAAAACCTACTTTTAAGCACTTGCACAGTTTCCTAGCTAATATCTGCGCAACCGTGGTTTTGACCATTATGGCCTGCGGAAATATGCACTTTGTCTTCCACTGAAAACTGCGCAAACCACTTAACGAGATAAAAAAATAAAAAGTGATTTCCAGAAGCCTTGTTGGAGGAATATTTCCCAACTGAAATCCTTGAACCTCTACATACTTGAACCTCATCCCTCTATTCATGGTGAAAACTTCCTCCCTTTGTGGAACACTAATACCTCCTTTTAAGGATCTTATCCCTTGAGAAGAGGATCTAAAACCTCCTCCTCTTGGCCTATAAATTCAACACAAACCAAAGGGCTAAGGAGGACTTTTGAATGTAAACTTATGCTATCGAAATAGGGTTGGATATCTTGTCACCTAAGGGGAGGATTGGAGACTTTTGGGAAGAGGCTTACATCATCAAGGCAAGGTTGTATTGCTTCTTCTTTTTCTAAGATTAATACAAGCAATTGTTTCTTTCCTAATTGCACTTGTCTTAATGTTATTTGCAAAGTTCCTTGATCTTTTGCATAATTTATAACTGAATGGGAGTTTCATCTTATGATATATGTTACGTTGAATTTTTCATTTTCTTTATGTTTCATCTTTTTCTACGCTATGCTTTTATGCCATGTTTGTTTTTGTTCATGCATATCTTCCTTCGAAACAACAAGCAAAAGCTTTTGAAATCATTGGAAGGACTTCCACAGGCATTTTGTAAAAATGTAAGAGGCTCGTGCATCTCTCATACTTCATAGTTCAATTGTGAATTAAGGAAAGGTATCAGTCACTTGTTTTGTTTGTTACTAGATCTTTCTCATACTTCATAGTTCAATTGTGAATTAAGGAAAGTTAGTAATCACTTGTTTTGTTTGTTACTAGACCTTTTTGGAATCTAGGGAGATCGCTCTTGTCTGCAAGAGGGATTTATCCACCATAACAAATTGACGAATCCACTAGGAAACAATTTGTTCTTCATCATCTCTTCTCGTGGCCTCTGATCACTTTTTGTAGCCTTGTTTGACTGTGTTCTAAATATTGAAAGTTTAAGTTTTTGTATTTTTGGGCTTTGTTTTTATTTTTCTTAATCTTTCTCGGTTTGCACACTTTTACTTTAGCAACAGAGCGCCAATTTGCGCATTATTCCTTTAGTAGCAGTGCATTTGCGCACTGAACCTAACTGGTTACCTGTGCAAATTTCTAAAAATTTGAAAATTTAGGGAATTTTCGAGTCTTCTTTGTTCTGGTCACTACTCAGAGGTTTATACAATTTCTTAACAATTTTTAGGTGTTTTTTTCTTTCATTTTTGCAAAAAAATCTCCCCTCAATCACCGGGGGGGTTTAGGTGTTTTTTGCTTTCATTTTTGCAAAAAAATCCCCCCTCAATCGCCGGGGGGGGTCTAAATTGTGTATGAGTGATAATTGCCTTTGAGTGTCATCTCTTTTGATCTTTGGAATTTTCATGAAATTTCAGTTTGAGTTCTTTGTTAATGAAATCTCATATTACATTTGATTTCATTTGGGTTTTATAATTTTTGTGAAATTTCCTTTACTTACACTTGATTGGTGCTTTCATAGTATTAGTGAAAGAAGGTACTATTATGCATAAGTAGTCTTGTTAGATTGTTCTTTCGTTGGTCCAAAATAATCTTGTGTTTGTTTTGAAGAGTTCTGTTGCATAGTTTACATTATAGAAAAGTCAACAATAGATTCAAATTCGTGTCTTTGATTGTCTTTTTGAGGAAAATCACTTATCTTTATAGTTTTGGGTTTTGAGTTTTTTTTGGTTTGTTGATCTATCAAAAAAGAGTCTTTCACTTCTGGAATTGGTTGTGTCAGTCTCTTTTCTTTCAGTGAATCTCATCATATATTCATTTATGCATGTTTTAAAGAGTTATTTCATCGATTGAAAAGATAGTGTCTCTCATTGAAAGATAGTCTTGATTTCAATTTGCATGATTTTATGCTTCTTTCAAAAATAAAAACGGAAAATTTGCTTGGAATTGATTTGCAATTGTATTTTCCTACTGAAAATTAATTCATTAGAGAGTTTGTTATGTTTTCTCTTATTTATCAATTCCTACATTATTGGAAGTGAATGGAACCTCTCTCCTTACTTTACTTAGGATTCATCAAAGTGAAGATTACAATATCCTTTTCAGTTCTTGGAAATAATACCGAGAGGGGGGGGTGAATCAGTATTATCGAATTCTTTTCAATATACCCTCTAGATTTATAATTTAATTTATTCTTCAGATGTTGACCATTAATTTGAATAATAATGAACAGGAACAAGAAAAACAGACAGTCACACCAAAGAACACCAGATATAAGGTGGAAACCCAATGTGGGTGAAAACCACCTGCTGCAATGTGTCTCTATCTTCTTTCAATTAGAAACTTCTTTTTACAATGATTCTGTACTAGTGTAGTCCTTTACCAGTACGTAGGCTGCAACCTGCAGAGAGCTACAACCCTCTCTCGTTTTCCAGACTCTCGTGGAAGGGAGCTACAACCCCCTTAGCTCTTGTACTAGCTGAGCTACTAGTACGTAGGTGCTCACCTACTGAAGGCTTCAACCTTCTCTTTTCTTCTAGGGACCACGTTTCATTAATTTTCAAACTGGATCCAAGGATCTCAATCAAACATCAATTAGATCTGCAATCAACCAACTTCCTTGTGCAAATATTGAATTAAGAACTTCTCAAAACACAATGCCAGTGATCAGACACCAATTCAGAACCCTGAACACAGCAGTGATAG
This sequence comes from Pinus tabuliformis, assembly GCA_031772625.1. Lineage (NCBI taxonomy): Eukaryota > Viridiplantae > Streptophyta > Pinopsida > Pinales > Pinaceae > Pinus > Pinus tabuliformis. Next base: position 562,425,073 of record CM062817.1, read on the forward strand.
ACAGAAGCAGCTAAAACATATATCAAGAGAAAAGTCTGCAACTTCACCAATAGTAACCTGCGGATGTCCGCACTTTCTCTGTCAGTGGCCTGCGTAGCTTCGCTCCTGCGCTGTCTATGGCCTGCGCAGCTTCGCACTTGTATTGTCTCTACCCTACGGACCTCCGCACCTGAGGCGTCTCCTAATCTGCGTACCTCTGCACCTGCGCTGTCTGTGATTTGCGCACCTCCGCACCTGCACTGTCGGCTGCTCCGCGCACCTCCACACCTGCACTCTCGGCTGCTCCGCGCACCTCCGCACCTGCACTGTCGGCTTCTCCACGCACCTCCGCAGCTGGGGCATCTTCTAATCTGCGTACCTTCACACCTGAACTGTTTCTGGCCTGCAAACCTCCGGATAAAGACAGTTTATCAATCCTCATATATACCCTCGACTGTCAGATTCACAGATCTGATCATGCGCCAAAGAGATCACGACCCCTCAATTGATCTGTCTTCTCATGCTCAGGTTCAACTATAACTCACCAACCGATTACAAGTATTTTAGATCTTGTTCGTCTTAAGATATTCAACACATCAGTGCCTAGCCAATTGATCTCCTTTCCTTTTTATAGGCAAGCCCTTACTCAAACCATGGATCAAAACCATAGAAATCCAATACAAGGGACCCAAAACCGGGGTTCAATATTTTAGATGCAATACCACGGACCAAAACCATAGGATCAAAAACGTCGGACTAAATACCATGGATCAATCATACAATTTCCCACGTGTGCGCACTTCTCTACATGAAAGTAAGTGAATTTGATGTCCGCACCTTTTGTTCGGAGAACCTGCGGGTATGTCCGCACTTCTTGTTCGGAGCACCTACAGGTCTGTAACTTTTGTTAGGCGCACCTGTGGGTATCTCATTTTCTATCATTTTGAGAGCCTAAATAGTGATTTGCCACTTGAGTGAGTTGCCATCAAGGACAACACTTATGCCATAGCACCACATCTGTGTCATAATGCCAACAATCTCCCCCTTTGGACTTGATGGCAACCCCAAGATCCTCAAAGTCATTCTCCCCCTTTGTCATCAAGGGCAAAGGGTTATGCTCCCCCTGAGAACATGCTGAAAACTCTGCTCTACTGTGCTGATCGTGCTCCCCCTGACTGTAGGCCAGATCTGCAAAAGAAATTTTCTTCAAGAAGAACCATAATCCACCATACACCATAAATGACCTTCCTATCACCAAAAGACTCTATACATACATTCATCACCCAACCAAGTGGGGTTACATCAGAAATTTACATATGACAACCAAGTACATTATATCATTCATCCCAGGCATAGAGGGGAAACCAAAATAGGTCGTTACATGACCTTGACAAAAGAAATATAAGACATAGAGACAAAACATTAGCAGCATTATTCAGATCAGCATCCATGTTCTCCTTTTGTACTTGCTCTTCCAAGATCTTCTACAATAATGCCAACAATGCATTATTAGAAGAATATATGCTCCCCCTGAACCTGTGCCAGTTGGTCTTTGACCAATCCATAAACCAACGAATGTACGCATATGCCCCATATGAAACTCGCGTACAACCAACAATCTCTGAAACAGACAAGATTCAACAGCAAGATGATGCATCAACTACCCCCATCTTTTGTCTGAGGTATTCAAAGGTCTCCCTGAGCAGTGGTTTGGTGAGTATATCAAAAACTTGTTCCTTAGAGGGAACATACTCCAACTTGACCTTTTGTTCAAGCACTTGTTCCTGAAGAAAATGATATTTGATAGGTATATGCTTGGTCTTTGAATGCATGACTGGGTTCTTTGAAATGCTGATAGCACTTGTATTATCACATAGGATGGAGATAGGTGGAGTACAAGTGATTTGAAAATCCTGCAAAGTTTGCATCATCTAAAGAAGTTGTGTGCAACAAGATGCAGCAGCCAGATACTCTGCTTCAGCTGTAGATAATGCTATTGAACTCTGTTTCTTGCTGAACCAAGATACTAATCTGGAACCCATGAAGAATGCACCACCACTAGTGCTTTTTCTGTCATCCATGCTTCCGGCCCAAACTGCATCTATATAAGCATGAAGTGTGAGATCTGTATCTCTAGGATACCATAAGCCATAGTTTTGAGTTCCTTGAAGATACTTGAAGATTCTCTTAACTGCCTGAAGATGAGTTTCCTTTGGATTTGCCTGAAATCTTCCAACTATTCCCACTGCATGCATGATGTCTGATCGGGTACCTGTTAAATAAAGCAGACTTCCAATCATGGATCTATAGGTTGGTTGATGCACTGTTGTTGATTCATCATTTGCACTGAGGTTGCATCCTGTAACCATAGGGGTACATACTGGTTTCGAATCTTCCATGCCATATTTCTTCAAGATCTGCTTGAGGTACTTGGTTTGAGATAAAAAGATACCGCCTTCATTTTGTTGGATTTATAGACCAAGAAAATATGTCAGCTCTCGAAGAAATGACATTTCGAATTCTTTCTGCATTACCAAGGCAAAGTTTTGACTCATAGCTTCTTCATTGCTGCCAAAGATAATATCATCTACATACACAACAAGTATTAGCAATTTGTCATTTTCAATTTTTATATAAAGATTGCTATCTGCTAATCCTTTTGAAAAACCTTGTTGATGAAGGTATTTGTCCAAACGATAGTATCAAGCCCTTGGAGCCTGTTTAAGACCATAGAGAGCCTTTTTTAATCTGCATACAAGATTTGGATCATTCCCAAGGATGAAACCATCTGGTTGCTCAATGTACACTTCTTCTTCTAAGTCTCCATTCAGAAAGGTTGATTTCACATCCATTTGAAATACTTTGAACTTCTAAAAGCTAGAGAGAGCAAGGAACATTCTGATGGCCTCAAGTCTAGCAACGGGAGCAAAAGTTTCTTCAAAGTCTATTCCTTCTTGTTGAGCATACCCTTTACAAACAAGTCTGGCCTTGTTTCTAATTACTTCCCCATTTTCATTCAACTTGTTTTTGAAGATCCATTTTGTCCCTATGACATTCTTATCTTTTGGTCTAGGAACCAACTCCCAAGTGTTATTCTTTTCGATCTACTCAAGTTCTTCATCCATTGCCTTGACCCAGCATTCATCTTTGCATGCCTCTTTTACATTTTGTGGTTCAGCGGAGGAGAGTAATGCCAAATAGCTTGAAGCTTCTGCAATTGTTCTTCTTGTTTGTATACCTGCCTCCTTTTGCCCCAAAATTTGAGATTCTGGATGATTCTTTTGAACATACCTGGATGGAGTCTTTTCTTCTATCCTTATCTATTCCTCTGGTGCCTCATGGGTTTCTTCTTCATCATGAATCTGATTTGATGTTGATGGATAGTCCTCATCATCTTCGAAGTCTTCAGATCTTACCTATTTGGGAGTGATTTCTTCTTCATCCACCACTACATCAATGTTGTCGACAATTCTTCCAAGCCTTTTATTGTAACATTTGTATGCTTTGCTGTGAGGAGAATAACCAAGGAGAATGCCTTCATCTGCTCTAGGTTCAAACTTGCCAATATTTTCATCATTATTTTTAATATAGCATTTGCTTCCAAAAATTTTGAAATGTTTTACCGAAGGAGTCTCACCATACCAGAGCTCATGAGGAGTTTGAGTGTTGTTCACCCGGATATTTGTCTTGTTGAGAATAACAACTGCAGCAAATGCGGCTTCACCCTAGAAGGTTGCGGGAGTTCCAGACTCATCAAGCATAGCACGAGCCATTTGTTGAACCGTTCTGTTCATCCTTTCCACTACTCCATTTTGCTGAGGAGTCCTAGTTGTAGAGAATTCCCTTCTTATTCCATGTTCTTCACAAAAATCGAAAAATTCATTTGAGGTAAACTCCCCACCTCTATCAGACCTGAGGCATTTGATTTTGTGATCTGATTCGTTCTCCACCAAGGCTTTGAATGATTTGAACTTTTCAAAGGCTTCGTCTTTGTGCTTCATAAGTCCTATCCAACACATCCTGGAAAAGTCGTCAATGAATAATATAAAATATTCTTCTCCTCGAGGTGACCTTTTCCTAGATGGACCACATACATCAGTATGGACAAGTTCAAGTGGCCTGCTAGCTGATCCTTCCTTCTCAGGGAAGTTAGTTCTGGTTTGCTTACCAAACTGACACGATTTGCATATTGTATTGTCTGGAATTCTGATGTCTGGAAGACCACGAACTGCCTGGTATTTGCATGCTTTCCTTATCTGTGAGAAGCTAAGATGCCCCAATCTTTTGTGCCATAACCAATGTTCATCGTTCTTGCTTAGATAGCATTGATGTTGTCCTTCTTTGAATATGTATAAATTATTTGGAGTCCTTATGCCTTTGATCACTATTTTTCCTGTATCAAGATCACGAACACTACATCCATTTGATCGAAATATTACCTTCGTTCCTTGATCGCACATCTAGCTGACACTCAATAGATTATGCTTTAAGCCATCAACATACATAACATTTCCAGCTTTGACCTTTTCTTTCAACTGAACAGAACCTTTACCTTTTATGAGCGCAGGGGTGTCATTTCCAAATGAGACCTTCTTCTCCTTCTCTAAGGCACTATATGACTGAAGTTTTCTTTTATCACCCGTCATATGTTTCAAACATCCACTGTCGATGTACCATTGATTTTCTTGCCCTTCCGCATATAAGGTTATACCACATCTTTCTGGCTGCGGTTCTTTCGTTCTCCATGTTTTGGCATTTGAGGCTTGTTCCTTTGTTTGCCGAAACCTGCTCCTGCATTCAAAATCTTCATGACCGAAGTTGTTACAAATAGAACATTCAATTTCATTCTCAAGGGCAGAAAAGTTATTGCAGGTTCTTTTCATGATCCCAGTCATACTTCTTTATTTTTGAGCTTCTCTAGTCATGATTGTCTTATATGCAACACATTGAGCTACTTTGTGACCAAAGTTATGACAAGAGAAACATTGGCCAATGAAAAAACTCCTGCGATTATCAAATCTACCAAACGAATGATTGTAGTTTCTATAGACATCCATTCTTGAGGCAAATTGAGAATGTTTTACCTGTGGCTGGTTGTAGCTTCTGTTCATCCTTAAAGTAGATTGCCCCTGATTTACCTGGTAGTCTTTGTTCATTCTTGAGGTAAATTGTCCCTGATTTACCTGGTGATCTCCATAGTGCCTTTGCTGTCGATTGTCAATTTGTTCACTCCTCCTTGTTGCATCAAGATAACTTTTGGAGGTGGATGGTTTCTGCGCTTGAGATGCTTCTTCATTATATCCCAGACCTGTCTTGATTAGAGGAGAATGCTGCACATTGATAATCTCATCTAGAGTTTCAGATCCTTTAACAAATCTAAGATTAAGCGCTTTTGTTTTCTCAATCTCTTTTCTAAGACCCACAATTTCACATTCCAACTTTTCATGATGTTTTTCCCTTTCAGCCAGTTGGAATTGCAGAGTATCAATAATCATATTTTTCTCTTCTAAACAAATTTTGAGTTTAGAAATTTCTTCATACAGACCTTCTTCATCTATAGCATCCATGAAATCATCATCTTCAAAGGCCATTAAAAGTCTATAATTATTACCTTGTTCATCTTCATCACTATTTGAAAGTCCATCACTGTCTTCATGAGTGTAATAGCTTTTCTTATTTACATTCTGTTTCTTGTTCCATCTAACAGGTTCCTTACCTTTTTCAAGCTTATCCTTATGAGGACACTTGGTAGCATAGTGACCAACTCTTCCACAAGCAAAGCATTTGAAAAGTAACTTACCTCTGAATCTTCCAGCACCCCGTTGAAGGTTCTTGAAAAAATTTGATTCTTCCTCTTCTTCTGACATATGTCCTGACTCATAGTAATCTCCTTTGCCTGCAGCCTTGAATGCAGCTTCTCTCCTATCTGATGGTCCTCCTTTCCTCATTTCGTAAGCAGTTAGAATCTCGTGCAGCTGTGACATGGTAAGTTGCTGTAGATTCTGTTTTTCTTCTATTGCAGAAACTTTTGATTCAAACTTAGAGGACAAAGATCTTAGTACCTTTTCAACCACAACAGCCTCTTTTATTTCTTCACCCAAGTTTTTCATACAATTAACAATCTCATCTATACGTAGAAAATAGTTAGCCACACTTTCATCATTGTACATTTAGAGATTTTCATACTGAATTCTGAGGATTTGAAGTTTTGCTCGTTTTACCTGTTCATCTCCTTCATAGCTTAGAACGATCCTATCCCTTTGTACTGCATAACCTTGACGAACTCTAATTGAGATAGACATCCTAAGGGAGTATTGACCGCCTTTGCATTTGTTTCATATTGCTTCTTACCAGCCGGATCTATAGGTGTTGCTGACGGAAAAGTGTACCCTGTATCTATGATATCCCAGACTTCTGTACCAAGAGCTTGAAGATAGGCAGTGACTCTTACCTTCCAATATACGAAGTTTGTCCCATCAAAAATTGGTGGCCTGATCGATGCTTCTCTCTCGTAGTTGCTCATGATGATAGATCTTCCTTCAAGCGATCAAGCTTCTTTTGAAGGACCTGCTCTGATACCAATTGTTGGAAATAATACTGAGAGGGAGGGTGAATCAGTATCATCAAATTCTTTTCAATATACCCTCTAGATTTATAATTTAATTTATTCTTCATATGTTGACCATTAATTTGAATAATAATGAACAGGAACAAGAAAAACAGATAGTCACACCAAAGAACACCAGATATAATGTGGAAACCCAATGTGGGTGAAAACTACCTGCTGCAATGTGTCTCTATCTTCTTTCAATTAGAAACTTCTTTTTACAATGATTCTGTACTGGTGCAGTCCTTTACCAGTACGCAGGTTGCAACCTGTAGAGAGCTACAACCCTCTCTCGTTTTCCAGACTCTCCTGGAAGGGAGCTACAACCCCCTTAGCTCGTATACTAGCTGAGCTACTAGTACTTAGGTGCTCACCTACTGAAGGCTTCAACCTTCTCTTTTCTTCCAGGGACCACGTTTCATTAATTTTCAAACTGGATCCAAGGATCTCAATCAAACATCAATTAGATCTCCAATCAACCAACTTCCTTGTGAAAATATTGAATTAAAAACTTCTCAGAACACAGTACCAATAATCAGACACCAATTCAGAACCCTGAACACAGCAGTGATAGACAGAAGCAGCGAAAACATATATCAAGAGAAAAGTTCGCAACTTCACCAATAGTAACCTGCGGATGTCCGCACTTTCTCTGTCAATGGCTTGCATAGCTTCGCTCCTGCACTGTCTATGGCCTGCACAGCTTCGCACTTGTACTGTCTCTGCCCTGCGGACCTCTGCACCTGAGGCGTCTCCTGATCTGCGTACCTCCGCACCTGCGCTGTCTGTGATTTGCGCACCTCCGCACCTGCACTGTCGGCTGCTCCGCGCACCTCCGCACCTGCACTCTCGGCTGCTCCGCGCACCTCCGCACCTGCACTCTCGGCTGCTCCGCGCACCTCCGCACCTGCACTCTCGGCTGCTCCGCGCACCTCCGCACCTGCACTGTCGGCTTCTCCGCGCACCTCCGCAGCTGGGGCATCTTCTGATCTGCGTACCTTCGCACCTGAACTGTTTCTGGCCTATGGACCTCCGGATAAAGACAGTTTATCAGTCCTCAGATATACCCTCGACTGTCAGATTCACAGATCTGATCATGCGCCAAAGAGATCACGACCCCTCAATTGATCTGTCTTCTCATGCTCAGGTTCAACTATAACTCACCAACCGATTACAAGTATTTCAGATCTTGTTCGTCTTAAGATATTCAACACATCAGTGCCTAGCCAATTGATCTCCTTTCCTTTTTATAGGCAAGCCCTTACTCAAACCATGGATCAAAACCATAGAAAGCCAATACAAGGGACCCAAAACCGGGGTTCAATATTTTAGATGCAATACCACGGACCAAAGCCATAGGATCAAAAAAGTCAGACTAAATACCATGGATCAATCATAAAATTTCCCACATGCGCGCGCTTCTCTGCATGAAAGTGAGTGAATTTGACGTCCGCACCTTTTGTTCGGAGAACCTGCGGGTATGTCTGCACTTCTTGTTCAGAGCACCTATGGGTCCGCAGCTTTTGTTAGGCGCACCTGCGGGTATCTCATTTTCTATCATTTTGAGAGCCTGAACAGTGATTTGCCACTTGAGTGAGTTGCCATCAAGGACAACACTTATGCCATAGCGCCACATATGTGTCATAATGCCAATCAATTTTCAGTCATGTTATAACACCATCGGTTTCATATCCATCAATTTATTGAGTGAAAAACAACGCTAATAAAATAAATTAGAATTTTTATATTTCTAGGGCTCATTACACCTACATTAGATCATATTTTAGGGCTTTGGAATAGGAAAGTGAGTTAACTTTCCATAGCTGCAAACAAACAATAGAATCATGCGGTATGGAGTAAATCCATCTATTATAGTTTTACTCTGGGAAGATCCTCTTAAACAAGAGTTAAGCACGAGATCATATCGGACAAATTGAAGTGATCAACCCCGCTTCATTGGCTATGATAGCGTGACTTGCACGCATTATAAACGATGTTGAAAGGTACTTAGGATTAACTTGAAGGATAAACCTCAAATTGACCATTTCGAGGAACCTTCAAGGGGATTGAGATTTGTTACTCCACCCTTGCGTGTACGTCTGATTTACGATTGTCCCCCTAGGTCAAGTTGTTGTATGTGGTAACCTTAGAGACCATTATCTTAGGGATTTTTACCCAAGGTGATGGTGGGGGGGAAGTCTCTACTATACCTGTAGAAGACATTGATTAGACTAACTTGGACCTTTTTAGAGGGTATTCTTCACTCGAGATGGCATAAGTGAAGTTACTTGCACCAAATCATGGCCATTAAGCAGGTTGTTAACGTAACTGATTCCACCTACTCTATATCTATCCACTTTTCACATTGATCTTTGGGACGTTGGGTTTCATCACCAACTACTGATTTCACTGTGAAATAGTTGTTTACCTAGTTTGGCTCAGATTTGTTAGCGTGTGTTATTTTCTTGTTTTACTTTTTATAGACCTTAGATGTGGATTGTGAATTGGGATTGTTAATATTGTTAAAATTCTTAATAAAATTCACTAAAGTTGAATCTAATGGAAACATTTCTGGAATTTACCAATCAAGGAACCCTTGTTAACAGGAATCCTAGTCCTTTTCCTTACTTTGGAAACATTGGTCCTCCTTATATGGCTACGTTGTCACTTCTTGGATTCGCGATAGGTTTATCGGTGTGGTTGTTTTCAACCTCACTAGCCTCAAATACTCAAATTGTTCCACCTCAACCGGATTCTTCACCTCAACAAAGTTCTCCATCTCAACATCACCAACCTCATGTTCACCCTTTACCTTCTTCAACCATCATGTCTTCCTCCCTTTCTCCTTCTTTACTTAACAAAAGCCTTGATGCTAGTAACCAAGTGGCTAAGAAGAATAAGAAAGAGAAGAAGAAGAAGAAACAAGATAAAAAAGAAGTCAACCAACCAACAATGGTTGTAAGTATTGGTAATGTTGAGGGACCTTCCAACATATATCGTAAACCCAAATACCCTTGCAATCTTTATAAGGGTGGCCACTTCCTTATCAGTTGTCCTAGTATTCCTAAGGTCTTGAAGTATGGTCTAAATATTCTCATAAATTTATTGTTGATCCATCAACTAGTGATTTAATGGTTCCAGGGAAAAATGGTAAAGTTGGGTTTCCTTGTAGGTTATGCGAAGGGAGTCATCAAACTCACCTTTTCCCTCACATGGATGAAGCCTCAAAATTGTTGGAAAAAACTTATTGTTTCTCGACAACAACTTCCAACTAGTTACCATAAGCTTTCTCCCAACCTATCGTTAGTTGACAAAGCGATTAATATAATTTCAAGTACAGTCAATACCACTCTTCCATTAGAGAGTGCAACCCATATCACTCAAGTTGATGAACCATTGGTTGATTAAGTGCTTGAATTGATTCAATCTTTGGTTGATCCCATTCTCCCTTTAGAGAGTGAAATTCATACCACTCAGGTTCTTCTTGTTACTTCAGATTCCACTGCACAAGGGGGCATTTCACCCGTTTCCACGGAACCCCCTCCAAGTACTGACGTTATTTCCTTTGATTGGATTAGACTGGAAAAACCTCGTCTCCCTTCTTCGAACCCTTTCCAAATCACTGTGAAGGCTTATGGTAAATATGTGTGTCACACAAATGTCGATGAAGGTGCTTATGTTAGAATTTTATCCTCAACCACTTGGATATATTTAGGTTCCCCTCAACTTGTGTCTGTTTCACAAAATCTATTAGCTTTTAACGTAACCATCAACGAACCTTAAGGGATTCTTCCTAAGTTACCCATTACCTTGGAAGGCAAAATTGTTTGTATTGATGTTTTGGTAGTTCAAGGCCCCTTGGATTTCAATCTGCTCCTTGGGAGAGACTGTGTCTATGCCATGAAAGTTGTTGTGTCCACACTCTTTCATGTAATGTCTTTTCCTCACAATGGAAACATTGTGACTATTAACCAGCTTTCATTTGTTGGTCTTGATTCAACTACCAACCATCAGACATCCCTGAATGTTCCTTATATGGAAATCGTATCTACCCCACCATGGGTTAATTATGTGGAAAATAGTCCCATGCATTCACTTATCGATAGAAATGACCCTCTCACTGTATGCTCATCTTATTCTGATTTAGATCCGGTAGGTGACATGGTGAACTATTCAATGGGGAAATTTGAACCCGATATTCTGAGCCCTATTGAGTCCCTTGACATGTATTCCTTCTAGAGAATTGTTATTCCTTCTGATGAAGTCCTTTTGGAAGTCATGATAGAGGTGTGTCCTGGCATGTGTTCCTTCTAGATGGAAGCCATGGGTCCTTATGAGGATGGTTCTTTTACTGTGTCAACCTCGTTAAAAAATGAAACAGGTCCCTATGAGGATGGTTCTTTTATTGTGTCAACCTCGTTAAAAAATGAAACAGGTCCCTATGAGGATGGTTCTTTTACTATGTCAACCTCATTAAAAAATGAAACAGGTCCCTATGAGGATGGTTTTTTTTTACTGTGTCAACCTCGTTAAGAAATGAAACAGGTCCTTATGAGGATATTTGTTTTACTATGCCAACCTCATTAAAAAATGAAATAGGTCCCCATGAGGATACTTCTTTTACTGTGATAACCTCATTAAAAAATGAAACAGGTCCCCATGAGGATGGTTTTTTTACTGTGTCACCCTCGTTAAAAAATGAATCAGATCAATATGAGAAGAGTTCATTTTCTTGTGACAAGCTCGTTAAAAAAAATGAAACAAGGTGTCACGAGCATAGTTATTTTCATGTGTCAAGCTCATTAAAAAATGAAACAAATCCTCCCCTAATTAAGTTGAGTCTTACATATGATCTCGTAAATGAACCTTCATTTCATTTGTCTATTAGTAATGAGTAGTCTACTTAGACAGATTAAATGAAGCTTGGGGGGCATGTTCCCTTGCAGGTTATGCTTGGGGGGCATGTGCCCTTCCAGGTTATGCTTAAGGGGCATTAAAACCACTCGCAAGCATAGTTTTTCTCTGTTTCAAGCTTGTATAAAAATGAAACCTATCTCGAGTCCATTTCGGTTATTATTTTAAAGACTCTTTAAACTCATGAAAATCCCCAACTTTGTTTGCTCTCTTTTCATGATCGTAAAACGTACATGAAAGTGTTGAGTTCTTTCCATTTTTTCCTTCTTGTTAATTAAATTGAAAGTCGGTGATATGAGTATAGTGATATGAGTACATTTTTATCACTTTTTCACACTCGTTAAAACTTACGAAAAAACAAAAACCTTGGAGTTACCTTTAAGCACTTTTCTGACTCCCAAAATATGAAAATATTGTCAAGTTATCTTTAAGTTTATTTTGAACTCGTCAAAGTAAACGGAAAATGTTTGCTTGATATAAGTTTACCCCTTGTACGGATCAAGTGGACTATTTACGAAAAAGGTATACTTTGACTAATCATGGTCAAAATACTCTCTTGCATTATTTTACCCTTTTCTGGGCGTGAGAGACTAAATCTACGAAAAAGGACATTCCATAATTTACTTATGTTTTTCTCCTAACTCCCTAAAAATGAAAAACGTCGAGCTTTACTTTCTATGGTCTCATTAAAATTTCATGTTTAAAGAGATACATGAGTTTTCTTTTTGTATCTTTTCAAACTCATTAAATATGAAAACAGCATCGAGTTACCCCTTTACTGGACTCATAAAAAGCAAACAATGTAGGACTCATCAATCACGACAAGAACAAACCACTCCTTCCTAAGGTTCATTAAAAATACTATAAAGGAAGCATCTGAAGGATGAGCTTACAGAACAAGCATATGTTATCCTCCTCAATGTTACATAAAAATAAAGAGGTACTTGCTAATAATGGTGGGGGGGAATTCGAAAGAAAACATTTGTTTTTGTATTACAGAGGATAGCATGTCACTCGTGAACATGACACTTTGTCACCTTTATGTCTGGGTTGGGAAATTCTGTTGTCTTTCAGTTGATCATACCTCATTGAAAGTATTCAGTTGGGTTTTGGGTTTTATTTTTTAGTCAAATTCTGCCCATTCAAAATGTCGTGTCGTCAATATGTTCAAGAGAAATCCAACCTCAGTCAAAATTACCTTGCAATTCATAACCTTCAATTGTGTCGGCCATCCCTAAATCAGTCCTGAATTATTTCAAATATGTTCTTCAAAACTTGAGATAGGTTTCATGTTGTAGGCCCTCTTGCGATGGATCACTTCCTATCGACTTCACCTCATTATCTAGCAAGTTGATCAAGAAACCTCCTTTAGTACCTTGGAGCCCACATGCCCTAATGGAAGGTTTCTCGCTTTCGACGACGGGTCCTCATCATTGACCTTCGATCGAATGATTCTATGAGCGTTTGACCTCAATACATTTAATCACACTTCACAAATTGTACTCGTGTGCCTTGCTAACCATTGTCATTATTGGTGGTTTCTCTCAAGCTTGTTAACAGTTCACATCATTGACTGGTAATCAGGTGATTTCTACCATGTTCGACTTCAAGACATTCACTCGCATGGTTAGATTCGTAGTATGGATTGATAGAGATGAATACAAAGACCCTGGATCTGGTTTGATGCATCTAGGATGCGTGGAGTTTCAATATATTCATGATTGGAAAGATGGTTCCATATTTAATGGTTGTGTCCATACTGTGTCTACCATTAACATGGATCTTTATATATTTCCATATTGATTCTTTGAGATACTTTTGCTCTGAGTATGTGATTTGGATCTCTTAGCTACCAGAATTAACCAAGATCTTTTACTTCTGTGATGTTAGCAGAATTGCATGTGAAAGAGTATGAAAAAGCACTTGTGCATACTTTAAATAAGATGAAACATAAAGACAACCATCAAATCAAAAAACACACAAGTTGATACCGGAGTTTACCCATTGTGGGCTACATTTCTGGGCCCAGTGTCAAGAGTAGGGAGGTCGCTTCATTAATTGCTGCAAGATGATGATGAATACATGATGTGTTATTTTTCAAGGCAAGGAAGAAATCCCTTAACTAGAGTGCCATGTCTCTCCATGAGATGCTTTTCTATAAGAAATCTCACTCATAAAATCTCTCCATCAGCATGACAAGATACCAATCTCTCACATGAAGTGGAATACAAGGATCTTCCAAAATAGTAGCAAACAAGGATCTCAACATCAAATCATTATCTCAACAATAATCAAAAGAAGATGATATCAGCACATCGTATACCTCTTAATCTGAATTGGATCCATGAAGAATAATTAAAGTATCATGATTGTATCAGATCGGGACAAACTTCGAATTCTAAGAGCACAAAGCGATCAGAAAAACCTCTAAACAGTGGTAGTTAGCAGCCAGCATGGAACAATGAGGACCTCGGTCAAAGCGCGCTGATCGAGGCCCATGGAGATTGCGCAGGAGGCGAAACTAGCACCTAGGAAGCTCGGATCAGGAAAACGAGGCAGTTTCCGATGCGTGATTAGCATGCACATCGCTGGGAAAAACCCCTCGAAATGGAAAGGCCCCAAAGCGCTTGGTCGCATGGAAACTGGAGAACCGTGGGAAAAAGTGCAAAAGGCTAAAGGCAGGACCCGCGCTCCAAAAACCGGCGGAATTTATCGGGGGCAACCTTGGGCGATAAGCGGATTTGGCTAAAACCTAGCGATTCCATTCAGCGCCCAACGCGTGGCAAGCAAAGGAGAGAGAAAACCGCCACTCATTGCATGCTAACGGTTGAGCAAGTCAACCGCGTGAAATGAGCGAATGGAATCGGATCTGGAGGCTCCAGATCTAACGGCTGAGAACGCGCCCAATGAAAGAACCGGATTTGACAGGGGAATAAGCCGAGATCCATAAAGATTTGAGGTCTGATTTGATCGCTGAGGTGGCGGATGAGCCATTTCTTGACGTAACTGAAGAACCGAACCGACGGGGATGAGCTGGCGCAGTTCGTGGAAGGACAAGTGGCCACTCCCTGTGAGCCGATGACCATGACGTAGAGACAGGGAATTCCAAGCGAGCAGCAGCAGGCGATCCGACAGAGGAAGAAGGGGAATCGAACAGTCGTGAGATCGATTGGCTTTAAAGCCATGAACAGACAAAGCAGAAGACACCGAAGACGGAGAAGAGAAGAAAAGGAAGAAGACAGAGAAAATGAAGAAAAGACAGTGAAGCAAAAGCAGAAAGACAGAGGGTCGAGCTGACCACAGGCAGCGTCGAGCACCAGAGAGCTTGAGAGGTTCAAGCCATCCTTGAGAGGATCTATTAGGACTGAGCACCACATTGGGCTCCTTCCATTAAAGACCAGAAAGGTCAAGAGCTGGTAAGGAAAAGAGTTTATGCACTCTAGTGGCTTGGGGAATCCAAGAACCACCCTACCAAGCAAATTCTGTTTTAGGAGACTCATATTGAGCTCCTTCATTGTATTTCTCTGCTTTAAGACACAATAAAAGAAGGCCACCATTGAAAGCTAGACCAGAGACGTAGCCCTGGAGGATAGGGTGAACTCCTTATTAATTTGTTGTTGTGTTCTTGTATTTTCTTACTGTATTTCTCTGTTGTTTTCCATTTCCCAGTGTCTGTGTATTTTGCAATCTGATCGATCTGTTGCCTAAAATAACATAGACACACACTAACACATGAGTCTGTAATACCTTCATTCATCAAATCTTTAACTGAGATCTCTCATAGGGTGATTTTCAGATCACCTCCACTTCCGGGGATGGCTTGAAAATGCACACCTCTGCTAAAGAAACCGACTGCACAATTGAATTCCTAGCGAAGAATCGTGAAATCTGACTATAGACTTAACCCCTTTCTGACTCGGTCAAATTTGGATCCCCGAGAATCTTAAAGATTCCCTAAAGATTATTTTCTGCAGATTGACTGAAATTCGGCTGCTCAAATGAAGAAAATGATCACACCATCACGTTCCTTACAAAAAACTGAGAAGAATGATTGTAAAGTTGGCCTAGTTCTGAAACTGTCATTTTCAGGCCTCAAGGGAATCTTTTAGATTCCACAAAGATTCTTTTATGTAGATTGACTGAAATTTTGCTGCTCATATGAGGAAATTGATTACACTGTCAGACTCCTTGTGAAGAATTGAGAAGAATGAGTATAAAGTTGGCATGATTTTGCCACTGTCAAAAATCAGCTCCAAGGGAATCTTTTAGATTCCTGATGATTCCCCTACGTCAGGGTTCCACCTTGTTAACTATGCACGCTCAGGGTACCGCTCTGCATTGGGTTCCTTGCTCAACCTCCTCTTTTGTATGATTTATTATGGATTAGATATTAAATCGTTGACGAACATTACAAAGTTGTCCACCCTGACAACCTAGCTAGTGGATCATTGTTAAAGCACTGGAATTAGGAGGGTTGCAAGTTCAAACCTGCAGACCCTGTCTTTTTGTGTAACCATCGTGCTATATAAACACATCTGACATTGTTGTTGTTGTTCCAATAACCACATACTGGTCCCACCGTTTTTTATTTACATATGGTATATCATCTAACATAAGCTTATTCCACCAACAACTTTGTCGTAATACAATGGTTGTTGGTCATACATTATAATGACCTTAACTTAATTTTCATCAGTATAATGTGGTTATAATCATATGTAACAATACCTTTGTTATGCCATTTTTATTATGGCTTACCAACATTTCATGAATATTCATTGGTTTCCATTTGACCTCTAAACTTAGGTTTAGGTAGTTAGTATCATGATAACCATTATGTCATATATAATAACCTTTTTTTGTTTTCATATTTGATTTTTGGTTATTTGTTAGCCTCGTACTCACAATCAATAAGTCCAAAATAATAAAATTATGAAACTTGGAAAATATAATTCCAAATTGTCATTGATGTGCTCATCAATTCTATAATGAGTGTGTTCCTAATACTTGGGAGTGTGTTGAGGTCTAGTTGGTTGAGAGATTCTCTCCAACTAGTTAGCCTCCTAGATTAGTGTGTGGTTGAGATATTCACTCAACCAAGAGATTGCATGTTCAAGATATACTAACTATCTCGATACATAGCTTGATGTATTTATAATGTATCATCATTCTATGTAAATACACAATCAAGCCTTTTCCGCCATGTTTATGTCTCTTGAATTATTTATTTGTTTTCATTTATTATTTTTCAATTGATATCAGAGCTAGTGTACCGATGTGTGAATGGGAAAGCAGTGTGTAGAGTGCAACATGGATGAACTTGAGCATGGAGATCTCCGTGAATTCATATACAACTCTTCCTTGAAGTTCAAACCAAAAAATTTGTGTATGAGAGGAGTGCCATCATGCTTGAAACAAACCTATAGTCAAGCTGCAGTTGTGGGGTTCGATCTTGTTTCATTAAATCTACATGTAATTGCCTGGAGAATGTCCAATTCCCATCACTTGTGAGAAAATTGGTGGGATTTGTTTTAGTTTGTGCATCCAAGCATGTGCTAGAGTATGGAGAAAATGAGCAATCCTGCATATAGAGTTTGTGTAACTGAGATCTACGTGCTTGAAGGAGGAATTCTTTCAATATTCTTTTTGGAGGCTTGATATTCAATTTAGAGCACAAAGAGTCATTATCTGCATGACTCTCTTAGCGTTGGGATTGTTAAGATAATTGTAATGCGTGGAAGAGGCAGAGAATTTGTGTAAATCTTTGAGGTCGTGGCATGATGATGACCTTGGAATGATACCGAGCCTGTGTGTTAAAGGAAATATTAGTGTGTGTCCTATGGAATTGAAGCCGAGTCGACAATGATGTTGGGAAAGTATCGAATATAAGAAGATTGTTGGTGCAATGTAAAAAGAGTGAAGGAACAATTGTGTGGAGTCCTTCATCCAATTGAACAAAGTGCGTAGTTGAGCATTGAATGCATAATTGAGCTGCAGTTAAAAAATGGAATAATTTGTGAGAAGCTACTAACGCACCATGGTGATGTGATTGCTGGATAAAGGAGCATGTTTCCTGCATTGTATAGTTAGCATTTGGAATAACGTGAAGTATGTGTGTTGAACGTAACTTCAATTGTTGCATGGAGTGTGTTGTGGAGTTGTAGAGTTGTCATGTTTACAAAACTATGGATAGAACGTTGTATAGAGAACATATACATATACCTTTTGCATTGGGTCGTGATAGTTTAAAATACAACTTTGTGATTTGAAATTTTGTGACAAGGTTTGCATTTCGTTCTTTCTGCAACTCTGTAACAATTTCTACGTTTGACCATGGGCATTTATATTAGGCAAAAATGTCAGTGTTCGATGGGGTTGTGAAATAATAGATGCAAGTGATTGAAGAGTCGGCCCTCGCATGGTTATTTTACACCAGAATGACAAGCTTGTGGATTGAGTCATCTTGTATGCTATCGACGTGCATGTAGGAGTCGTGACTGTGGCATCCGTATCTCTGCAGCTAGTGGCCAGAGCTAAATGGTGGCTCCAACCTGATACACTCCAACTGACACCCACCGGCCAGAACCCCACAAGCAATCATTCCACACTCGATTCACCCGGTGACACCGCACCTCATCACTGGTTTGATCCCAAATCCGTTGAGCTACTCCATGCATCACCAAGAAAACCGTTTGCTCTTTCCTCATCGTCCCACATATCATGGATTTGTGTTTATTTTATATTTACAAGTATTTTCTTTGCACTCATTCATGCTAATAATTTTCCATGTTCTTTTTCCACTCATTCTTTTTAAGAATAAGGCTCACATGGATAATTTTAAGAAAGTGAAAAATTAAATTCATATAAGTGGAGAGTCGTGTGAGAGAATGAATGGAAATTTCTAATGTTGGATGAGAGAGAATGAGTTGAAGTTAAATGGTGGAACATCTTGAAGTATGGATGTGTATGCTTCTTTATTAATAATCATAGTAGTTTTGGTCGCTTTTGGGTTGCAAGATTAACTTTTATATCTGGGCATGCTAATTTAAAGATTGTAATATTAAATGAGTCCAAAGTTCTTAGTTATTTGGTCAAAAGTTGTGTGAAGGAAGGTTTGCAAGTTTGTTTGGGATATAAAAAGGGTTTTAATTTTGGAGTGATAAGGTTGTAATTCTAGGGGTTTGAAAAGTCAGTCTAAGTTATGAATAGTTTAAGTTGAGTCCAAATTTGAGTCCAAGTTCAAGAAAAGTTTGTGTTGTAACAAAAAGGGTGCATTCTCGGTTGAACCTGTCACCCAAGCCTTGATTGAATCATTAAGTGAGCATCAATAGGGGTTAAGTTCTTTCAAAGTCATTTGAACTTGTTGTAAAATCATTAACTTGGGTGCATTTTCGGTGGTAGCTGACACCTTAAGCTTGTTAAAATAAAATCAAGTGAGCGTGAAATTAAGAGAAGCAAAGCACAAATCTAAGATAAAGTGAGCGTGAAAATCAAGCAAGTGTTAAAAGCAAGCAAGTGTGAGTTCAAGTTCAAATGGAGCAAAGTATTCAATTGTTATAGTTTCTTAACAATTTGATCCTATCCATTGTTGAGGACACAGTGAAAATCATCTAAGTCAATCTTGTTGATATTAAAAGGCATCTACATTATGCACATGAGACCATTGATTTTATCCAACTTGAGTCACAACTACAACGTGAAGAGCTACAATAGAAGAGTCTTTTTTCTAATTCATTCAACAGCACAATTCCAAATGATGACGATGGTTCCAAGCCACTCAATGATATAACTTCAAGTGGAGAAGTTGTATATGGTCAAGTTCAACCTTCTTGTTCCAAGCCAATCATCAAACCGTGGGATGAAATCCAATGCAACAAAAATCGACGTGGTTTAGGATATGACAAAGATGACAATAATTTGCATATTCTTGATTATTCAAGACCAATCAAGTTCATCAGTGGAGGATTTCTTAATCAAACAGCATCAGAATTCAATGAGAAAGTTGAAGAAAAGCCAAAATGTTAACATTGTCAAAGAACTGGTCATAGAAGATCATTGTTTTGATCTCCATCCTTGCCACCATTATGGACAGAAGAATCACTCATCAAAGAGATGTTGCAAGCGAAACCAACCAACCAGATTGAAGATTAATTATGCATAGATTGATCATTGGGAGTGGTTATCTACTGTCAAATGGTTGTATATGTTTTACCATAAAATTCAGTCTCACCTAAGACAAATATTTCAGCCAATAGTGAAAATATGGTACTCTCACGCACTTGAAAGGCGCACTTGAAAGGGGGAGTACAACAATGAAACTCTCATATATCTTAAGGGGGGGGTGGTTCAAACAAATGCAAATGGTTATGGCCTCTCCTTTCAATTGACAAAGGGGGTAATTGATGATGAAATTGAAATTGAATTGATGATGATGCTTGTTAGACTAAAAGTTTCGACAACAGCATAATTTTCCAGGGGAATCCAAATTTGTCAGTGGACAAAGTGATTATGATGTTGATTAAGAGAAAATGTGGACATGTTTGTTCACTTGGATGGTCATTGGACCCAAAAAAGGATAGATAGATCCTTTTTCATTATAGCTTGCCATTAGATTAAGTTGTCAATCATTTTCAAGGATGTGTCAGACTTGCAGTTGATTCACTTCTCTTGGTTCACTCTCTTCATATTGGAGTTTTCGGCATCCAGTTTTGGTGGTTTTTAAGCCAGTTTTTTCATTGAGGTTCAGCTCAGTAGTTTCAGCATGAAGACTTGGAGATGGTATCGGGTTCTTACTATGGACTTATGATTGTGGGGGGAAATGTTAGCCTCATACTCACAATCAATAAGTCCAAAATAATAAAATTGTGAAACTTGGAAAATATAATTCCAAATTGTCTTTGATGTGCTCATCATTTCTAGAATGAGTTGGTTCCTAATACTTGGGAGTTTGTTGAGGTCTAGTTGGTTGAGAGATTCTCTCCAACTATTTATCCTCCTAGATTAGTGTGTGGTTGAGATATTCACTCAACCAAGAGATTGCATGTCCAAGATAGACTAACTATCTCGAAACATAAATTGATGTATTTATAATGTATCATCATTCTTTGTGAATACATACACTCAGGCTTAAAAGCCTTTTCTGCCATGTTTCTATCTCTTGAATTATTTATTTGTTTTCATTTATTATTTTTCATTATTATATTATGATTATTTTTTTTGTCTTTTACGTAGGGCTAAGAGGTGAATTCTAGCATGCCATGTGTTAAAGGCTCATTGGTCATTTCATCGCCACATAAGCAAAGTGGGCCCCACATTCCCTTATGACTTGCAAACTTCTAATGGTCATTAAATGGTCATACAGACTCCAATTGAGGTGTCTTTCATGTCTTTGGATTTGTAATGATGAAGTACAGCTTGATGCGAATGTTACTGAGATTCAGGAACATTGAAATTTCAGTCTTTCTAGAGCCACCTGGATCTGTATTGGAATTCCTAACTCAGTGAGGATTATATGAATGTTGTATTTTAACCCTTGATTATTTGTTTTAGGTTTCCAACCATGGTCTCTAATCTGAACTTTGGCATGATAAAGCACTTTAGTCCTCAAACATCTTTTCTAACTTTGCACTTTAGGGGGTAATCTATTACACGTCATTTTGTCACCATTAGGGAAATGACACCAATTTGGATCTTTCACCATATTATGAAGTGCCCCAAGCATTCCACTGCAATGTTAGAAGAAAAACAATCCCAAAGAAAACAATAATCTTGGATTACATTGCTCCAGAAACCTACTTTTAAGCACTTGCATGGTTTCCTAGCTAGTATCTGCGCAACCACAGTTTTGACCATTGTGGCCTGCAGAAATATGCGCTTTGTCTTCCACTGAAAACTTCGCAAACCACTTAACAATAGTAAAAAAATAAAAAGTGATTTCCAGAAGCCTTGTTGGAGGAATAATTCCCAACTGAAAGCCTTGAGTCTCTACATACTTGGGCCTCATCCCTCTGTTCGTGGAGAAAACTTCCTCCGTTTGTGGAACCCTATTCCATCATTTTAAGTATCTCATCCCTTGAAAAGAGGATCTCAAACCTCCTCCTCTTGGCCTATAAATTCAACACAAACTAGAGGGCTAAGGAGGACTTTTGAATGTAAACTTATGTTGTTTAAATAAGGATGGAAGCTTGTCACCTAAGGGGAGAATTGGAGACTTTTAGGAGGAGGCTTACATCATCAAGGCAAGGTTGTATTTCTTCTTCTTGTTCTAAGATTAATACAAGCAATTGTTTCTTTCCTAATTGCACTTGTCTTAATGTTATTTGCAAAGTTCCTTGATCTTTTGCATAATTTATAACTGAATGTGAGTTTAATTTTATGATATATGCTATGTTGCAATTTTCATTTGCTTTGTGTTTCATCTTTTTCTACGCTATGCTTTTATGCCATGTTTGTTTTTGTCCATGCAGATCTTCCTTTTTAGCAATGAGGAAGAGCTTTTGAAACCTTCAGACGAACTTTCACGGGCATTTTGTAGAAAGGTAAGAGGCTCTTGCATATCCCAAACTTCATACTTCAGTTGTAAATTAAGGAAATTTAGCACTCACTTGTTTTGGTTGTTACTAGATCTCTTTGGAATCTAGGGAGATCACTCTTGTTCACAAGAGGGATTTATCTGTGGGCCTAAAGTGCTTCCACAGCACTTTAACCTGCTCTATTGCTCTATTCTCGAGCATGATTTGTTTCCATTGCAATATACCTTATGGATCTAACTATAGCTCTCCCTCTGGTTCCACCTGCAATACAAACCAATCAATCACATGATCTTCATTATGCACATATCTCTTAATAAATGAAACATGGAAAACATCGTGGAGTTTTACTGTTGGTGCCAGTGCAAGTCTATAGGCCACTGGTCCAATCCTTTCCAAGATATCAAAAGGCCCATAATACCGAGGTGCCAACTTGGCACATGACCCAATCCTCAAGGAGCTCCTCTTGGGTTTGATGCACAAATACACATGCTCCCCAACCTAAAACTCCTTGAATGTTATATGTTTATCTACATAACTCTTCTACCTATCATGTGCTGCCTACAAATTCATTTTATTAACTTGCATCTCCTACTGTGCTCCTACTCCATCTCAGCCAACATATTCGGCCCAATCAACACCATGTTAACTGGATCATTCTAGTTGATAGGAGTATTACAACTCCTCCCATAGAGAGCCTAAAATGGACTCATATTCAAGGATTTTGTATACCCATCATTATAAGCAAGCTCCACTAGTGGAAGATATTCCTCCCAATTCCTCTATTGATGCATGACATACACCCTCAACATATCCTTAAGAATCTTGTTAACCCTCTTTGTCTTTCCATCTTTCTGTAGATGATAAGTTGTACTAAAGGGTAATTATGTCCCCAAGCCTGCAAACAACTCCTTCTAAAACTTGGAAGTGAACTTGGCATCTCTGTCTGATATAATCTTCTTGGGAAATCCATTTAACCTCACTATCTCCCTGATGAATATCTAAGCTACCTCACTAGTTGAATTAGTAGGCTTCATTGTAATGAAGTGAGCTACCTTGCTCAATCTATCAACCACAACCATGATGGAATCATGTTGCCTCTATGTCCTTAGAAATCTTGTAATGAATTCCATGTAAATGACCAACCATTTCCATTCTAGAATTGGAATAGGCTGCAATAGACCAACTGGATGCTTGCATTTAGCTTTCACTTGCTCGTAGTCTAAATACCTAACACCAAACAAAACCAACTCATTCTTAAAATTCAACCAATAGTAGAACTTCCTAATGAATTTCAAAGTCTTCAAGTATATTGGGTGGTTTGAATACGGCTTGACATGAAACTCTCATAAGATAATCCTCTTCAATTCACCACTGTCAGGTACATATATCTTGCTCTTAAATCTAACCAAGCCATCTGTCATGAGGTGATACTCCTCAGCCCACCCTATTGTTGCAATCTATGCTTTAACTGCTAGTACTTCTCATCATGTTGCCCTGCATTTAAAATCCGCTCCTGTGAATCTTTTCCATAAGAGCTCACATCTGAAACATGGTTCACCTACACTCTCCTACCGAGAGCATCTGTAACTTTGTTCTCATTTCCTCGATTTACCTGATCTCAAAATCAAACCCACAAAGGGTATCCAACCATCTAGCTTTCCTGACATTTAGATTGGTATGGTCAAAAAAATACCTTAGTCCACTCTGGTCACTCATCAGAACAAACGTCCAACTAAGGAGATAATGTCTCCACACCTTCAATGCATGAATTATGGATTCCAACTCAATATCATGAGTCACGTACTTTTTCTCATGCTCATTCATCGTCGTTGATTCGTAACAAACCCCTTATCCTCCTTACATCAGGACTCCACCAAGTCCTTCCTTACAAGCATTTGTGAAAACCACAAACTCCTTATCAGGATCTGCAATCTTCAAAACTGGAGCATTGGTAAGCAACTGCTTCAACTGCTCAAGACTAGTTGAACACTATTTAGTCCATTCAAACTTCTTTCCTTTCCTTTGCAAAGATTTAATGGGATATTCAATCTTAGAGACGTTCCTAATGAACCGCATGTAATAACTTGCTAGTCCCATAAATTATTGACCTCATCCACATTCTTAGGAGTTGGCCACTCCATGATAGCTTTAATATTTCTCAAGTCCATTGTTATACCTTCCTTAGAAACAACATGTTGCAAGTAATGAATCTGAGTTTGGAAGAAACCGCAATTACTGATCTTGGCATACAATTGATGCTCTCTCAATAATCTCAACACCACTACCAGGTGCTCTGCCATCTCTTCCTCGTTCTTTGAATATACCAATATGTCATCAATAAAGACTATCACAAACTTATCCAGGTAAGGGTGAAACACACTATTCATCAAACACATGAAGGTGGTTGGAGCATTGGTAAGACCAAAAGGAACCACCACAAACTCATAGTTCCCATACCTTGTACGAAATGTAGTATTGTAGATGAATTCTTCTATGATGCACACCTAATGATATCCTAATCTTAGATCAATCTTTGAGAACACTACAACTCCCTTCAACTGATCAAACAAGTCATCAATTTGCGACAATGGATACATGTTCTTGATAGTCACCTTGTTTAGTTGCATGTAATCAATGCACAATCTGAGTGTATCATCATTCCTCTTTACAAACAACATGGGTGAACCCTAAGGAGATACACTTGGCCTAATGTATCCCTTATAAAGAATCTCCTTAAGTTGCAACTTCATTTCCACCAATCCCGGAGTACTCAACATGTACGATGCCTTAGATGTTGGTGTTTCTCCCGACATCAACTCAATAGAAAATCCCACCTCTCTATGAGGACACAACTCTGGAACCTATACAAGAAACACATCCTGAAACTACTACAAAGCAAGATACCTCCTCAAGAATTCACCATAATCATCCTCTTTCCTTTTGTCACTGGAAATATGAACTGTAAATAATACACATCCCTTCCCGTGACTACGCTTTTCCTACATAGTTGTAACCATTCTCACTAATGTGGGCTTCTTCTTTCCCTGTAGGATTCTCATTTCCCCATCATCATCTAGACACTCAGTGGCCTTGTCATAGTAGTCTACCTTAGTCCTGTGAATGAATAACTAATCCATGCCCAAAATCATGCTATATGATCCTAAAGGAAGCACATTTACATCTACTGATGTTGGCATACCATTAAGCTCAAATGCATAACATCTCACCCAATGATGAACTCTTCTCTTGGTTCTTTAGTCAACCGAACCAACCAATATTTTGCATGCACTTCTTTACTCAAGCGACATTGATCCACTAGGTCAGGACTAATATAGCTATAATTAGATCCAGGATCAATCAAAATATAAACAACTTAATCACAAAGCTTACCTTCCATTCCGATAATGGATGTTTGATGATCTGCCTACCTATTATCCACTACAACATAAATCTGGGGAATACTTTGGCCTACATCTCCAACTATCTGTGCTTCTTGACCACTGTAAATCTGAGACTTGTCACCCTGATGTGATGGAAAATCCCTCTCGTGATGCTATCCACCACCATTCCAACACTTCAAATGTTTCCTGCCATCACCTTTATTCTATTGCTCCTCAAATTGAGATCCATGTCCTCTCTCAATTGCATTAAACTTATTATGAGGCCCCACATTGTCCTTGTCACCTGCATCCTAAGATCTCCCTCGCTTCTTAGGCCATTTCCCTTTAGTCTTCTCATTACCTTTCCAGTCACGCTTGAAATCAGGCTTGCACTTAAATTGCTCATAACAAATCTTTAGCTTCCCGATGACTTACTCTAATGACCAAGGCTCGTCATACTCAATCTAATCTTTGAATGCTAAAGTTAGTCCACATATGAACCTTTGGACCTTTGTTTTCTCATCCTTGAGGTAGGGCACATACCTCAACATCTCCAGAAACTTCATTGTGTGCTCTTCATCTATCATAGAACCCATCTTAGGCTCGTAGAATTCCTTGGCCTTCCCGTCATAATATCTTTTAGACAAGTACTTCTTCCTAAAGAGTCTTTTAAACTCATGTCAACTTATGTCCTCTTCCCTTATGCCTCTGACACGCTTAACATATTCCCACCAAATATATGCTTTTCTCTTGAGACTGAAGGAAGTTACCTTTGCTTTCATATTCTATGAATAATCGTGCAATCTAAAGAACTTGTTCATCCCAAGCAGCCATGCTTTTGCATCTTCTTATTTCTTCACTTCCCCATCAAAAGTAGGAGGCTTGGTTTCCTGAACTCATCTGGAAGGTACCCCCTCTCACTCCTTCAATAAGGATGTTGGCGGTAATGATGGTGATGTCTCTCAAAACCAAAGCTAGAATAAAATCCATGAGTACTACCCCTCCTCTCAGGTGTATCCAAGGATCTTCCACCTCTCATTGTACCATCCCCATCCAACCTGTACCCCTTCTGAGACCTGCTTACATCTGCACCATTTGTCTTTTGTTCCTACCCATAATTGATCCCTAGTTGTCCCTACTTCTGTAAATCTAAAAGGATCTGAAGAATCATTGTATTAACCTCGACTTACTTTTCATGAGCTCTTGCAAGTCTTTCCTGCACCTCAATCAACTTGTTATTATTTGCCTTTCATCTTTGAATCTCTACCCTCAGACTCCTCAGTGTATTTGCTAGATCAGGAGAATACTCTTCTCCTTGTTGCTCAACTGAATTTTCCCATTCCACTAATTTTACATCAGGCCTGTAAGGGGAGTCATGTGAACTATAGTCCACCATTTTTCTCTTCATCTCTGATCTTCTATTTCCTACAAACATACCATGTTAGATAAACCAAATAGAAGACATAATCAAAATCATACCTCAGTGTATCTCAGGGGAGGCTATCACATCTGCACAACTCAGTCCATATTAGCACGATATATATAATAATAGCAACACATATCAACATCATGATGCATGCATGATAATAATACAAAACTGTAATAATAACTGCAGACATGATAACCATAACCATCTGCATGTACCCCAGAGCCCAGTGTTGCAACCTTGCTCTAATAGCATGTTGTGGTATGAGATACCACCCAAACGAAATGAAACACCGCTCTGATACCACCCCATCCCACATTTACCCATTTTTACAAGCTCTCCAAGGTAAACATGAACTGAGTGTTGCTATGACATGACCTGACCTCCAAGTTCCAGTTATGGAATTGGGGTCTACTAACTAGGAACATACTTCCATCCCTCAATGACACTAGATCACCTAGGTGACTGAAAACAACCACTGGTGATCAATCCCTAAGCTGGAACTTTCACTTCTCAGACTTTAAACCCAAATCGAATGCTTTCCACACTGTGCATGCGGTTGGAAGGCTCCAACCACACTCATGAGCCTTCTTGCATTTGGTTATAATCGAAAATATTCAGTTAAGAGGGTGCAATTGTAAGATCAATGCCACTTTTTGGGGGTTGGCCTACATGCCACTACCTCGTACCACCCAAAAATTTCTAGAATCATATCTAGGATAATCACAAGTCTAAACAATCAATACTAAAGTTGAATCGTGTCCAACATGCCTAATACATGATAGATAGTTCGTCAAACATATAGTAAACATAGTAGCTATGGGTCATGAATGCATATCTAATCATGATCTTATTAACTTCATCGGAGAATCATCAAGAAGGATCAATGCCCTCCTAATCTAGCTGGCACAACACTTGTTAGCCCATGAATGCATTAACCATTCAATAACTTATCAAATCACAAATAAGATCCATATCAAGAGCACATCATTCAACCATGCCTATAACTAGCATATAACCATAATAGAATCCATGACAAACCAATCATAACATCAACATAATAATCAATACACAGGCTCATCAATCACAAAAAGGAAATAGCTCATATTAATTATATACAAAACCCAACCAAGTTAGGGACTTCCACATACCACCCGACCATAGATTGGGTTGAACCAAATCTCTCTTTTAGCCAATCACACTCGTGCCATATTCCAAGCATGAGTGTGGGATCATATGGGTTAACCAAAATAGAACCAACTAGGGCTTCTAGAGGCTAAACCACCTCAACCCTCAACCACAGTGATTTCGTCTAAATTGGTCCATAAATAAATAACACCAAACAAGCTTGGATGCATTCGACTTCCTTCACCAGCTCCAAAGGAATTTTCCTGTCTCCATCCATTCATTAAGAGTTTCAGGAGAAAATCCATCTCCACCCTTAGGAATTTCCTGAGACCACCTCAACTAGGATCCAAGCCTATTGACCATCCAAAGCCTAATCAAATTAGAGAACCCACTACAGCATGGTTATCCAGGAAATGGCAAGGTAAGGATGAAACCACTATCAATCCAGGCAAATCCCATGCCAATTAGCAAAATAACCAAAGAACCACATGCATGTACCATGCATCCAAATCTCAACAAGGAAATCACACATGCAACTTGTTACCTAGAATGAACTCCAGTTGTAGTTGTTGATCCAACATTCTTTTCTGCTACCCACAATTCCTTTGCTTGTCCTTTGCTTGCTTTCTTGTCCTAGTGCTTCCTCTCTCTTCTCTTAAAGCTCTATTTCTTAAAGTGATCAAAGCTAGAACTAACAAAAAGCTATGAATTGTTTCTCTAATGCCTTTTTATCATTGATGTCTAGTCTCTTCCTTTCCTTTTCCTTCATTTTCTCTCTAACTTCCCTTGCATGCATATTTGTGTCTCTTCATCTCCCTTTTCTCCTATTTTCCTTTATTTCCATAATTAAATTCCATTTATCTTCTCTTTGTCTTTGTTAATTTCCATAGCCATTGATAAACCCCAAGTGATTCCCACTATAATGTTTACCCACCATTCAACTTGGAATACTTGTTCCATGACCTTAGTTGTATTTTATTTACATAAAAAATCAACCAGGGGTTGTTACAGAGTCATTGGTCTAAATATTCGTTAGACAATTATGTGAAATTCCTCGTCATATCTCGACAGGATGGAAGGATGCTCTTATGTGAATAGAGCAAACATTTTATATGTTCACTCCTACAACTTCTTGTCAACAGTACCTAACATTAGGTCGTAGCAACATATCAACCTAACAACAAATCTGCACTGACTATGTAACTATTATGAATTCACTGAGTTTGTAGGTCTGACATATCTCAGGTTTGTGTAACGTATGTGGGCACACTTATAACATTCTCATTCCAATGTTCCAAATTTAGATTCTTGATTGAAAAACAAAGAAATAATAATAATACACTAGACTATTATAATGCAAATCTGAAACACCAAGTATACTTCTCATAATATTGCCATAACTGCCAGAGAAACCATAGTTGTGCCACAACTGCCAAAGCAACCTGCTTCTATAATTGTGCCAATGTTCTCTCCACTAGACCTTGTAACGTACTTCAACACGTAACACCTCCATTTTGCTAACTTCAATCTTAATTTTGGCTCAGGTCTGTTACTCCACCATTATGCTACGCAAATCGATACTCAACAACTTTAGCATTTGACTAATCACCAAAAATCACTATGGTTTGCAATTTCACACATAATGGTGTCCCCTTAAGATATAAGTCCTCTTCTGCCAAAAAAAAATCTTCTTCTATGAATGATATAGAATCATTCTCAATTTATTTATCATAGTATGTGTGTTTTATTCCTTCCTTTGCCAATAAATTGTTCCTATCCATAAGTTATCCCTCTGGGTATTTCGTTGTAGTTGATTAACAATCCTTTTTGGGCACTTGTTTCTTTTTCACAGGAACCGTGCATTGTTGTCAAACCCTTGAGATCCATTTAAATTTCTATTAAAACCTGGACTTCCCTTAAACCCTTGAAACTCGTTTACATTTTCTTTGGACTCTATATTATATTTTAACCCTGGTAAGCCATATCCACATTTTACAAACTCGACATTTTCCTTAGAGTTTGAGAAACCATTTCCATTCTTCTTAAAATATGGACGTATGTCTGCCATTCATAATCTTCTCTCCGTTTTTCAAATCAATTTAAGGTTTTGACCCGTTTTTGAATATGCTTAAGTCGTTATGCTCCAAATTTTATCCTTTGACTTTATTTTTTCGATCGTTTTGGATTTTATTCTCTTCGTCCTACTAAAGGATTTTACTATGTCCTTGAATTTCCCTCTTATGGGCCTTTTTATCAAAAGCTAAACCAGACTTGGAATTAAAAAAAATATAAGAACCAGAGGGAATATGTTGTTAAGCTTGGATCTATAGGATGGAGAATACACAACCACACACAATGTGTTTTCTTTTTATTAAATTTCATAGCAACTCGATATATTTTTCTGTGAGGACACCCTCTAATAGTTGGATAACATCGCTCTATTATTTCGATTTCAAATGGGCTAAGAGATCTAAATCACTCCACTGTCTTGATGTCTACCTTTTCCGTAGCCTACCAATATAGGATTGAAATCAACATCATTAGGGTCATCTTCATCTTCCTCTACATGGTAGTTCTCATCATCATTATCATATGATTTTACTGCTTTTCGACCCTTTGCAAGGTTCTTGTTACTATTAGAATTTACAAGATTTTCTTCTCTTGTTTTGAGTTGATTGACTGACTTTACTAGGGACTAGATTATCAATGAGTGATGGTTTCTTTCTTGAGGCCATTGAGTAGTTCTATCTTCCTCAACCAGGGAAATGCACAAGTAAGAGACTATGCACACACACAACCAACCTTCTTCCTATGCTCATTACAACTTGTTGCACTCGAGCAGACTTAATCAATAGAAAAATTAGTACCTGCAAATTGAATCAAGACACATAACCTTCTTTCCATGTTGAGATGTTCAAACTGGAAATGGATATTCGACGACTAGTATTGAAGCAAAAAATTCAGAGAGGGAAACCTGAATATGATCTTTTCCCATATGATCGCTCTATGGACTTTACCAACCATAAGTTTTCCTAACAATCAAAGGGTGTATCTTGTTTGAGTTAAACATTACCACACACACACACACATATATTCAATTTTCTTTCAATGGTAAATGAATATATTATCTCATTCATCTCTTTTCATTGCTAAGCAAAGTATCTCTACCATACTTCATACACAACTTTGGACTCATCTTATCCATTATCTCTTCCGGGACAATTTTGTGGTTGCTCTCCCCCCGAGATGTTTCTCCTCTACTAACTGAATTCATATTTTTCTTTTCTTAAGTAACTCCCCCTAAGGCCATGTTGACTTAACTTTGTTATTAAAGTCACATGTTTTTCCTTTTTCTTAATCTTCCACACTTTCGTGAGCTGCATTTTGTTGTCTGCATTTCCTTTTGACTCAATGTTTGGTTTGTTAGAAGTGGTTTACATCTTTTGTTTACACTTCTTTAGGGTACATGGCAGCTTTCAATCCTTGGCTTTGTGGCCAAAATTATCACACACATAACATCTTGTGTGGCCAAAAAATGGTGTGTGTATTCTTGTGTTCGTTTTCTTCTTTGCATACATTTTCATTCAACGACTTTATGTCCAAATCCATTGCACAAATAACAAGAACCATAGAAATTATTTGTGTACTTGGTGGATGGTTGTCTTCTTTGTTTGGTTGCTTGGGGAACTTCATTGTTTGTTGCACCTTCTGCTAAGTAGTCATGATTTGATTGTTCTTACATTCTTCTGCTACATGTCCAGGTTCATGACAATAAAAACACTTGATATCTTTCTATTGTCATGTTGAATGTTCATTGTGCCAACAAAGGGAACCAACCCGATCACAGACCCCAAATAGATCCGCTTTCATTTGGAGTGGCTAGTTCCAACGGTTTTAAAGGATCTCGTAAACTGTTATAGGTGTTGAAAGATTGCTTCTTGGAGGAAGACTTCAATTAAATCAACAAAAGAAACAGCTAACCTATATGCACTAAGCTCTACCTATACTGATTCTACCTACTTGTGTTAATCTTAACTATTCTAACCTATCCTGCAGGAGCATAATCAAAAGAGATTAAACATCATATATAGATTCCAAGTCCAAATGAATCAATTACTGAGTTCACCGATGAACAAGGTTGTATTTAAGCTTAATTGCAATCTAATTATTCATACAAGAATACACATTCCTGTTTCTACAAATAAAACTTGCAACTGATGTTTAATATAGCTTCGAATCGGAGACCGCTCATGAGTTAACCATGATAACGAATTATATTCAAATAACCAAGACTAGTCATAAGTTGTCTGTTATCACTGTGCACAAAAACAAAACATATATATCCTCATGCCAGTCACAACACCCTGATTCCAAACATAAAAGAAAAAGGAAAATGAATCTGAAAAAAAAGGCTTCTTCTTGACCGAAACAGTCTTCTTTATTAGCATAATAAAATCGACCCCTCTTCTGCCAAAAAAAATCCTTTTCCTCTATCCAGAGGTGATACTTATGGAGAAAGAGAACTGACCGCCGGTTTCTCCTGACCTTCGGCCTTCCCTCTTCCTTCCCATATTCAAATTAAAATATACAAAATGTAACAGTTAATGAAAAAGTGAACACGTTGAAGCCATTGCTACTAGAGCGTTCTATTTCCTGAAGAAAAATGAACGAATGTCGGTAGAAATAGGAATGATTGCATGCCATCCCTTTGCACACGTATTGATTGAATGTTATTCCTTTTTGATTCCCTGAAGGCAAATGCAGACAATGCGCTCATTTTTCAACATCTGGCTTGATTTAAGGTGCATCCAAAGATAATAATAACTTGATGGATATGCGCTATCAAGAGTACCTTTACTGAGTATAGAGCGTGCCTCCTTTTCTTGGATAGGTATTCCAGGATGTAAGATCCTTTTGCAAGTCAGCAGTTGCAATTGAAAGCTCTGTTACAAGAGTGGAAGGGCTGGAGGGAGGATAAGCAACAAGAAATCACCGTAGCCTATTGCGTAGCTCCCCACTGTGTATGCCTTCCCTGTTTCTTGTCATAAATTCCTCTGTTTCAGGTAGGTCTCGCTTGCATATTTTCCCCGCAGCCATTCATGATGCTTAATCATTAGCTCTTGACCTCACTTTTCTTCTCTTGGTCCTCGCCTGCAGAAATAATTAACATTAGCTATGATTATGAGAGATATGATAGAAACGCCCAAAAACAAACCTTGCCTTCATTAAAACTTTCATAAAGAGACAGACTCTATAATTGGGAGCTCTGTGAGTCCTTCGGGCTCTAAGTCTCAAGAGGGCATGGTGATCTTTATTTGGTCACGGCACAATGATGGCTCTAAACTTGCTAGGCGATGGGGAACTAATGATTAAAGAAAAACAGACAGCCATGCGATGAAATGGTTAAATTCTTTCGGCGCGGTGGGGATGCATCTCTTTCGAATTTTGCTTTCACTTATTCACATTCGGTACTGTGAACTGAGAGCCCTCAAGGAATTTCCCCAAAATCTAGAGTTCAGGCATCAGGGGAGGCATCAGGGGAAGCGATCACACAACGATCTCGCACTTCTACTATCTTATGCGAGGTTTCAACGTCGGACACGATTCAAACTTCAGGAACCTTTAGGTTGATTCCACAAATTATAGTACCAAGCATTTCGTGACACTCTTTAGGCATGCACAGTCACAGTTTCCATTTTAATCTCAAAATTCATTGCAACCATACTTATTAAACCATTGAACCATTCAGCTTTGAATACATAATTCCATCTGACAACTACAGTTATCATTCGGAGAAACGAAAGATCAAACTTCTCAAGGGACCCATTCAAATTTGCCTCCAGAGCAGGTTTTAATAGGGTGGTGATTGTGGCCATAGCAAAAACTCTAAAAGTGTTTTTCCCTTCAGGGAATAGTAGTTGTTCCCTGGAGGGAACAGCAGCTGTTCCCCGGAGGGAACAGCAGCTGTTCCCCGGAGGGAACAGCAGCTGTTCCCTAGAGGGAACAACAGCTGTTCCCTAGAGGTAACAACAAAAAACAC
Source organism: Pinus tabuliformis (assembly GCA_031772625.1). Taxonomy (NCBI): domain Eukaryota; kingdom Viridiplantae; phylum Streptophyta; class Pinopsida; order Pinales; family Pinaceae; genus Pinus; species Pinus tabuliformis. Next base: position 562,459,079 of record CM062817.1, read on the forward strand.
TCCAAAAAGGTGTTGTTCCCTTTAGGGAACAACAGCTACAGCAAAAAGCACTCAAAAAAATGTTGTTGTGGTGGTGGTTGTGGCCACAACAAAATGGCGAACCGTTGGGCGAACCAGTTATCTCTGTTACCAAATAAACTTTGATCTGTAAAACATCAGGGTGTTAAGATAAACTCAAAATGCAAACTGTATAGACGGACAGGCATGGGTTCCACTTCAACATTAATCGCTTTAGGCGGGATAAAGACAAATAGCTTCTACTTACTGATAGGGTTTTGATAGGAATTCTCCAATGGTCATATTATGGGATTTATTGACCCTCCTTTACCTGTTTTCTACTTTCAAAATCCTTCCGAGGCCATCACCGGTTTGTCAATACATGTTTAGGTGTGTACCTCAACTCTTTATCACGCATCAAGCTTGACGAATATATGTAGATATGTTTATCCGCACTTTATGTAAGAATTTTTTGGTGATATACTTTCATATGATCGAATGAGGCGCAATCATGGATCATGCCATATTTTTAAATTGCTTAAGCCAGGTTGGGCTTGCTGTGTCAACCGGTACTCTGAGTCCAGCAACAATCCCTACTCCAACCAGCTTCCCAAACAACCTATCTTTCTAGATTGGCACAAGGACTCGACATTTCATTTTCTTTTAAGGAAGTCCTTCCAGTTTCAAGCACAAGGACTAGAGCATAATTAAATTTTCCATAGGATATACGACATCGAGCTTAGCCCATGAAAGGAGGTTACTTGTAGATGGAAGATATTGGAAATTTAGTGTGGTGGATGGAACCAATGGAGAATGACTGCAAATCTCATAAGCAAGTACAGGCTAGGTCTAGGTGGGATTTTAAAATGCAGCATTCTGCCATGCCAATCCAACCATGGTTACACATTTTTCATTTTATAAAGATGTCCCTACATGCTTCGGGTGTCCAGGTTATCAATAGAGCCTACCTAGTTCCCAACAGATGCCAATGAGTGGCTTCAATTCGAATTTTACCGTTGATTTTCCAGTTCTCATAGGCTCATCGAAGGTTCGCTTGATTTGCAAGGTAATAATGAATTTAGGATCTGCAGACTCACCAGCAGGTTAATGAGGGAAGCGAAAGGCTGAAGGTAGCAAATGAGGGCAATCGGAAGAGAGTTATAAAAGGTGAAAACGAGACTAAAAGACCGAAATCAATTGACTGAAAAGGACTGAAATTCAAAACAGAAGGAAGATAAACTTGCGCAAGACAAGAACGGACAGGATGAAAATATAACTAAGCTAACAGCAAAATAAAATGAATCCTAACCTACTCAAGAGGTAACCACCATGTGGTGGCTACTAGAAATATCTCTTAATATGTTGGCCATTAACATGGAGTTTTTCGGTTTCTCCCTGTAAAGTTTTCAATCGGTAGGTTCCCTGACCAATTTTTTCCTCAACTTGGAATGGGCCCAGCCATAAGTGTTGGAATTTCGTGTGCTTACCTTTTGGCTCACTCAACTTGTCCCATTTCAGGAAAAGCTCTCCGACTTGGTAATATTTATCTCCTATAAGATGGCGATCAAACCATCTCTTCACAATCATTTGGTGATTCCTGAACTTGTTTCTAGCATTATCTCTCAATTCCTCCAACCTCACCAGTTGGTTGATCCTCTTTTGAAGTAAGGTTGAAGGGGTCCCTCTCGAGGCTTGGGAGAGCTGTAAAGAGGGAAGGGTAACATTGGGAGGCAATATGGCTTCTTGTCCATAGACGAGGAAGTATGGGGAGTTTCCTAATGCTACTTTTGGGGTGACCCTATCGGCCCAGAGGGCATTTGTTAGAGCGTTGTGCCAATTCCTCTAGTTGTCGGCGACAGATTTACGGATTATGCGGATGAGGTTTTTATTTGAGGACTCTTCAACTCCATTTCCCTGGGGGTAATAGTTTGATGCATATCTTTTGCGAATTGATTTATCGAGAGCAAATTCAGTCAATTTTAGTGATGAAAAATAAGAAGCATTATCAAATATGAGAGCGTCAAGGATGCCAAACATGTTGATAATAAATTTCTCAATAAAAGATATTACCTTGTCTTCACTCTCATTCATAAGCCTGTCATGTTCTTTTTCATAAATGAGTGCATTTTTAATGTCTTCTCATAATGCAGGAACTCAAGGATTTGCTCGTCACCTTCGAATTCCTGCCAATTTGAGATGTCATCAGGTACGGATGGTCTGAAAATCAATTCAACATAATATTTATTCCTGTTTAATCTAAGATCATGAAAAAGTTTTGCAGCCATACCAGCCATTAGATCGGCATCTTGGTTTTGCCATCGAGGTATGTGTATGATATTAAAAGAATCAAAACTATCAATTAAGCTCCATACCTCATGTTGGTATCTTACCAGGTGTGGTGAATTGTGCTATCACTCAGAAGTCTTCCTTAGAAGTTATAAAAGAAGGAATAATCCGAGGTAACCGCAAACCTAATCTTTTGACTCAGGTTCTAGCTAACCTAAGTCCAGAGTGGGCTCTCTCTTTATAATTTAACTTTGTTTTGGGTAGGATTTCAGGCTAGTTCTTAATGCTCATGATGTTTTGGTTTTGATTGGGTGATGGACTTAAGAACACAAATGAGCAGAACAAGTATTCAAGCCATTGGGCTATGGAGTCAATCAAAGAGTGGCTTAACTGGATCAGATCAATTACTAAAGGAAGAGTTCAAAGGGCAGGCTAGCACAGCAAAAAGCAAATCTGCAGGTTTAAATGGATGAGGTAGTCCTAACCAGGGTAAAAGGGCAATGAAGAATCCTTAAACTGGGATCAAGATGAAGAACAGAAGGAGATCAGTAGCAAAGGGAAACTAAGAATCCTTTACTATGGACCTAAGGGGGGAAACTACGGAAGTAAGGGAGCAATTAAGAATTCCCAAACCAAGATAGTTTAGTAGAAAACAATGAGAAAGTAAACAGTCAAGACAGAGAGCATTAAATCTAATTCTGAAATATCATTCCTTGTTTACTATTCGGATTTTATAGAGAAAAGATGTGAATATTTATAGCATGACGAGAAAACAATAATTAAACATGAAGAGATAATACTTATTTGGTTCCAACTGTGCACAAGAATCCAGTGAAATGTCTTTAGCTTTATTTCATGACCTAGCAAAACCAGTCCAGTCTTGAATATAATAGCTCCTTAGCTTGATATAAAATGTCTACAGAAATGTATTTTAATCCACACTAATTACTTCAAATTGTGAAGTATTTATACAAAAAATGTTACAAAATATCTCATAACAATATGAGAATTATTCTAGGAAACTGAAAATATCTTCAAGCATGAAGATAGAGACAGATGGAGAATTGTCTTCTTGTTGTCCCTTTTATTATGACTATGTTGGCTACTATAATTCGGATTTGGCTCTTTTAGTTGCTTGATACTTATGTGTTGAAATCACTTTCTGTCTTCAATCTACTGATACTCTTTACCTGCTACACTTTGACTATGTTTCATCTATTTTACCTGGCTGCCATATAGATTTACTGCAATAACTTTATAGTAAATCTGTCAATTTCATCCACCATTCACCTTCAGGTAATTTCATCTTTATCATCTTTCTATATATCTCGTCAGCTTTGGTGTACTTGGAAAAATTTGGCTTGTTGACGAACAGGTGCTTTACCTCATGCTCTAGAAAAAACAAATTTTCCAGATTATCATATAATACTTTTCCCGTGGGTGGAGCTTTTACCCCTGAAGTACTAGCTTGGCTGTTGGCCAACTTGTTTAGTATTTCAACGTAATCATATTGGGTCATAAACTTTTCATGGATTACCATAGGACTAGGGAGTCCTTTTTCCCTTAAAATGCCAAACTTTTTCAGAAATCTATCAATATCAGCCTGAATGCTTTGGCATTTTTTCTCAAGATTGAGCATAAGGTTCCTTTTGGTAAGAATCTTTTTGATTTCTATGATGGTCCCTGTCCTATCTTCTATGCCCAGTTCATCCAGCTGATACATGTTCTTGTTGTTCAAGAGTACTATCAATTGGTTGGCTTCTTCAGGCTTGTCTCCCAACTCTTCCATTGTCTTGTGAATTGCTTATGTGGCCACTTTTACCAATTAAGTTTGCTCTAAAATTACTTGAATAGATGGCCAAACATCATTGATAGAGTCAATGATGTTGGCCCAAAGCATTTCCATTATATCTCCTAGTGGTTGTTTTAATGTCAAGTCCTTTTCAAGGACTTTTATCCTTTCTCCCATTCTTTGATTCTTCTGAGCTTCTTCTTTTTGTTGTATTTGTGCAAGTTTGCAATCAGTTTCCAAACTTGACACTTTTTCTCTAAGCTTTTTGAGCTCAGTAGCCTAGATGGTCATTTCCTCCATGGCTTTTACCAATTTAATTATTTTTTCTGTGGATGTCCCTGCGCTTGTAGATGTACCTGTGACTGGCATAGCTGTAGTTGGTGGAACTGTTGGTGCTATGGAAGCAGCCAATGTGGAGGGCACTACTATAGAGACTGTAGGAATGATAGTCTGTGGAGTGGTGGCCAACTCACTCTATCTAGACTGTATCAAGTTATCCAACTCTTTCTCTGTTTCTTTTAGTTGATCATTTAGCTTAAGGACTAAGTCCATAAGCTCCTCTTCCTTCCAAGTTTCTAATACTTCAGCTATTTGTGGATGATGCAAAGGAGGAATTTTGAGCTGTTTTATCAATGCAACAATGTCATCATTTTTCTTTTTGATTAGCTTTTCTGCAGCCTTTACATCTTTGGGATCATGCCCTAGTTCTATGATTAAGTCCTCTAAGGACTTTATCATGGTATCCTTGGCCTGTGAGGAGGCCTTCTCTAACTGGAATTGCGTCGATATATTATTCAGCGAATTTTGGAGTTGATGTGCTACAATGGCCTTGCTAGTCAATGTGGAATAGACCATTTTCCCGGTCTGTTTCTGTAGTTCTATTTGGTCAATAGGATGTATATCCTTCGCCAACAACTCAAATTTTGTCTTCAAGTAATCTGCTATAGACCTGGGCTGTTGTGTGGTAGGCTTCATGAAAGTCATCTGCATCTTACCTACTTTTACATCAAAGGCTGACATTAGCCTTGTTTGATTAGTGGGAGCCATTTTAAGGTATTGTGCATAGCTGTGGGCCTTCAATCTTTCATTTCTGGCCTTTATTTCCTTGTATTTCTCTCTAATATCTTGGTTCTCGCTAGTTGGAGCCTTGAGTGAGGATACTTCCACGCTTTGTTGTCTCTCCAGCATTTGAACTTGTGAAGTGGAAGATTCTTGTGTACCTCCAGAGGCAGTGGTCTGCATGCTTTCTGCTCTTTCTATACCTATAGTTCTAGTTGTTTCCTCTGTGAACTCTTGTTCTGAAAAAGGATTTAACCTTTGCCTCTTGACATAAGTCTGTGCAACAGGTCTGCTAGAAGGAGTGGCCTCCTCTCTATCTCTTTTGGGATTCTTCTTATCATTTAGAGGAGTCTGTATAATAGGAGGATTATTCATGAAGTGTTCTGGCTGAGCTAGTTCTTCTGATATATCTGGTTGCCCTAATTCTTCTTGCTCTTGAGGTCCTTCTTCTGCTAGTTGCTCACTGTGTTCCTATGTTTCCCTTTGGGATTGGGATTCTCCTGGCACCTGTACAAAGGAATCTTCATCAAGTCTTCTTTCTAGATCAATCAACACATTATTGACAGCAACTTTTGTGCTATCTCGGTCTACTAAAGTGTTCTCCACCCATTCTAGTTGATTTTCATACTGTTCTATTTCAGGAATTCTGTGGTGGACATAAGGAGATAATTTGTTCTTTTGTCTTCTATTGCAGATGAAATCTAAAGGGTCATATCTCCATATGAAACTTTGTTTCAGTTTCAGCCTTTGAAGGATTTCTTCTGCTTCCTTTCCTGCTTCCCTACTGTTGCATATAAAGGGGCCAAGCTGGTCTTTTATTCTGAGTTGAGCTTTCTTCTTGGCCTTCACAAAATGTACCTCATCTGAATTAATCATTTGCCTGTAGTACTCCAAAGCAAACAATCTCATGGGGAGGTATCTTGGTAGTTTGTAGGGTGCTAACTCACAACCATATATTCTGATTTTAGTGTGATTTTGGTACAAGTACCAATCTCCCACTCTATATTGTTTGGACAACTGTAGGACCCTCCTGATATCTGCACTGATTCTGGGGGGGGACTTCCTAACAACATAGTTGCCACTGGGTGCACAAAGAGATCTATGAAATTTGTATAAGTATATGGAGAGTCATATTGGTGGATTAATGAAGTCCAGAAGACTACTGATCTGGGGTTGCCTCTGGTATCAAGATTTTCGAGTGTAAATGGGAATTTATCAGCTTGATAGTAGGAAGAGATGATATAAAACTGATGAATATTTGAATACTCTTTCATTGTCCATCCTCATGAATTGATCATGCATCTTATCTGCAATGAACTTAGCATAGTCAAACATGATGGCAGGGGGTTGTCCAAGAGTGTAAATGGACATGAAGGCTATAATAATCTCATCAACAAATTCACTTGTAGTCTGGCCTAACACACTAGATATCATTGCTATGATGTCTCGGCCAAGATCAGAGAATATAGTCCACATGTAAGGGGGAGGGTCCTTTGGAATGTATTGTTCTTCCCTAATGAAGGTCTGGAATAACTGAGCAAGTTTGATGGAGGTGAGTGTAGGGAATCTGTTAAGCAGGTCTCCAACAGAAAGGGGGGTCAGGTTTTGGCCTGGTTGCAACTGCAGCATTTCATTTATGGATTCAGCAGTGATGGTAAATAATACAGTATGGTCAGGAGTCATCACTGCTCTTTGGCTGGGACTGTAGTTCATATGGCAATAGTGGACAATCTCAGGGAAGATATGAACTCTAGGGAATTGGTACTTGGGTAAACCTAATTCCCAAAGACCTATTTTGTCTGCGTGGTTTAAGTACTAGTCTCTGTACCTGCAGTATAGCTTCAGTGGGGATTCTTGGACAGAGGTATCTTTGATTTGAAAGTCTTTATCTGCCAAAGGGAGATGGTCTAAGTCTCTGTGGGGAGTAGAAATTGGTAGGACATTCAATGCAACTGGAGCAGCCATCCTTGGTTCTTGTGGATTCAAAGACAGGGGCGAAAGGTTTTCAGTCAAATTGGGGGCAAATTGGTTTAATTCATAATGGTTTGGAGTTGTTGGGAAATTGTTTTACTTAATTACTTAATAGCTTAAAGCAATTGAGTAAAGGTTTGGAAATTAAACAAGGTTTCTCAGTGATTTTAGGGAAATACCTGGTTTTGGCTCTGAATTGATTGATGGATGGTTGTGCGCGGTTTGTAGGAAGCGTACGTGACTAAAAGAAGGTCTGGAAGTTCAGCAGCTTCAGCAGGTTGGCAGCTGGACATGGGTTGACAGTCGCAAGTACTCTGGTGCTTGCATGGAGGTCTAAGCGGTCTTTTTCATGGTAAAACTAAAAACAATGAGTTTTTTTAGTTTTATTTGCAAAGTTAATTGTTTTGGCGAGTATGCTAGGAAAGGTACGATTGGATTAAGCAGGGGATGAGACATTTTGTCGTCTAGAGGGAGGCGGTAAGCGGGTTTATTTCGCATAGCTTTTGGGCTGGAGTGGTTTCAGGGGAAGGCTGCCCGATGCCATTCATCAGGCGCCACGTAGCAGCGGGGTGAACAGTGAAACCACCCATATCAGGCGGGTAAAGGTCAGTGTTCGGAGGCCGCCCGATATGATCATCAAACGTCGCACTGAATGGGACCTGATCGTACGGTGATCGGGGCGAGGATTTGACATGAAGTTTAATGGAGGGGCCCAGCGGGGGTTTAAGCGTGGCGGGATTAATTAATCACGGATTATGGTGGATTAAGGGCATCGGGGGTGATTTTATTGGTAGGGGTAGATTATTAATTAACCGCAGATCGGTTAATTAATTCGTTTTATTCAGCGGAAGATTTTGGTTCTTAATTAGTCGTTGGTCGACTAGTTAACCCATTAATCATTCATTAATAAAGTTTATGTTTCAAACTTTGGGGCGGGATATTAATATAGGGGTTTTATTTATAATTATATACGGGAAGGGTTATATTTATTTTTTGGGATTTTAATATATAAAGTTAAAGTTAATATGAATTGAAAGCGAAAAATAACTTAGTGCCAAGTTAAATGTGTATTTATAATTTATTTGCTTTTATAAACACATTATAACTTAGGCTTAGTGTTATTTTTGTGGGTTTCTTTGGAAAAGGGGTTTGCTTGGGGGAATGGCTTTTCCTTAGGAGAAAATGGTGTTTTACCTTAGGAAAAGGGATTTGTTAGGGAAAATGAGATAAAGTGAAGAAGGGTAATGTTTGTGAAGGGTATTTTAGTACTTAGGATCTATAATTCATTGGGCCGAGGGTCCGGTCCCTCCAGAAGTCCGAGAAATGCTTTGAGCCCCTTTAACTTAAGATTTTAGGTACTTTAAGACTTTCCTTGGAAATTAATTAAGTGAAAAATGTAATGAATGAGGGAGTTTAATCAATTGACTTTGTGTACTTTGGTAAATGCTCAATTTTCATCCATACTTAGAAATTTGATGATGAAGGTGAATAATATGATCTTATCTAATCAATCATCACAATTCTGCAACCATTCAACTACTTACCCATCTACTCATCCTACCATTTTTACTTCTATTTATTAGGGTGCGTTTAAGTTGGAAAACCCTTATCAAAACATTTTCTTTTCTTTTACAAAAGTAATCTATCTAAGTCTAACCTTATTACATCTAAAGGCTCAAATTAAACTGTTGAGCTCCTTTTATTTACTCTACCTATCTACTTCTCTGCCAAGATTAAACAATTTGGTCAGATTTTATTCTCTATTTCTAAGTAGAAAATTGAAAACATGAAATAGCCAAGTTTAAACATTTTGACCATCCATGGGTTGTGGCTAAGGTAACAAGCTGCACACAATCTTTTATTCTACATCAAAAATAAATAGTAGTGGCATTTTGTCTTGCACACTTTCATGGTCTTTTTCTTTCTTGGGGTTCATTTTTCATCTTTTTTTACCTTTTTTATTCTTTTTGTCCTTTGAATTTTCTTTTAGGACATACCCTCTTTACATTTTTTAATTCTTCTGATTTTTTGAATATGGAAAACATTTGCAGAAAGAAAAGGTATGTACATATTACAGATTTGAATTCAACTATTCAAAAATTATGACTCCTATTGGTATAGGAACATAACAGTGGCTCCACTTGGGGTTGGCATTTCCTGATGACAGTGAAACTTTCCCCTTTTTCTTTCCTGGGGTTCATTTTTCATCTTTTTTTTACCTTTTTTATTCTTTTGTCCTTTGATTTTTCTTTTAGGACATACCCTCTTTACATTTTTTAATTCTTTTGATTTTTTGAATATGGAAAACATTTGCAGAAAGAAAAGGTATGTACATATTACAGATTTGACCTCATCTATTCAAAAATTATGACTCCTATTGGTATAGGAACATAACAGTGGCTCCACTTGGGGATGGCATTTCCTGGTGACAATGAAACTTTCCCATTTTACTTTGTTGCTTTATTGATATTTATGACAGTGAAACTTTCGAAGTTTAGGGCCTTCTCTTCAGGCTTCAAATCCAAAATTACCATCCAATCAACACTAAACTTTTTGAAGAATAAAATATGTACAAGTGATTAGTGAAATCAGTGATTGGGATCTATATAGTGCTTAAGCATTTGACCATTAACTGGTCCTCCTTCTACTTCTGCACCATCCAATTCTTTGAGGAAAAAAGCATTATTACCTCTGAAAGCATAAATGATGTAAGGGTCTTTCCATAGGAAGTCAAACTTCCCATGTTTACCTTTATCCTCCCTTCTTGTGTCCCATTTCAAAACTTTGTCTCCTAGATAGAAATCTTTTGCCTTGGTCCTTTTGTCAAAAGCTTTCTTGATTCTCTCCTGCACAACTTGGGATCTGATATACACTTCTTCCCTAGTCTGTTGTAAGTGAATTGTCTAGTTGATCCTCCTTTGAATATCATTTGGCTCAACCTGTGCTTCTTGGAGCAATTTCATCGCTGGTGTTCCCAAGGAAGATGGGAAAACAGCCTCCATTCCATAAACTAGCTGATAAGGACTGGTACCAATGGATTTCTTTGTGGTCAGCCTATCTGCCCACAAGGCATTTACTAGCTTCTTGTTCCAAGTTTTCTTGTTATCTTCCAACAATTTTTTGATGATATTCACTAAGCTCTTATTGGAAGACTCTGCTAGTCCATTTCCTTGGGGATAGTAGGTTGTGGAGTGACCCAGGGTTATATGATATTTGTTGCAGAAATCAACCATCCTCTTTGATTTAAAAGCTGCTACATTCTCTGTGATAATTTTGGTTGGTCAACTGAATCTGGACAGAATGTTGGCCTCAAGGAAACCTATTATGACAGTATCAGTAGCTTATCTTGAGGGTATGACATCTATCCACTTTGTAAAATAGTCTGTGGCAGTCAAGATCCATCTATGTTGGGCAGAGGAAGGGGGATGAATTTCACCAATGAAGTCAAGACCCCATTGTTGAAATGGTGCTTTAGTAGATATTGGTTTCAAAGGTAATGGTAATAGTTTTCTTTTTCCTTAAAAAATCTGACATTTGTGACATGAGGTTACAAATTTCTTCACATCAGAAAATAAAGTGGGCCAGTAAAAACCAAATCTTAAGATCTTATCAGCTGTGGTCTTCCAGTAAAGATGTCCCCCACAGTCACTTGCATGGAACTCCTGTAATATTTTGTCAGATTCTTCCTTTAACAAACAATTAAGAAGGATGCCTTCGTGATTTTTCCAAAATAAAACATTGTCAATTATGCAAAACTTCAAAGATTTCATTTTCGAGAACCTACTTTTTAGTCCTGGATAACTCAGGAGGAGCTTGAAGATTTTGTAGAATGTATATAATGTCAGCATACCGTGGTGAGTCATTAAAGGCCTGGCTGATCTTTGGAGTCACCATCTCTTCTTCGTTATCCAATTCTGCGATGAAATTTATGTCTAGGGCCTGACAGTTCGATTCAACCATGAGCTTGGCTAAACCTTGGCCTTTGATCAATTTTGTAGGTTTAATTTCTAAGTCATATTCTAATATGGTAACTATCCACTTCCCTCTCCTTCCATCTAGTTCATCCTGTGTTAGAATGTCTTTGACTACAGCATTGGGAACATAAGCTACTATATGAGAATACAAGATATAAACTATGAAATCTTTAATGGTTTTAACTAGATCAAAAGCTTTCTTTTCCATTATATTATACTTTAAAGGTGCATCTCTCAGGGCTTTGCTAAAGAAGGCTATTGGTTGTTCAAAACCCTGATCATTTTTCTGCAGTAGGACTGCAGCAATGGTATGTTCTGAGGTGAAAGAAAAAATGATGAAATCCCTATCAAACATTGGACTGATGAGAATCGGTGTTTGTGTTAAGGCTAGCTTTATATCTTTGAAAGACCTTTTAGCCTCTAGTGTCCATTTAATAGTCGAATATTTCTTTAACATGTTGTTTAGTAATCTAATTAGTTCAGAAGTTAGAGATAAATCTTCTCAAAAAGTTTATTTTACCTAAAAAGGCTTATAGTTCTCTGATGTTCCTAGGATGTGGTATCTGTAAAATGGCTTCAATTCTTGTTGGGTCGATCTGGATACCATCTTTGGAGATTATGTGGCCTAGTAATTTTCCCTCTTCCAACCCAAATAAAGATATTTTAGGATTTAGAGAAATACCATACTTCCTACACTTGGTAAAGACCTGCCTGAGATGATCTAGGTGTTGCTAATCTGATTTAGAGAATATTGTGATATCATCTAGGTATATTACCAGGAAGTCATGGATTTCCTTAGAAAAGGCTATTTCCATTGCTCTTTGAAAGGTGGCCCCTGCATTTTTAAACCCAAAAGGCATTTTCACATACATGAAAGTGCCCCATGGAGTAGTTAATGCAGTTTTTGCCTGATCATCTCGGTGGACTAATATTTGTTTATAACCAGAAAACCCATCTAGCAGGGAGATTCTGGTTGAACCTACTACCCTCTGTAATATGTGATCCATTTTAGGAAGAGGGTAGTTATCCTTGAGTGAAACTTTATTTAGATTCCTAAGGTCAACACACAGTCTAATTTCGCCAGTTTTCTTTCTTGTAGGTACCAAATTAGAAACCCAATCTGAGAATCTAATTGGTGCAATGATCTTAGCTTCGTACATTCTTTTGATCTCTTTTTCAATAGAAGGCAATAGAATGGGGTTAATCCTTCTAAGCTTCTATCTAAAAGGTTTCTGGTTTTCTTTTAAGGGAATGGTGTGTTGTATTATGCTGGTATCATAGGACTTAAGGTCCTCATAATTCCAAGCAAAAACATCTTGGAATTCCTTTAACAGTTCTATGTATTTCACTTTTTCATTGGGAGGTAAAGACTTTGAAAGTTTTATCATTTTGGGATCTTCTTCAGAGCCTATGTTACACTCCTCAATGTCTGATTTTAAGGGTTCCATTTTCGGCTTTTTAGGGACATCGTTTGAATCAAATAAGTCCTCCAAAGGAGTTGATCCTTTGGGCAAAAAATTGTCTTTAAGATTTATGACCTCAGATTCTTCGTCGATTGCTTCATTAATTTCAATTTGTTTTAGGTTTCGAATATCTGATTTTGTAAACTTTGTGGGATGGAATCTATCTATCCTTTCATCTTCTACTTTGTTAATTTCTATTTTATCTAATCTTATGTCTGTGTCTATGTTGCTATTTACAAATTCATCATCTAAAGTTAGAAAATTGTTAATTTGTTGATCATTATTGAACACTTGCCAGTTCTTTAAGTTGTTAGGAATAGCAGGTTTGTGCCTAAACTCAGTAGTGCACTGATGGTTGGGCTGAAATGGCAACTTGCAAGTACTAGCAAACATAGTTAAACTGGGAGCTTGCATATTGTGTTTTCTTGGAATAACAGCAAGCTTGGTTTCTAAAAAAGTATTTAGTACTTCTACAATTGTTCCTCTATAAAATCATAACCTAGGATCCCTAGTCATATAAACAATGTTAGTTTTTTTTATTACCAACTCAAAATCTCCCATAATAGAGACTCTTATGGCTCCTAACCTTTTGACCAATTTCAGACCTAACAGAAGTGCTTCGTACTTGGCCATGTTGTTTGTACATTTAAAGTTCAATTTGTAGGCATGACCCTTTGAATGATCATTTTCTAAGTTGTAAATCCATACTCCTGCTCCTGCACCTAGTTTGTTTACTGACCCATCGAATTCAAGATGCCATAGAATTTCATGTTCATAATTCTTACTGTCTGGGGGAACAAAATCTTCTTTGACTAAGGTATCTAGGTCATCTTTATTATCTGAAATCTCTTGAATTTGGATACTTTGATTGTCTTCTTCTACTGTAATTTCTTTTGGTTCTACAATAATGCTGTCTGAAGTGTTTTCTTGGTTAGATTCAACATTGTAAAGAATGAAAGAATCAATATCAGAATGCATTGAATATATAGGAAAGTTTTGAGGTCTCTCCTGGGTACTCACTACATACTTCATCAAAGTCTCTCTATATAGTTTTTTAGGATGTCCAAAGACTGATATGGTAGCATACGACATGTCAAGTTGCAGAGATCCCTAGAGTTTGGCACCCCACGATCTAGACAACAACATGCCATATTTAGGTGGTATATCAGCAACAACTATGTCCATAAGAATGATCTTAGCAAGGTATTGTACTAGAGAAACACACAGGTCCTTTATAAGTCCTAGGCACTTAACTTGGCTTAAATCAAATGAAAACAGGTCCTTGTAAGGTCTAGTGATATCCAAGTTTAGCTTCTCCATAACAGATTTAGGCATAAGATTGTGTGAAGCCCCAGAGTCTAGCATGGAATTATGTAGTATTTTATCGTGGATGTTAAGGCTAATGTAGAAGGGTGGTATCCCTCCTTCCACTGGTTTTCCATTAACATCAGGACCGAAAATTAACTCAGGTTGATCATCAAATAAGTTAACGGAGTCTTCATTTTCAACGAAGTTTAAAGATTTTCTTATTTGAGATTTGTAAGTTTCATGTTTAACCAGTTCTGTTAAAGGAACCAAGATTTTAAGTTTGGCCACCTCTGCTCCCAAATTGAAAGGCAAAGGGGATTTGTCTATTTGAACATTCGAAATCTTAGCAATAGGGTTTGGAGTAGTTTGTTCTTCTTTTTCAGTTTTTGGAGTCTTTTTAATTGGATTTTCTAATATAATTTATAGAGATTGTTCCACTATCTCCTTGAGGGGAACTGAAGTGGAAGGTTGCTCATTAGAAGTTTGGTCATCAATTACATCTTCAATGGTGGAACTGGGAGGGTTCTGATTTGATCTAGAAAGGATTTGTAGAGTTTTTGTAACTAGAGCAGCTTTCACTTTCTTAGGCTAATTAGGTACTGCTTTCTTGTTTTGGTCTGGAACATCAGTGTTCTTTTTGCTCCTCAAATTGTACTGTTTATGCACTTCGAAGATAGCAGAATCATACCCTTGCTTGTAGTTGAAAGATTCTCCAGTTTGGGTCTGTAACTGCTGAAGCATGTATAATTCCTGGTCATCCTGAGTCAGAAAGACCGTTTCTTCATCATCTAACCCCATTAAGTTAATTTGGGTGTCTAGCTCAGGGTCTTCTTGATGGGAAGTTTCAGCATAGTTCTCTTGGAAAGGAGGTCTAATGTTCTGATCAGGCCCATTTTTACCAGTATTTTGGTTTTGGTTCTTCCTAAAGTTTGGATTCCTTACTAGAGGTGCCTGTTGGTTATCCCAGTGAGGTTTCCTTTCAATGATTTCTATCCTATCCATCAATTTTTCCATTCCTTTAGCTAAAGCATCCATTTTTTGATCAAAGGGTGAAGTTTCATCTTTCAGGGGTGCTCTCCTTTCGTTTCTAACCCTAGCTCTTTTGGATAGCAGATTAGCTTCTACGCTAACTGCTACACTTTGCATATCTTCTAGTGTAGGGGGATTCCTTTCTCTAAGTTGAAAAGCCATGTCAGTGTCAAACCCGTCTGGAAACTTTATCAGGGCTAAGCCAGGTGGAGGCCTAAGGTCAAGTGGTATTGTGTTATATACATTGTTAAATCTAGTACAGTAGTCCTGAACGGTTTCGTTTGGTCCCCTCTTGAGGTTTTCATATTCAGAAAGAATTTGAAGAGGGTTCTTTTTCTTCTCCCACCTATTAAAAATTGTTGGTAAAAAACTTCTAAACTATCTATACTATTATTAGGCAGAGATCTAAACCATGTTCTCACTTCTCCAGCTAGAGTTTGGGCAAAAATTCTCATTTGGACATCTCCTATGTCAATTTCATGCAGTTCAAAATAATCTGTCATTTTTCTTGTGTGTTGTTGTGCTGTGTAAGATCCAGTGCCATCAAATAGGACAATTTTACTCTGATAGTCTGGTGGTAAGACACCTTGAGGAGCAGGCATCACAAGAGGGGCATATCTGAGTGCCATAGCTCTAAGTTGGACAGGATTGGGAATGGGAGTTGGGGTGCCAGGAGGCTTTGGGATAACAGGGGGATTTGGGGTAACAGGGGTAATGGATATCTGATGGGTAGTGATAGGTTGTTGAGGAAGCGAAGGTATGAACGAAGATGAGGAATGAACTTTAGAAGTGTGAGGAAGTGATTGTTACACTAAAAAATGTCACCATGGCTATTTACAGTTAGTATGGCTCTATCAACAGTCATGCTATCTTCCTGGGCAAGTCTTATGCCTCTGCTCTCCATGTCAAACTCCAAAAAGAGAGAAAGTCTTTGTAAATGTGTTTATCTCTGGGTACACAGATTCTCTCGGCCTTACCTGCGTGTACGCACCTAATGTTCACAAAAACTGCGTACTTGTACGCTCTGTATGTAAAGGGGCAGGTGCGTACCCCTGTAAAGGTCAAAAGGCGCGAGTTTCATCTTTAAAAAGTTACTTGTGGTCATTTCTAGAGCATTCTAGAAGGTTGTTCGACGTGTATTGAGCGCCTCCAGATGGTTCATGTACCCCTATGAAAGAGGAACTTATCCCATCAAGAGAGGAGCTATCCCATCCAAAGAGGGGATTATCCCATTGATGGTGGACCTGATTAACTTCCTCTTGAACACTATAAATACAGGCATTGGGCCAGAAGGAGGAGAGGTTGAAAGCTGAACATTCCTAAGGGTAGATGCTGCTGGAATTAGGACTTCCTTGTAGAAGCTTGTGAGGAGAGATTACCATCTTTACTTGTTTCCATTGGGAGGTGGGTGAGCTGATCATAGTAAGGGAGAACTCTTGTGGACCCTGGGAGGAGCTTGCACAACACCAAGGCTCAGGTTGTAATGGTTCCTTTTGTTACCTTTTAATACAAATTAGTCCATTCTTCTCAACAATTTGTTATTAATGAGTTGTTTCATGTACTCCTTGGTCTACATGTTAAATATGTTTTATTTTATGTGATATTCAGGTGCTATTTAATCGTTTGATTGTTGGTGAATGCAGGTTTCGAAGGGAAGGAGGAGCTCATCCGGATCAACAAAGCTGGACTACTACAACAGCGTTGGATTACAGGTAGGATCTAAACACTTGAATTCTCATATTGTGAAAGCATATTTAGGGAAGGATTGCTCTTATTTCTCTTGTTTGTCATTAGAGAGTCTTAGGCTTTCTAGGAAGGTCGGTTGTGTCCGCACTAACGACTCTTTCCGCGTGACAGTGATGGTGAGCTAAAAGAAGTTGAAGTTGTTTCAGAAAGTTCAGGGATTCTATCAGTAGTAAGGGATGACTGAGGGGAATTCAGAAGGTACTGATCAATTGACAAGTTTTCCCTTTGGACTTCAAGTTCTGCTGTAAATTCTGGATCTAGAACTGTGTCCTCAAGTGCACTCTTAGACTTGGTTCTAAATAAAGAAAGGTCAAAATACTTGTCAAAAGGGAGGTCTTCTATGAACAACCACTCACTAGGGCAGGAATTGGATCTAAATAAAGGTCTTGGGCTTACTGAACTTTCTTGTCTTCTGATTATTCTCGAAATAAGGTTGGGATTGTCAAATACAGGGGGAGGATTTGGATCAGGGTTGGCCCTTGTATAGTGAGTTCTCCTTGAAGCTAGATTTCGAGCTTTTTCTAATTTTTTTTTTTATGAATTTTTGAAATAACTTCTAATAAACCCTTTAAGAGGCTTGAAAATAAAAATTTGAATTTCTCAAAGGTTTATAAAGACTGGGGTTTGATTCCCCAGTATGGTCGCCATTATGTTATCACTCAGAAGTCTTCCCTAGAAGTTATAAAAGAAGGAATAATCTAAGGTAACCACAAACCCAATCTTTTAACTCATGTTCTAGCCAATCTAAGTCCAGAGAGGGCTCTCTCTTTATAATTTAACTTTGTTTTGGGTAGGATTTCAGGCTAGTTCTTAGTGCTCATGATGTTTTGGTTTTGATTGGGTGGTGGACTTAAGAAAACAGATGGGCAGAACAAGTATTCAGGCCATTGGGCTATGGAGTCAATCAAATAGTGGCTTAACTGGATCAGATCAATTACTAAAGGAAGAGTTCACAGGGTAGGCTAGCACAACAAAAAGAAAATCTGCAGGTTTAAATGGATGAGGTAGTCCTAACTAGGGTAAAGGGAAATGAAGAATCTTTAAACCGGGATTAAGATGAAGAACAGAAGGAGATTAGTAGCAAAGGGCAACTAAGAATACTTTACTATGGACCTAAGGGGGGAAACTACAGAAGTAAGGGAGCAATTAAGAATTCCCAGACCAAGATAGTTTAGTAGAAAACAATGAGAAAGTAAACAGTCAAGACAGAGAGCATTAAAGCTAATTCTGAAATATCATTCCTTGTTTACTATTCAGATTTTATAGAGAAAAGATGTGAATATTTATAACATGACGAGAAAAAAAATAATTAAACATGAAGAGATAATACTTATTTGGTTCCAATTGTGCACAAGAATCCAATGAAATGTCTTTAGCTTTATTTCATGAGCCAGCAAAACCAGTCCAGTCTTGAATACAATAGCTCCTTAGCTTGATATAAAATGTCAACAGAAATGTATTTTAATCCACACTAATTACTTCAAATTGTGAAGTATTTATACAAAAAAATTTACAAAATACCTCATATCAATATGAGAATTATTCTAGGAAACCAAAAATATCTTCAAGCATGAAGATAGAGACAGATGGAGAACTGTCTTCTTGTTGTCTCTTTTATTGTGACTATGTTGGCTGTTGTAATTCGGATTTGGCTCTTTCAGTTGCTTGATACCTATGTGCTAGAATCACTTTATGTCTTCAATTTACTGATATTCTTTACCTGCTACACTTTGACTTTGTTTCATTTGTTTTACCTGGCTGCCATATAGATTTACTGCAATAACTTTATAGTAAATTTGTCAATTTCATCCACCATTCACCTTCAGGTAATTTCATCTTTATCATCTTTCTATATATCTTGTCAGATTCTGTGTACTTGGCAAAATTTGGCTTGTTGACGAACAAGTGCTTTACCTCATGCTCTAGAAAAAACAGATTTTCCAGATTATCATATAATACTTTTCCCGTGGGTGGAGCTTTTACCCCTGAAGTACTAGCTTGGCTGCTGGCCAACTTGTTTAGTCTTTCAACGTAATCATCTTGGGTCATAAGCTTGTCATGGATTACCGTAGGACTGGGGAGTCCTTTTTCCCTTAAAATGCCAAACTTTGTCATAAATCTATCAATATCACCCTGAATGCTTTGGCATTTTTTCTCAAGATTGAGCATAAGGTTCCTTTTGGTAAGAATCTTTTTTATTTCTATGATGGTCCCTGTCCTATCTTCTATGCCCAGTTCATCCAACTCTTCCATTGTCTCCCAACTCTTCCATTGTCTTGTGAATTGCTTCTGTGGCCACTTTTACCAGTTCAGTTTGCTCAAAAATTACTTGAATAGATGGCCAAACATCATTGATAGAGTCAATGATGTTGGCCCAAAGCATTTCCTTTATATCTCCTAGTGGTTGTTGCAATGTCAAGTCCTTTTCAAGGACTTTTATCCTTTCTCCCATTCTTTGATTCTTCTAAGCTTCTTCTTTCTGTTGTATTTGTGCAAGTTTGCAATCAGTTTCCAAACTTGACACTTTTTCTCTAAGATTTTTGAGCTCAGTAGCCTGGATGGTCATTTCCTCCATGGCTTTTACCAATTCAGCTATTTTTTCTGTGGATTTCCCTGCGCTTGTAGATGTACCTGTCACTGGCATAACTGTAGCTGGTGGAACTGTTGGTGTTAAGGAAGCAACCAATGTGGAGGGCACTGTTGTAGAGACTGTAGGAATGACAGTCTGTGGAGTGGTGGCCAACTCACTTTGTCTAGATTGTATCAAGTTATCCAACTCTTTCTATGTTTCTTTTAGTTGATTATTCAGCTTAAGGACTAAGTCCATAAGCTCCTCTTCCTTCCGAGTTTCTAATACTTCAGTTGTTTGTGGATGATGCAGAGGAGGAATTTTGAGCTATTTTTTCAATGCAGCTATGTCATCATTTTTCTTTTTGATTAGCTTTTCTGCAGCCTTTACATCCTTGGGATCATGACCCAGTTCTATGATTAAGTCCTCTGAGGACTTTATCATGGTATCCTTGGCCTGTGAGGAGGCCTTCTCTAACTAGAATTGTGCTAATATATTATTCAGTGAATTTTGGAGTTGATATGCTGCAATGGCCTTGCTAGTCAATGTGGAATAGACCATTTACCCGGTCTGTTTGTGTAGTTCTATTTGGTCGATAGGATGTATATCCTTCGCCAACACCTCAAAGTCTGTCTATAAGTAATCTACCATAGACCTGGGCTGTTGTGTGGTAGGATTCATGAAATTCATCTCCATCTTACCTTCTTTTACATCAAAGGCTGACATTAGCCTTGTTTGATTAGTGGGAACCATTTTAAAGTATTGTGCATAGCTTTGGGCCTTCAATCTTTCATTTCCTTGTATCTCTCTCTAATATCTTAATTTTGGCCAGTTGGAGCCCTAAATGAGAATACTTCCACACTTTGTTGTCTCTCCTGCATTTGAGCCTGTGAAGTGGAAGGTTCTTGTGTACCTCCAGAGGGAGTGGTCTGCCTACTTTCTGCTCTTTTTGTACCTGTAGTTCCAGTTGTTTCCTCTGTGAACTCTTGTTCTGAAAAAGGATTTAACCTTTGCCTCTTGACATAAGTCTGTGCAACAAGTCTGCTAGAAGGAGTGGCCTCCTCTCTATCTCTTTTGGGATTCTTCTCCTCATTTAGAGGAGTCTGTACAATAGGAGGATTATTCATGATGTGTTCTGGCTGAGCCAGTTCTTCTGATATATCTGGTTGCCATGATTCTTCTTACTCTTGAGGTCCTTCTTCTGCTAGTTGCTCACTGTGTTCCTATGTTTCCCTTTGGGATTGGGATTCTCCTGGCACCTGTACAAAGGAATCTTCATCAAGTCTTCTTTCTAGATCAATCAACACATTATTGACAACAACTTCTGTGCTATCTCGGTCTACTAAAGTGTTCTCCACCCATTCTAGTTGATTTGCATACTGTTCTATTTTAGGAATTCTGTGGTGGACATAGGGAGATAATTTGTTCTTTTGTCTTTTATTTCAGATGAAATCTAAAGGGTCGTATCTCCATATGAAACTTTGTTTCAGTTTCAGCCTTTGAAGGATTTCTTTTGCTTCCCTACTGTTGCATATAAAGGGGCCAACCTGATCTTTTATTCTGAGTTGAGCTTTCTTCTTGGCCTTCACAAAATGTACCTCATCTAAATTAATCATTTGCCTGTAGTACTCCAAAGCAAACAATCTCATGGGGAGGTATCTTGGTAGTTTGTAGGGTGCTAACTCACAACCATATATTCTGATTTTAGTGTGATTTTGGTACAAGTACCAATCTCCCACTCTATATTGTTTGGACAACTGTAGGACCCTCCTGATATCTGCACTGATTCTGGGGGGAGGACTTCCTAACAACATAGTTGCCACTGGGTGCACAAAGAGATCTATGAAATCTGTATAAGTATATGGAGAGTCATATTGGTGGATTAATGAAGTCCAGAAGACTACTGATCTGGGGTTGCCTCTGGTATCAAGCTTTTGGAGTGTAAATGGGAATTTATCAGCTTGATAGTACAGGAAGAGATGATATAAAACTGATGAATATTTGAATACTCTTTCATTGTCCATCCTCATGAATTGATCATGCATCTTATCTGCAATGAACTTAGCATAGTCAAACATGATGGCAGGGGGTTGTCTAGAAGTGTAAATGGCCAAGTCCCGATTGAAATAGGAATGCAACAAATTACAAAGATAACCATAAACACAGAGATGCAGTGGAAATAATACTTCATTTCATTAATGTAAAATACTGAAATATGCTTACAAACAGAATTGGAAATAAACCAACTAGGGCGATGGTAGCTTATCTCTAAGAAGATATGTGGTGGCTACATGCCTCTGAACTGTGTTACAATGAGGCTCGAAGGCCTATTTATTGTTGAGAAACAATGGAAAACCCTTAAAATTCCAAAACCTGACCCTAAAAGATGAAACGCCAAACTGTGGGCCCTGTTTGGGTAAATTGGTACATCAACTTCCCAGGGTCGTAACTTTGGCATACGATCTCTGTTTGACGCGCACAGTATCTCGTTAGAAAGATCTATCCGAGAACTACAACTTTGGGAAGAGATACATTTGTCCATGGACCCATGTTGCTCGTAGTTTTCCCAAAAAACATCGTTTAGGGCCTCAAAACGGCTCCAAGAGTTCAGGACCCCAGAAAAACTACTAAAAATAGTAAACTGGGCTACAATTAAGGAAACTGAAAAGCTGAAGAAAAAAAAACAATGGTGGGGGTCCAAGTGGATTTGGCAGGTGGCCATTAATATCCACCTGGATCATTCCTCCCCCCTTATGAAGCAATGGTCCCCATTACGTTGAGTTCCTCCATGAGATGAGGAAACTTCTATTGAACTTGGTCCCTGGTGAAGGACTTGGCCTGCTTTGACAACTCGATACAAATGGATATTCTGCTGGTGAGTGTGCTTGATCTGTGTGTCCATGATCCGATCAGTTGTAGCTTGTTCCATGCAATCTGAATTTAACTCTGTGGGTATGAGCTGTTTTGCAATGTTGGATGTGTCTAGTAATGGTGGAAAGTATGGCCGAAGGCGGTCCACATTGAACACTGGGTGCAGGCCAAGGAATGGGGGAATGCTGAGCTTAAATGCATTGTCCCCCATAGCCTTGGTAATGGTGTAAGGACCATATCGGAGTGGTCTAAGTTTCTGATAGGCTCTGGTGAGGCGTTCCTTTTGCAAATGCAACCAGACTTTGTCGCCCACCTGAAACTTGTGTGGCACCCGATGTTGATCATGTCGCTACTTGTACTTGGCATCTGATTTCTCCAGAATGTCATGGACCTGTTGGAAAATATGTTGGATGTGCTCAATGAAGCTGTTTGCCTTATTTGTTTCGGACTGGACATGAGCCGAATCTGTGTGAGTGGCTGCAAATGGCATGGCCACATCAATGGGACATAGTGGCTAGAATCCCAAGCCCACCTGAAAAGGGTTGTGGCCAGTCGAGCTATGGAGAGCCTGGTTGTAGTTGTCCTGAACATAGGGGAGGCTCTCGTCCCATGTGCATGGATGAATTGAGTTGAACATGCGCAGAATGTGTACGATCATCCTGTTGACAACCTCTGTTTGGCCATCAATTTGAGGATGGAAGGTTCTGGACTTAGTGAGTTTGGTGTCGAGCATTGACCAGAGACTAGACCAAAATGTATTGAGGAACCTGTTGTCCCAATCTGAGATGATAGATTGTGGGATCCCAAAGTGTAACCACACTTGTTCAAAGAAGAGTTTAGTAGTGGCTTCTGTTGTGATATTCTTCTTGCAGGCAGCCATAATGGCCATCTTCGAGAACCTGTCGACTACCACAAAAACACAGTTGTTTCCATGCTTAGTGGAAGGAAGGCCTGACATGTAATCCATGGAGATGGATTCCCAATGTCGACCAGGGGTAGGTAGTGGGGTATAGAGGCATTGCTTCATGATGATCGGTTTGGCAATGGCGCAGGCAGTGCATGATCTGATGTACTTCCCGACATCCTGTCGAAGATTTGGCTAATAGAAATACTTCTGCAGTACTGCCACCATTTTCTCGACCCCGAAATGTCCAGCAGCCTAACTGTAGTGTGCTTCCCAAATCATATTGGCACGCTCGCTTGAAGGAACACAAAGGTGACCCAGGTGGCATAACAGGGCATCCTGGAGGTGAAAATCTAGAACATGTTGACCCTCCAAGAGTGTCTGGTAGGTGTGGCCAAATTCTGGGTCGCTTTTGTAGAGAATTGGTCAATCAAAAGTCTTGTGCCCACAAGAGTTGAGCACAGTGGTTAATGCCATGATCGGTGGTCAACTAAGGCAATCTGCAACATTATTGGTGCTACCCTTCTTATTCTTGATATTCAAATGGAACTGTTGTACGTATATAGACCACTTCTAATGGCGATCATTCTGCAATTTCCCTTGGGTCTGTATGAACTGCAGGGGTCAGTGGTCTATGTGGATGACCATTTCCTTCCCCAAAATGTAATGCTTCCATTGTCAGCAGGCCTGCACAATGGAATACATCTCTTTGTCATAAGTGGGATACTTCCGGACTGTGTCTGAAAGTGTCTCACTGTGATATGCCACTGGATGCCTGTGTTAAGTGAGGACTACCCCAATAGCATAGTCAGAGGCATCTGTCTCGACCTCAAATGGTTGCTGCAAGTCTGGTAATGCGAGCACTGGTGCCATGCAGAGGTGATCTTTCAACTCTGTGAATGCCTTCTATTGAGATTCAGACCAAAAATAATTTTTCTTTCGCTCCTCCCTTGGTGACTTGACTCAAGGGCCAAGTGATGTGAGAAAATCCCAACACGAACCTGCGGTAGAAGTTGGTAAGACCTAGAAAACTGCGAAGCTCTGTTAGAGTGGTTATAGATGGCCAATCTCGAATGACTTGGATCTTGGATGGATCCACATGTAACCCCTGTTTATCAATAATGTATCCCAGATACTGAACCTGGGTCATGCCAAAAGTGCATTTCTCCAAATTAGCACTTAACTTGTGTGGACGCAGTGTTTGGAGAACCTATCAGATGTGGTGGAGGTGTTCTTCCCAACTCTAGCTGAAGATCAGGATGTCATCCAAGTATACCACTACAAATGAGTTGGTGAATGGCCGCAAGATGTCATCCATTAGCCTCATGAAGGTTGCAGGAGCATTCGTCAATCCGAAAGCCATAACCAACCATTCGAAAAGGCCCTCCTTGGCTTTGAAGGCAGTCTTCCACACATCGGAGGGTTCGATTGGTACCTGGTGATATCTTGACTTCAAATCGATCTTGTTGAAATATTTTTCCCCCTTCAGTTGGTCCAAGAGGTCATCAATCCGCGGGATCAAGTACCTATTACGGACAGTGATCTTGTTCAGCGCCCAATAGTCAATACAAAGTCTCCAAGTCCCATCCTTCTTTTATACCAACACAATCGGGCTCCCATAGGGCGATGAACTTGGATGGATGTGACCTTTCTGTAGCAGCTCCTGAATCTGCCTCTTGATTTCATCATTCTCTAGAACTGAGCGTCGATAGATTGGTACATTGGGCAGCGGCGCACCTGGGGCCAGATCGATGGATTGCTTGACCTGACAGTGTAGAGGAACCCCTGTGGGGGAGGTGAAGATATCCTCGTACTCCTCCACAACCTTGTCCATCTGTAGTTTTCGTGTGGAAGGGCCATGTCTAGAGGTCGTGGCCACCATCTTCTTCGTTCCTTGAGGGCGTATCATCAGGAAAACAAATTTCCTAGTTTTGGAAACGAGCTTACTACATTGTTTTGCAGTAATCAAAGAGATGGCGGAAGGTGGTGCTATCTCCGGTATCATGTACAACTTATTTCCCAAAGTAACAATAACAGCACGGGGCCTTGATTCATACACAGCATGTGCTTCCATAAGTAAGGTTGTCCTAATAATACATCACAAACTTCAAGGAGAGCAATGTCACACAATACCTCATCCGTGAAGGGCTTGATGTTGTATGGAAGGTGACACTGCTGGCTCACGCGAAGATCTCGTCCTTAGTGAAGCCACCCAATGGTGTAAAGTTGTGGATGTGTTGTGGTTGGTAAGCCCAACCGCTTCACGACCTCTGCCGAAATGAGGTTCTTTTGGCTCCCACTATCGACAATGAACTGTAGCGTGGAGCCCTTTACCCACATCTAGGATTGGAAGAGATGCTCCTCCTCCTCTAGATCTTCAGGTTCCTCCTTCTGGATCTTCGTGGTGGCAACGGTAGCATTGGGCTCTGCATCAATAATCTGCTTCCCTTTGTCATTCCCCTTGTCGGGTTCTGACTCAAAGTCGGAACATGCATCTGATTCTAAAACCTTTAGCTCGGCCACCAGTGACTGTTTGGCCCGACACTCACTTGTGTTGTGAGTGGAGCTCTTATGGAACTCACACCACTTTCCTGTGTCCTTTTTCGGATTCACAACGTTGTTCTTTACTTGCAGCTTTGGCGGGTTTTCTTAGGCCGCCCCACCTTGGCTTTGTCCTTTGTTCTGTGGTTTGGGGGCACCTTTCCCTTGCCTCGGATTCGCAGATCCAAAGTCTCGCTTCTTCTGTTTAAAATTTTTCTCGACCTTGACAGCATATCAGTATGTCGTGCCGAGCGAGGGGATGTTCAAGAATTATATGTCTTCCTGGATGTACTTGTGCAAGCAGTCGCGGTATTTGAGTATCAAATGTTGCTTCGAATCCTTGACACCCAACTTTGTGCGAAGGGTATGGAAAATATTGGTAAACTCTAGCACATCTTGGTCCCTTCCCTGCTGCAGCATGGTCCACTTTATGTATTGATCCTCATAGCTTCCGATAGGGTAGTACTGCCACTTGATGGCCTCTCGTAATGAATCCCAAGTGGGTGCGGCTGAAAACAGTGAGCCTGTACTTTCATCCTTCTGCTCGCAGTAGGTTTCCCGCCAGTCCTTGACGTGGGGGGCCGCTTTGAGAAGAGCGAAAATAATCTTTTCTCAACTGGAAAAATCATAAATAGAAAAATAAACCTCTAGCAGATTTAACCATTTATCGACGGCATCTGCGTCTATCTGACCCTCGAATATGGGGATTTCAAAATTAACTTGAACCTTAAACGATGTGGCGTTTCCAGAGTAGCTTTTGGAAGGCAATGCATCGCCCTTGGGTAGCCGCTGAAGGATTTGGGCGAAGTTGTCCATCATCACATTCCTTTGTCGCTTGAGGGCTTCTTCGAGAAAGATTTTGATAGGATCTCCTGCCTCCTCGTCTTTCTTTTTCAGCCGCCATGGGAGGCTGTCAGGATTTGCGAGGCTGGTCTTGCAAAAGTTCGACCAGTTCAAGCCCTAACTCCTTAGATCCCGACCTCATTGGGAACATGCAAAAAAAAACAGAGAAAAAGCAGACCACTCTAATACCACTGATCTGGATTTAAATAGGAACACAACAAATTACCGAGATAACCATAAACACAGAGATGCAGCGAAAATAATACTTCATTTCATTAATGTAAAATACTGAAATATGCTTATAAATAGAATTGGAAATAAACCAACTAGGGTGATGGTAGCTTATCTCTAAGAAGAGATGTGGCAGCTACATGCCTCTGAACTGTGTTACAATGAGGCTCGAAGGCCTATTTATTGTTAAGAAACAATGGAAAACCCTTAACATTCCAAAACCTAACCCTAGAAGATGAAATGCCAAACTGTGGGCCCCGTTTGGGTAAATTGGTAGATCAACTTCCCGAGGTCGTAACTTTGGCATATGATCTTCGTTTGACGCGCACAGTATCTCGTTAGAAAGATCTATCCGAGAACTACAAGTTTGGGAAGAGCAACATCTGTCCATGGACCCAAGTTGCTCCCAGTTTTCCAAAAAAACGTCGTTTAGGATCCTTTGGAATGTATTTTTCTTCCCTAATGAAAGTCTGGAATAACTGAGCAAGTTTGATGGAGGTGAGCGTAGGGAATCTGTTAAGCAGGTCTCCAACAGAAAGGGGGGGCGGGTTTTGGCCTGGTTGCAACTGTAGCATTCCTTTTATGGATTCAACAGTGATGGTAAATAATACAGTATGGTCAGGAGTCATCACTGCTCTTTGGTTGGGACTATAGTTCATATGGCAATAGTGGACAATCTCAGGGAAGATATGAACTCTAGGGAATTGGTACTTGGGTAAACCTGATTCCCAAAGACCTATTTTGTTTGCGTGGTTTAAGTACTGGTCTCTATACCTGCAGTATAGCTTCAGTGGGGATTCCTGGACAGAGGTATCTTTGATTTGAAAGTCTTTATCTACCAAAGGGAGATGGTCTAAGTCTCTATGGGGAGTAGAAATTGGTAGGACATTCAATGCAACTAGAGCAGCCATCCTTGGTTCTTGTGGATTCAAAGACGGGGGCAAAAGGTTTTCAGTCAAATTGGGGGCAAATTGGTTTAATTCAGAATGGTTTGGAGTTGTTGGGCAATTGTTTTACTTAATTACTTAATAGCTTAAAGCAATTGAGTAAAGGTTTGGGAATTAAACAGGGTTTCTCAGTGATTTTAGGTAAATACCTAGTTTCGGCTTTGAACGGATTGATGGATGATTATGCACGGTTTGTAGGAAGCGTACGTGACTGAAAGGTGGTCTGGAAGTTTAGCAGCTTCAGCAGGTTGGCAGTTGGACATGGGTTGACGGTCGCACATACTCTGGTGCTTGCATGGAGGTTTGAGCGGTCTTTTTCACAATAAAACTAAAAACAATGAGTTTTTTTAGTTTTATTTGCAAAGTCAACTATTTTGGCAGGTACACGGGGAAAGGTACGATTGGATTTAAGCGGGGGATGAGACGTTTTGTCGTCTAGTGGGAGGCGGTAAGCGGGTTTATTTCACACAGCTTTTGGGCTGGAGTGGTTTCGAGGGAAGGCCACCCGATGCCATTCATCAGGTGCCACGTAGCAGCGGGGTGAACAGTGAAACCACCCATATTGGGCAGGTAAAGGTCGGCCTTCAGAGGCCGCTCGATATGATCGTCAACCATCGAATCAAATGGGACCTGATCGTACGGTGATCGGGGTGGGGATTTGACATGAAGTTTAATGGAGGGGCCCAGCAGGGGTTTAAGCATGGCAGGATTAATTAATCATGGATTATGGTGGATTAAGAGCATCGGGGGTGATTTTATTGGCGAGGGTCGATTATTAATTAACCGCAGATCAGTTAATTAATTCGTTTTATTCGGCGAAGGGTTTTGGTTCTTAATTAGCCGTTAATCGACTAGTTAACCCATTAATCATTCATTAATAAAGTTTATGTTTCAAACTTTGGGGTGGGATATTAATATAGGGGTTTTATTGATAATTACGGGAAGGGTTATATTTATTTTTTGGGATTTTAATATATAAAGTTAAAGTTAATATGAATTGAAAGCGGAAAATAACTTAGCGCCAAGTTAAATGTGTATTTATAATTTATTTGCTTTTATAAACACATTATAACTTAGGTTTAGTGTTATTTTTGTGGGTTTCTTCGGAAAAGGGGTTTGCTTGGGGGAATGGCTTTTCCTTAGGAGAAAATGGTGTTTTACCTTAGGAAAAGGGATTTGTTAGGGAAAATGAGATGAAGTGAAGAAGGGTAATGTTTGTGAAGGGTATTTTAGTACTTAGGATCTATAAGTCATTAGGCCGAGGGTCCGGTCCCTCCAGAAGTCAGAGAAATGCTTTGAGCCCCTTTAACTTAAGATTTTAGGTACTTTAAGACTTTCCTTGGAAATTAGTTAAGTGAAAAATGTAATGAATGAGGGAGGTTAATCAATTGACTTTGTGTACTTTGGTAAATGCTCAATTTTCATCCATACTTAGAAATTTGATGATGAAGGTGAATAATATGATCTTATCTAATCAATCATCACAATTCTGCAACTATTCAACTACTTACCCATCTACTCATCCTACCATTTTTACTTCTCTTTATTAGGGTGCACTTAAGCTAGCAAACCCTTATCAAAACATTTTTTTTTCTTTTAAAAAAGTAATCTATCGAAGTCTAACCTTATTACATCTAAGGGCTCCGATTAAACTGTTGAGCTCCTTTTATTTACTCTACCTATCTACTTATTTGCCAAGATTAAATAGTTTGGTCAGATTTTATTCTTTATTTCTAAGTATAAAATTGAAAACATGAAATAGCCAAGTTTAAACATTTTGACCATCCATGGATTGTGGCTAAGGTAACAAGCTGCACACAATCTTTTATTCTACATCAAAAATAAATAGTAGTGGCATTTTGTCTTGCACACTTTCATGGTCTTTTTCTTTCTTGGGGTTCATTTTTTCATCTTTTTTGACCTTTTTTATTCTTTTTGTCCTTTGATTTTTCTTTTAGGACATACCCTCTTTACATTTTTTAATTTTTTTGATTTTTTGAATATGGAAAACATTTGCAGAAAGCAAAGGTATGTACATATTACAAATTTGACCTCAACTATTCAAAAATTATGACTCCTATTGGTATAGGAACATAACAAATTGCAATGTATCATCTTCTTTACCTGGTCCACAATCATCTGTGAGTCACCAAAAAGTTTAATATTTCTCACCTTCATATTAATGGCTTTCTTCAAGCCCTGTAGCAAGCCTTCGTATTCTGCCGTGTTGTTGGTTCACGGGAACTCCAACCAGCTGGCCATCAAATGTTGGTTCCCTTGCGGGTCAATGAGAATGCTCCCAGCACCTAAACCTTCTAGGCAGTTAGAGCCATCAAAATAGAGTGTCCAAAACATAGAATCTGATGTTATATCAAATGAACTGCCTTTTACGAAATTGGCCCTATCATCTACCATATTACAGGGTAGCTCATCAGTTGGACTATGGGGGGGAGCTTCCAACCGTGTGTTTATTGCAATTTCTTCAACTGTCTCTGCATGGAATTCTCCAAAACAAGTTTTCGTGGCACAAATGTTGAAACTATAATTCCCAAGGATAGAGTTGGTAAACATTACAGGTTCATGAGGGTCGTTTAGTTCTGTCACTACATACTTCATGTATCTTTCTCGATCAACTCTCAGCATGTCACCTTTTCCTTTCTAAGGCAACAAGAGATGGGACCCATCAGTTGAGAAATATCAATTCAAATTTGCTGACCAGTCCCTACTAAGAAGCATTTCATATGCCTCGGGTATGTCGATTACCACTATGTCAATGACTTGTGTGTACTGTGGTTTGGCAGCCATCCGAATCAGCACATCTTTCAGTTCTCCAATTACTTTCACATTCGTTCTATCCAATTGCATAATTGGAGTTCCAGTTTTCTTGGGCATTACATGAAGCCTTTTAGCAACAACGTGAGGCATAATAGTGGACGAGGCACCAGAATCTACCAGGCAATTGTATACATTCATGTTGAAGATTTCAAATGTGATAAGGAAAGGTGGAGTCATGGATTTTGATTGCCTTCCTATCATGGTTGCACTGACATCTTGAGGCGTTTGATTCATTTTTGATAGAGTGGCTTCCATGGCTAATGGTGTTTGGGCTATATTTGGGGTTTGACCATGTCTGGATGCTGACTTCTTGGTTTGGCTACTCGGATTGGTGGGATATTTGCAATTCCATTCATTCATAGCTTTCAAAAGAAGATCTCTTTGTTGCATTAACTTTAACAAATCGAAGTATGTGATATTAGCTCAAGATTTCTTAAGATCATCTACAATATTGTAATCAATGTTATAAACAAGGTAGGGTAGAGTAAACATACCGGTTTTTCCGTTCTTAGGTGGGAGTTTACCATTTTGAGTTGCCTTCATTGCATTTGGAGATGTATTATCTTTCTCTAGATAGTTCACGACTAGAATGCTCTTGGAATCACCACTAGGTTTATTCTTCTCAACAAGAAACTTGGGAGTGGATGCCTTCGAAGGGTGAACATCTTTCTTTGTCTGGTCTACATGCTTCATCACACCCACAAGTGGTCCTTTACTTCGCGTGTGGATTTCTGTTGTACTATCTTCTTTGTCGTCATCTTTCCCATTTGTATAGAAATCCCATAGTACATTGACTTGAGATTCCTCATCCAAGGGCTCTTCTACTTGGTACTCTTCCTCATCTTCTTGTTCTAGCTCCAGCTCTACTATAGGTTCTTCTTTGGTAAGAAGCGATCCGATAAGAGCCAGCTCTTCCATATTTAAATTCCCTTCGTTGGGTGGAGTAGGCAACGCAAGTTGACCATGACCACCTTTTGTCTTCTTACGATAGAAAGGTTTGAAGGGTTTTCTGTTGTTATAATCTCCTCCATTCCCACTTGTACTCTCTCCAGAATTCCTTTTCATATCGATGACTGTGTTCATCAATTTATTAATGATTCGATGCAAACCTTCCACATCTGTGGTGTCCTTTTCTTTGATCTCAGCCACTTTGTTATCACTCCCATTATTCTTCTTGGATGACTGAGAGGATTTCTTTCCTTTGGTCATATGATGACATGTTGTGAGACTGATCATTTCGTTCTCGACTTTTACTGCTTCATCGATAGCACCCTGTAAGGTTTTTGTGTTACTCCTTTTAACCCACATCGCAGTAGGGACAGGGAGAGTAGTGATGTAGAATTCCATGAGCACCTCATCAGTAGGTCTAGCATTAGTCAAGATTCTGTTGAACAAAGTTTTGAACCGAATGTTAAAATCCTTGACCTTTTCTTTGGTTTCCATTTTTAAACGGGATATTTCTAAAACTAAGGCCGCATGTGTTTTGTCATCGCTAAACTTGCCTAAGAAGGCCTGCTGAAAGGCACCCCATGAGGTGATCAATCCTATTCTCAAGCTAAAGTACCATGTGGAAGTCATACCAATCAGAATAATAGGGAACAAGCGACATACCACATCTTCATCGGCTACCCCCAACATGCGCACGGCTAGGAAGAAAGAGTGAATATGGTTATCAACAATGTCTCCCCGCTCAAGGTCGAATTTGGGTAATACTCTTTCTGCGTTCTTAGGTAAGGCATGCTACTGCCCAGGTACTGCTACAGCATCCTGTCAAGCCATGGAGGGTGTGCTCCCAGAGGAGGTGTGGGTTGATTCCCACCTGGAGGAGGTGGTGGAGGTTGATTCCCACCTGGAGGATGAGCGTTAGCCATATTATGGTTGAGGAGGTTCTGGTTGAAAGTTTCCCATGGGTGTTCTTTGTTAGGATTTCCCAAATCGAGTCAGGGATTACCTTTAGAGAGGGGATCCTCAGGAATTTCTTCCCAAGGAGTGTCGATACTTTGCAAGGACTCTAGCACAATATCTTCAAGGGAAGGGGCTGCAGATGTCTCTTCGTTTATGGGAAAGATCCTTGGCTTTCTTTTAGCGGTCAGAGGTAAGGAATGAAAGATGGGGAGCTAAGAGAGGGAACGAGCGTAAGCACAAGTAAGTACTCTGACTGGTTGTTCCTGAGTGACAAGATAATCCCACAGTCTCTCTTCCTTGGGTGACCCAAACACGGGACTTAGAGGGACCTCTGCTTCTTCGAAGTGAGGCTCTTCCAAATGGGCGGAAAGATCTTTTCGACCTTTACGATCCATACATTAATCTTTTCAAATCCATGCATGACATTTATAGATGAAATCCTGAAAGCTGTGGATGGCGGTTCAGGCCCTCCTTCTAGCGCCAATTTGTTGTCACGTCGAATGTTCGTTGTGCCAACAAAGGGAACCAACCCGATCGCAGACCCCAATTAGATCTGCTTTTGTTTGGAGTGGCTAGTTCCAACGGGTTTTAAAGGATCCTGTAAACTGTTATAGGTGTTGAAAGATTGCTTCTTGGAGGAAGACTTCAATTAAATCAACAAAATAAACAGCTAACCTATATGCACTAAGATCTACCTATATTGATTCTACCTACTTGTGTTAATCTTAACTATTCTAACCTATCCTGCAGGAGCATAATCAAAAGAGATTAAACATCATATATAGATTCCAAGTCCAAATGAATCAATTACTGAGTTCACCGATGAACAAGGTTGTATTTAAGCTTAATTGCAATCTAATTATTCATACAAGAATACACATTCCTTTTTCTACAAATAGAACTTGCAACCAATGTTTAATATAGCTTTGAATCGGAGACTGCTCATGAGTTAACCATGATAATGAATTATATTCAAATAACCAAGACTAGCCATAATATGTTTGTTATCACTGTGAACAAAAAAAACATATATATCCTCATGCCAGTCACAACACCCTGATTCCAAACATAAAAGAAAAAGGAAAATGAATCTGAAAAAAGGCTTCTTCTTGACCGAAACAGTCTTCTTTATTAGCATAATAAAATCGACCCCTCTTCTGCCAAAAAAAGTCCTTTTCCTCTATCCAGAGGTGATACTTATGGAGAAAGAGAACTGACTGTCGGTTTCTCCTGACCTTCGGCCTTCCCTCTTCCTTTCCATATTCAAATTAAAATATACAAAATGTAACGGTTAATGAAACAACGAACACGTTGAAGCCATTGCTACTGGATTGTTCTATTTCCTGAAGAAAAATGAACGGATGTCGGTAGAAAGAGGAATGACTGCATGCCATCCCTTTGCACACGTATTGACTGAATGTTATTCCTTTTTATTCCCTGAAGGCAAATGCAGACAGTGCGCTCATTTTTCAACATCTGGCTTGATTTAAGGTGTATCTGGAGGTAATAATAACTTGATGGATCTGCGCTATCAGGAGTACCTTTACCGAGTATAGAGTGTGCCTCCTTTTCTTAGACAGGTATTGTAGGATGTAAGATCGTTTTGCAAGTCAGCAGTTGCAATTGAAAGCTTTGTTACAAGAGTGGAAGGGCTGGAGGGAGGATAAGCAACAAGAAATCATCATAGTCTGTTGCGTAGCTCCCCACTGTGTATGCCTTCCCTATTGCTTGTCATAAATTCCTCTATTTTGGCTAGGTCTCGCTTGCATCTTTTCCCCGCAGCCATTCCTGATGCTTATGCATCAGCTCGTCGACCTCACTTTTCTTTTCTTGGTCCTCACTTGCAGAAATAATTAACATTAGCTATGATTATGAGAGATATGATAGAAACGCCCAAAAATAAACCTTGCCTTCATTAAAACTTTCATAAAGAGACAGACTCTGTAACAGGGAGCTCTGTGAGTCCTTCGGGCTCTAAGTCTCAAGAGGGCGCAGTGATCTTTATTTAGTCACGGCATAATGATGGCTCTAAACTTGCTAGGTGATGGGGAACTGATGATTAAAGCAAAATGGATAGCCATGTGATGAAATGGTTAAAGTCTTTCAGCGCAGTGGGGATGCATCTCTTTTGAATTTTGTTTTCACTTATTCACATTCGGTACTGTGAACTGAGAACCCTCAAGGAATTTCCCCGAAATCTAGAGTTCAGGCATCAGGGGAGGCATCAGGGGAAGCGATCACACGACGATCTTGGACTTCTACTATCTTATGCGAGGTTTCAACGCCGGACACGATTCAACCTTCAGGAACCTTTAGGTTGATTCCACAAATTATAGTATCAAGCATTTCGTGACACTCTTCAGGCATGCACAGTCACAGTTTCCATTTTAATCTCAAAACACATTTCAACCATACTTATTAAACCATTGAACCATTCAACTTTGAATACATAATTCCATTTGACAACTCCAGTTATCATTCGGAGAAACGAAAGATCAAACTTCTCAAGGGACCCATTCAAATTTGCCTCCAGAGCAGGTTTTAATAGGGTGGTGGTTGTGGCCACAACAAAAACTCTAAAAGTGTTGTTCCCTTTAGGGAACAACAAAAAAACACTCCAAAAAGGTGTTGTTCCCTTTAAGGAACAGCAGCTACAGAAAAAAACACTCAAAAAAATGTTGTTGTGGTGGTGGTTGTAGCCACAACACTTTCAAGGGAGCAAAGAATCTCCTTTGGAATGTTCCAAATTTGCTCAACTCATTTTTTGAAGCGAAGGGCATTTTCTTCAACTCATTCTTTTCACATTAATTTTGTTGCTTGCCTTTATTAGTTTCTTTGCTAATCATGTTGCTGCTGGATTATTCTACGATATTTTTTTATGTTGGTGTGTCCTCTTTTATGGTTTCCTTTGGATTGCTGCACTTTTTTTAGTTCTTCATGGAGACAATCTCCTTTTCTAACTTTTTACATACTTTGTTCTTTTCTTCTAACTCACTTCTAGCTAAATTAATCCCATCCTCTAATCTTTCAAATTGTTCTTCTTTCTCTTTCAGTTGAGTGCTCATCACCTCTTCTATTCTCCTTGCTTCTTCAAGCTATGTCCTCAGGCTAATAATTTCCTCCTGGAACTCATGTTGTATTTTATCACATATTTGCAACAATTTCTTATGGTCTCTTCCCTTATTTGCAAGTCTATCTATTTCAACCAATGTTGAGTCAAACCTAGCTTGATTTTCATCTATATTTTCTTGATGAAATCAGGTATATTCACATTAGTAGAACAAGACTCAATTTATTGAACACTTTCTTTTTTACAAGAATTTTTCTTCTTCCTCTTTTTCTTATCCTTTTCTATACGACTACTACTAGTATCTCCTTCATGCATGAGTTGTATCCGATCCCATATTTCTTTTGCATATTTTAGATATATTAATGTCTCAAGATCCTTATTGTGAATATTATTATAAATTTTACATTTTTCCATAGCATTCCATTGTTTTTCTTGTTTAGAGGGGGAATCTTTGTAGAATTCTTCACACACTAGCTTTCATAACCAGGGCCCATAAACTATTGATTCTAGTTTTACCTTATCTTTACATTCATGAAAATTTATTGTATTGAACACAAGTACACTTTGATAGTCCATGACTCAACCATGTCTACCTTCCAACTGTTTAACACGGTATGAACATCACATTTAATATGTGAAAATCATGTAACATGTAAACCATAACATCAAATCAACGCATAGCAACAACACATATGGACACCAGATATAAGTGGAAACCCATAAAGGGAGAAAATCATGAATTTGTTATTGTTGTGATGTAAAGGAACACTCCTGCTTCCTTTATTACATTAAATTTTCTTGTAGGCTCCAATGTACACGAGGCTCCTACCTCAATTTCTTCTGCAAGCTTCAACTTGCAAGGAAGCTCCAACTCCCACAATTTTTTTGCAGGCTACAACCCATAGGAAGCTCCTACCTAAACAAGCTCCAACATGTTCTTTATCAAGCTACAAATTGAAAGGAGACACCAATCCACTAATACATATAAGAAACAACATGCTAGTTTACCTGGACAATAACTTTGCATACCTCCATATATGTCTCTGCTTCTTCTTCTTCTCAAATCCGCTTCAATTTTTCTCTATATGTGTCAGGTAACTAATGAACAACAACACAATCAGCTCTCACATTCTCTATGTCTATAGCATTATAGCCTTCTAAAATAACATATTTAATAAACAACCTTTTGTTATCAGTTAATATTCCATACATGAATCCGAAATGATAAATCTTATCTCTTTTCATTTTAAAGGTGTGCCTTCAATTCCAAAACCACTTCAACTCTTTGAATATTAAAAATACATTAAATTAATTTCATCATATTTAAATAACATGTGTCAATATTCTTCATGCCAATAAAATTAATTTCAGCTTATTCAAATACCATGCATTAATATTCTTCTGCAACACATTAACTTGTATTCTCTTGCATTAACTTACATTCTCTTGCATCACAACACCTCAACAAAATCACCAAGAATCTCCAAGGCCATGCCTTTATAGTTGAACTTACTATCAATGAACATTTGAGCAAGAATTGAAGCAAGTGAGCATGAATTACACTATGCAAACATGAAACCTTCAGCTATCACAGGAACACTACGACCACTTATTCAACTCGAACCTCTGCAATATACATCAACAACCTTTGCAACATACCTCAACAATACATCAAGAACTATAACATCACAAGCACAATAACATTGTTCATGCCTTTGCCTTTGCCTTTGTCTTGCATCACAACAATGTTCTTTCATCACAACATCTCAATCATCATATGCATACGTGTTTACCATTAACCACTACATATGCACACAATCTGCCTCACTAATCAACACCAATCAACACAAATCAACGCATGCAAGCATAAGCAACCTTTCACCAACACCCTTTGCAACATAACAAGCATACCTTGTACCCAAGCATAAAAAGCATACTTTGTTTCTCCTTTTCTCCTTTTCCATCAATGACAACAATGCCAACAACAAGTCTCTAATGAACCTATTATCCAATATCCTACCTGGATATGCTCTAAATATTTGGGTTTATATGGAGAATTAGTAGAGATATGGGATAGGTATGTGATCAATTTATATATGGTTGGAATCACTTTGGTGGAAAAGGAAGACAACTATACATGGGAAGGTAAAGTTGTTAAGGGACAGATCACTGTTAAGGAGGCCTACAGGTATATTACACTATCACACCAGCGATATGAGCAGAGATGGTGGTTCAAAAAAATCTCGAAGTGGAACTTTACCCTAAAGTTAAAATGTTTTGGGTGAGTGGTTTGGCAGAATAAGATGTTAACTTAGGAGAATTTATATAGGAGAGGATTCATAAGTCCTCGTAGATGTTTTATGTGCAAGGCTGATAATGAGGA
Organism: Pinus tabuliformis; assembly: GCA_031772625.1. Lineage (NCBI taxonomy): Eukaryota > Viridiplantae > Streptophyta > Pinopsida > Pinales > Pinaceae > Pinus > Pinus tabuliformis. The sequence continues at coordinate 562,496,803 of CM062817.1, forward strand.
TGTTTCTCACCTTTTTCTCAAGTATCCTTATCTGGTCTCCATTTGGGCCGGTGTGTTGAACATCCTAAACATAATTGTTGATTGGGATATAACCTCAGTAGAAGCATGTTTGAAGGACTGGAAGTCAAAATACAAGGAATTTAGAACTCTTCCATTTTATATTTTCTAGGGCATATGGAGGAGCAAAAATGCAAATATTTTTTAAAATATTCCATTGGACATCAAAATAATTTGCATAAAAAATTGTGCATATTTTAATAAGAATGGGCCTGTGGTACATAAGAGAACATTGAGATGTATTCAACAAGTGAAGATATAGAGCACATATCCAATGGTTTTTTTTACGGGGCTACAAATCAAACATATGCAGCAATGGAGCATACATTGTCATAAATCTAGGTCATTTTTATCGTTTATGTTGGAACAATGGTTCAGGTACAAACACTTGGGCTAAGATCATTTCTCTTTGGGGAGTTTTATATTGTGCAAAATTGTTATCCATTGAGACATTGGATGTATACGAGGATTCAAAAGTTGTTATAAAATGGGTTTTGGGATGGGGTCCCCTGGGTCAGTTTTGGGATTAAAATAACCCAAGTTTTAATGTATATTTTGTAACTAATATAAAGTCTCTGCGGTTTGTGGATGCGGAGCGCGTAGATGGTTAGGATTCAAAGGGGTTTAGCCCCTTTTTTATGTAAAGTTTGAGTCGGCTTTAAGACCCACCCATGGTCCGCGGACCATGGGATTGTATGAAAAAGGCTATAAATAAGTATGTATTAGAGAGTCTAAAGGGGAGATGGAAGAAATGATGAATGTAATGGCTCAATAGAAGAGAAGTCTTAGCGCAGAGAAGTGGGTCAGATAGGAGAGAAAGGCTCTGCAGCTGAGTGCATGGAGGCCTAGGTAGAGTCTGCAGCTGAGTGCGTGGACCCTTGCAGCTGAGTGCGCAGCGTAGCTTTGAGTATGTAATACCATATTGAAGATCAATAAAGAAGATTACTGAAGAATTATTGTGTATATTTGTTTATCTCTGTTTACTTCTGTTTACGATATATGTTGTGGATGAATAAAGAGTTTATAAAATATTAATCCAAATGATGCAGGATTCACTTGAATAAGTCTTAATAGATGTACGAAATACATATTAAGTACTTTCGTGAAGACTGTGATGAATTATGTTATGTTTTCTAAATAATTTAAGTATATCTGCGTGAACACTAATATAGGATTGTTATCTGATGCGCATAAGTGGATAAATCAATTGATAAGGGTCTGCAAAAGCCGATCATAGACCTTCGCAAAGGTCTAGAGGCTGTTTCAAAAGAGTTGTAGTACCGAGCCCTAAGGGCTTATCGATCCGTGCAAAGGCAGATATGAGGTGCTAAAAGACATCACGCTCGTCTCTGGATGCAGAAATTTGGTTCTCGCATCCCCCCATACTGCTTCGGGTGAGACCGTAGCCTACGCTACGTGGGTTGTTGCCGAAAGGGCCAGTAGTGTAGGGATTTATTAGTTGGCGCAACTAACTCTGAACTTGGGTGAGGACCCCCTAAACCAACAAATGGTTTTGTTGTTGGGACTGGGATTTACTTGAAGGAGATGTGTGACATCACATCATTGGAACCCGACAAAGAAAGAAATTAAAAAGTGGTTGGATAGAAAAATTTACGAATTCGCGGCGCAGGAAAACAGGAATCTGCACCTGTCAAAGGAGTAGTGGTTGGATAGGTACTTGTATACGAAGATACACGAAATCTTCTTCTACACCTTCTCGATCGAATTGTACTAGTGGTTAGCTAATTTGACTGTCAACCAAGGGAGGTGGAAGATTGATGGTCCAATAGTGTGGACTCCAAAGCTGGTACGACAATTACAAGCCTCTGAAAATCAGATCACACGGGCTGTTGACCACTGGCTCGATCGAATTATAGGAGGATTTGTTATGGAATTCACAGTTGATACCTCAGTCAGCTACAGTGAAGCGGAGCGACGGTTTTTCAATGGACCGCGAGGTAAGTATTTAAGATCTTTGAATACCTGGATTAAAATGTTGTTATGTGAAAAATGGATTATGTCGTTGCCTTGATGTTTGGAGCTACGCGAAGTGGAAAACTCTTCAAAGATCAAGAAAGATCAAGTCCATAATATAGCCCGTTGATTGGATCCCCTTCGAGTGATGACAAGGGAGCGATACAGGCCTCATCACAGAGTGTTGTCCAACTGATAAGACAGGGTTTTCCGCGGACACATCATCCATCCACTCCACCTCCACCGCATACACCTTCGCCCACACCTCCACCACCACCACCGTCGTTCAACATGTCGAACACAATGAATTTGCCAATTTTCAAGGTATAGGGAGTGAAGACACAGAGCAATTTTGGTTTGTTGCGAATGCTGTGTGGACAGCGTAGTAGATTACTGATGACAATATAAAGAAGGCACAATTTGTCACCACTCTGCAGGATCGCGTGCTGACTTGGTATATTAAGTATTGTTCTGATAATCCTCTGGCATCACTAGTAGAGACTAAGGCTGCTTTAAACAAGGAGTTTAGTAAGCCTAAGTCTAACTCGCAATCAGTAGTTGGATTTAAGGAGATCACATTGAGGGTTAATGAGACGCCTTAGGAGTTAGATCAAAGGCTGAAATGTGTGATTCGAGAAGCTAACATGCAACTCACAGATGGTCAGCGTCACAAATGATTTATAGCTTCGCTTTTGCCCCACCTGAGGATTGCTTTGTCACAACAAAAGATAGGAACACAGGCGGAAGCCCTGGAGATCACGATGAGGTTGCATGCAACCCCTATTCAAGATGTGACCTTAGGGGTATAACAGATTCACTCTCAGTTACAGATCCTCTGCTTAGAATTGTAGAGCTTGAAGAAAGACAAGGAGACTAAACTAGAGGTGCGCGCAGAAGTCTGGTGTCTGGAGTGTAAAATCCAGGGGCATGATAAAGACCATTATCCCATATTTGTGAATTATATCATAGGAGGGGGGGCCAATTTCCCTAAGGCTAGAAGCTCCAGCAGGACCGAGCGTGGGGGCTGCACTATGGTGCGCTATCTGTCAGTTTGTTGGACAACATGTGACGAATAACTGTCATTTGCTCCAAAATTTCGTCAAGACACCTCAACAGTTGTTTTGTAGCTTCTGCAAATCAGTGGGCCATGATGAGTGTCATTGTCGCAGTTATGATTTGATGATGGAAAGAACGCCTACATACCGGATGCAAGCAGAAACTCGGCCTCCAAATTAGGGCGCCAGGGGGTCGCGCAAAGGTTATCAGGGAAGAGGACAAGGCTAAGGAGGAGGAGGACCTGGTAGAGATCGGGGACAGGTTATCTGTCACAACTGCGGAACACCAAGGCACTGTGCGCAGGAGTGTCAGAATCAAACATGCCCGTCATGTCAATGTTGCAGCTAGTTTGACCACACTATAGAAGAATGCCCGGTGTTGATATCTAAGAAGCAGGAAAAGAAGGCATAACCTCAACAATCTACACAGAACTCACAGATGATGAGGGTTGAAACCCACAAGGAAGACCACAACGTGAATATAGTGTTAAGAAGTGGAATAAAAACTTGCGATGATAAAGGAAAACAACCTGAAGAAGATGGATGGGTCTGCAAGGCCCCAGAAAAAGAAGTTGGTTTTGGTCTGGAACATGCGAAGGAAACATTTATGGAGGCCAAGAAAATCTTCACTGAGGCATCCACCTCAGGAAGTCAGGACAAGATGTAAGACACCAACAATCCTCCAGAGGTTGATCCCTTTGTGCTTACCACGTTCTTGGAGACCTGCTGTTGCGCGACAACAAAGCTGTGAAGGGCTTGCAGGAGTTAATAAACAAATGCATCAGCCAAGATAGCGTCCTTGATGGACACCGCGTAGTTAGAAAAATTGGCAAACATAAGGCAAGAACAGGGCGCGAGATGAGGCTCACCGCGCAGATAGGAGATTATGAGATGGACCAGGTCATCTTAGATCTGGGGTCCGATGCGAACGTGTTGCCAAAACAAACATGGGAAAGAATGAGGAGACCTGCGTTGTAGTGGTCTCCGATTCAGTTCAAAATGGAAAACCAACAGAAGATCATCCCTATGGGATGATTATATGGAGTAACAGTTGACATAGAAGGTGCGAGCACGATGGCTCACTTTGAAGTGATAGAGATCGTTGATGACAGTAATCCATACCCTGCGCTCCTCGGAATTGACTGGGCCATTGACATGAACAAGGTCATCAACTTAAAGAAGAGGATGATGTCGTTTGAAAGGAAATCACTTCGGGTTGTAGTGTCGTTGGACCCTACAGAAGGGGCGCGCTACACTGAACCAGTCCACAATTATGAAGAAAGTGAGGATGAGCTAGATCAAATCTACAAAATAATAGCGTGAGACAAAGACTAGATCAATCCAACGGTAGATGGCGGGATCACATGGGATCATGAGAGTTCTTGCACCTCTAGTTCAGATGAAGAGTTGGAGCATTGGCAGAATTGTTTGCATGAAGTATCCACGTTGCGATGCAATATGATGACATTTCACTGTGTTTCATCAGAGGTAAGGAACTTACCTTATTATGATGGTTTAACCGATGTGGATAAGTTTTTCGATGCATTCGAACATGAAGTCCCTGAGAATCACCACTTCCAAGCGTTAGATTTGGCACTGCGCGCTACGCTCGCACAATGGTGGGGTACGCACAAGGATAGCTTTGATGGATGGCAAGAGTACATAAGGATGATGAGGTTGTGGTTTGGTCGTCCTAACACTCGATTGACTAAGAAATATGATGGGAGGAATGATCCACACAATCACATAGTGAAGTGGACTAAAGCTTATGAAACGGAGCCATAGTCGGAGTGGGTACACTTATTTTGATATACTTTGGATACAATCCCCATGAATTGGTATTTGGAAATAGAGCTCTGCCATGACACCGCGGAGTGGGATATATTGAGGGAAGGGTTCTTATTAACCTTTAGTTTTGAAGATGGCTTCGCGAGCATCGATGAAGCCCTACAGGAGATTAAGGCAGTTATCTTTGGAAAACCGCAAGAACCTTTGGAGTGGGTCCAACCAGATTGGAGCACCTAGCTGCGCCATGCATTGGAATGTTATAATGTGACAGCTGAAGGAGAAGATGAATATCCAAGGAATATTAACATTCCAGAGGCAGAAAGGCATGCGAAGTCAAGGGCCCACAAATAGACAACCCAGACATCGCCGCGTTGTTGAAGACAAAGCAAGTAAACATTGGGACTAAAGCAAAACTAAAGTTTGCAAAAATTGGAGATTTTTGGGATGACGCTACTGTGGATAAAGTTGTTGAGTTACTCCGTGAATATTAGGACCTAATCCCTACCAAGTTTTCAGATTTGAAGGGAATAGTAGGAGACTTGGGCATGATGAAAATCACTCTGAAGCCAGACGCGAAGCCTATTAAACAAAGGTCGTATCGCCTGAATCCTAAGTATAAGGAAAAGGTTTGCCTAGAGATGGATAAGATGTTGGAAGCAGGCATCATAGAACCGGTCGAAGAATCTGATTGGGTGAGCCCAATGGTGGTTCAGGAGAAGAAGCAGAAGGGAGAAATAAGGATTTGCGTAGACCTACGGAAGCTTAACGATGCATGTGTCCATGATCCCTTCCCGACGTCGTTTACTAATGAAGTATTAGATAATGTTGGAGGGCAAGAGGCCTACTCGTTTACTGATGGGTTTTTGGGGTACCATCAGATTAAGATCGTCCCTGAGGATAGGAGCAAAACGAACTTTGCGACAAAATGGGGTTGTTTTCACTACACTTTGATGTCGTTTGGACTCAAGAATGCACCGGTGATAATTTCTCGTGTAGTCATCACTGCATTTAAGGAATTTATCCATAAGTTCTTGGAAATATACTTTGACGATTGGAAAATGTTCACGTTAGTAAAGTGCCATGTAGCAAGTCTGCGCCTAATGTTGGATACGTGTCGCAGATACCAGAACATGTTGAATTTGAAGAAATGCATCTTTCGTGTTCCCTTTGGAATCTTGTTGGGTCATGTGGTGCGCAAGCAAGGACTGATGGTGGATCCTGCAAAGATCGTAGTGATAGTGAATCTAGAGGCCCAGAGGAACGTAAAGCAGATGCATGCAACGTTGGGACATATGGGATATTAGAGAAATTTTATCAAAGCATATGCTCAGATTACCGTGCCTATGGAGAAATTATTGAAGGAGGATGCAACAGTCTGTTGGGATGAAGAATGTCATAGTAGCTTAGATGTTTTGAAAGAAAAGATGGTCACTGCGCTAATCTTGGTATTCCCGGATTGGAAGAAGGAATTTCATGTACACATTGATGCCTCTTGCATTGTGTTGGGTGCAGTGTTAACGCAAGCCGGTGAAGGAGAGATGGACCACCCTATAGCCTTCACGAGTAGGAAATTATCAAAGGCCAAAAAGAATTACTCAACAACTAAGCATGAAGGATTGGCCATGGTTTGCGCGCTCCAAAAATTTAGGCACTATCTATTAGGAGGGAATTTCAAAATGTACACGGATCATTCTGCCTTGAAACACCTAGTCAATAAGCCTGTGTTGGGGGGGAAGATCTGCAGATGGTTGCTGCTATTCCAGGAGTATGACTTTGAGGTAATTGTGAAGCCATGAAGGTTGAATGCAGTACCTGACCATTAGTCGCGGATCAAAATAGGAGAGGAGCCGAATAATTTGGAGGAAGGGTTTCCAGATGTGCAGCTCTTCGCGGTGCGCATAGCGGACAATCATTTTGCAGATATTATTCAGTTTTTTGACTACGGGGATGGCACTGAAAGGGTATACAAGTCAACAAAATAAGGAGCTAGTAGTCCATGCGGCAGACTTTTCAGTGATTGCAGGACATCTGTATAAGATGGGTACTGATGAAATATTACGAAGATATGTGCTCGATTTTGAGAGAAATAACATTCTCACTGAAGCTCATGGAGGGGTTGTGGGAGGACATTATGAAAGAAAGGCGACTGCACAGAAGATTTTGCGCACAGGTCTATGGTGGCCAACGCTGCACAAGGATTCTAAAGTGTATTGTAAGGCATGTGATGTGTGTCAGAGAACGGGAAGACCATCACGAAGGGATGAATTTCCATTACAACCTCAAGTATCGTTGCAGCCATTTGAAAAATGGGTGATTGATTTTGTTGGGCCAATTCAGCCCCAAGGAAAGAAGATAGGTGCACACTACATCATCACCGCAATGGAGTATCTAACCAGATGGGTAGAGGCACAACAAGTTAAGGATTGTACAGGGGCTACAAGAACAAAGTTTTTGTTTGAGAATGTCTTAACTAGATTTGGTTTCCCCAAAGTGTTGATGAGCGACAGAGGTACACACTTTCTGAATGAAACAATCAGCGCATTAACAGAGGAATTTCAGGTCTATCACCAGAAGAGTACACCATATCACCCACAAGCCAATGGAACTGTTGAGGCCTTCAATAAGATTTTGGAGAACGTGCTGACGAAGATCTGCAACGCGTAGCGAAATGATTGGGATGTGCACCTGCAGTATTATGGGCGTATAGGACTACCTGCAAGAAGTTGACATGACAAACACCGTTCAGATTGGTCTATGACGTAGAATCTATGATGCCTATGGAGTATATTGTGCCTAGTCTGCGCATAGCAGCTCTCATAGGTATGGCAGATCGCGAAGCCTTGGAAGAATGGCTCACGCAGCTGATGGAGCTTGAAGAGGACCGATTCTTGGTTGGATTCCATCAGCAAGTATAAAAGGAACGTGAAAAAGCATGGCACAATTGACACATCAAGCTTCGAACGTTCAAGGTAAATGATCTGGTCTTGTTATATGATAGCAAGTTCACTAAATTTCTAGGTGAATTTCAGATGCATTGGCCGGGTCGTATATTATCAAAGAAAATACAGATGGAGGCACAGTTCAGCTCGTGAAGATGAATGGAGAACCTTTTCCAGGGCGAGTGAATGGGAGCTGATTGAAGATGTATAAAGGGGATCCTACGTAATGACTATATGGCAGCAAGACAGTGTTAGTGCTCCATGCAGTTGCAAGGGAGCACATGACTATAAACTACACTGCCAGGGTTGGAGGACTACGCAATAGGTGGGCTACGCGGAAGATGATGAAGATACGACCGATGAAGCTGCACTATGGAGGGAAGTACCACAAAACACAATAGAAAAGTGACCGTTGGAGTCATTGTTCATGACTTGAGAGCCAGAAGACAGTTAAGAGGAGCAGGTTGGCGGCATTCAAGGCAAAAATCTTTGAAGATATGCCGCCAAAACAACATTAATTGTCAAAATTTGGGGGGAACGGTCGGATTTGAATTCAACCCCCCTATAAATTCCGCATACCGACCCAACAGAGAACACTTAGAGTTGTTGAAATTTGATGTTTGTCGCTCATGAGCCAAGCGTTTTGGGAGGAATTCTTCACCCACACACACATTTCCTTGGAAGCCCATGAGATATTTATGGAGAGGATGACTGCCACCAACCTCGCTAAAGCTTTAAGTTCAGAAGCCGCTATATCCGACGCCCCAGGACCTGAAGTATCTAGTGTTGAAGTTATACCTGTGGTGCCCATGACGTCGAGGTGACCAAGGCCAAAACAATCCATGGTGAAAGAAAAGCAACCTGTAGCAAAGGTGATCCAGATTTAAACAGGAACGCAACAAATTACAGAGATAACCATATATACAGAGATGCAGCAGAAATAATACTTCATTTCATTAATGTAAAATACTGAAATATGCTTACAAATAGAAATGGAAATAAACTAGCTTGGGCAATGGTAACTTATCTCTAAGGAGAGATGTGGCGGCTACATGCCTCTGAACTGTCTTACAAAGCGGCTCAAAGGCCTATTTATTATTGAGAAACAATGGAAAATCCTAAACATCCAAAACCCTAACCCTAAGAGATGAAGCGCCAAACTATGGGACCCGTTTTGGGTAAATTGGTACATCAACTTCCCGAGGTCGTAACTTTGGAATACGATCTCCGTTTGATGCGCACAATACCTCGTTAGAAAGACTTATCCGAGGACTACAACTTTGGGATGGGATACATAATTCCATGGCCATGTTGCTCCCAGTTTTCCCAAAAAACATCGTTTAGGGCCTCAAAACGGCTCCGAAAGTTCAGGACCTAAAAAACTGCCAAAATAATAAATTGTGCTACAAGTAAGGAAATGGAAAAACTAAAAGAAACAATGGTGGGGGTCCAAGTGGAATTGGCAGGTGGCCGCCAATATCCACGTGGATCATTCTACCCCCCTTAGGAAGCAATGGTCCCCACTGTGTTGAGTTCCTCCATGAGATGAGGAAGCTTCTGCTGAACTTGGTCCCTGGTGAGCTACTTGCCCTAGTGAAGGAGTTAGCCTGCTTTAACAACTCGATACAGTTGGATCTTCTCCTAGCGAATGTGCTTGATCTGCATGTCCATGATCCGATTAGTTGCAGCTTGTTCCATGCAATATGGATTTAATTCTGTTGGTGTGAGTTGTTCTGCAATGTCGGATGTATCTAGTAATGGTGGAAAGTATGGCCGAAGGCAGTCCACATTGAACATTGGGTGCGGGCCAAGGAATGGAGGAATGCTAAGCTCATATGCATTATCTCCCACAGCCTTGGTAATGGTGTAAGGACCATATCGGAGTGGTCTGAGTCTCTGATAAGCTCCGGTAAGGCGTTCCTTTTGCAAATGCAACCAAACTTTGTCGCTCACCTAAAACTTGTGTGGCACCCGATGTTGATCATGTCGTTGCTTGTACTTGGCATTTGACTTCTCCATAATGTCGTGGACCTGCTGGCAGATATGTTAGATGTGCTCAATGAAGTTGTTTGCCTTATCTGTTTCGGACTAGACATGAGCCGAATCTGCCTGAGTAGCTGCAAATGGCATGGCCACATCAATGGGACATAGTGGCTAGAATCCCAAACCCACTTGAAAAGGGTTGTGGCCAGTCGAGCTGTGGAGAGCTCGGTTATAGCTGTGCTGAACATAGAGGAGGCTCTCATCCCATGTGCATGGATACTTTGAGTTGTACATGTGCATAATATGTACAATCATCCTGTTGACAACCTCTGTCTGGCCATTAGTTTGGGGATGGAAGGCTGTGGACTTAGTGAGTTTGGTGTCTAGCATCGACTAGAGACTAGACCAAAATGTACTGAGGAACTTGTTGTCCCGATCTAAGATGATAGACTGTGGGATCCCAAAGTGTACCCACACTCATTCAAAGAAGAGTTTAGTAGTGGCTTTTGTTGTGATATTCTTATTGCAGGCCACCATAATGGCCATCTTTGAGAACCTGTTGATGACCACAAAAACATAGTTGTTTCCATGCTTAGTAGAAGGAAGGCCTGACATGTAATCCATGGAGATGGATTCACAAGGTCGACTAGGGGTAGGAAGCGGAGTATAGAGGCCTTGCTTCTTGATGGTCGGTTTCGCAATGGTGCAGGCAGTACAGGATCTGATGTACTTCCCGACATCCTATCGAAGATTTGGCCAATAGAAATACTTCCGCAGTGCTGCCACCATTTTCTCAACCCCAAAATGCCCAGCAGCCGGACTGTAGTGTGCTTCCCAAATCATCTTGGCACGCTTGCTTGAAGGAACACAAAGGTGACCTAGGTGGCATAACAGGGCATCCTGGAGGTGAAAATCTGGAACATGCTGACCCTCCAAGAGTGTCTGGTATGTGTGACCAAATTTTGGGTCGCTTTTGTAGAGAAGTGGCCAATCAAAAGTCTTGTGCCCACAAGAGTTGAGCACGGTGGTTAACGCCATGATCGGTGGTCGACTGAGGCAATCTACACCATTATTGGTGTTGTCCTTCTTATACTTGATATTCAAATGGAACTGTTGCATGTATGTGGACCACTTCTGATGGCGATCATTCCACAACTTCCCTTGCATCTGTATGAACTGCAGGGGCCGGTGGTCTATGTGGATGATTGTTTCCTTCCCCAAAATGTAATGCTTCTATTGTCGACAGGCCTGCACAATGGAATACATCTCCTTGTCATAAGTGGGATACTTCCGGACTGTGTCTGAAACTGTCTCACTATGATATGCCACTGGATGCCCGTTGAGTAAGGACTGCCCTAATAGCATATTCAGAGGCATCTGTCTCGATCTCAAATAGTTGTTGCAAGTTTGGTAATGCGAGCGCTGGCCCCAAGCAGAGGAAATGTTTCAACTCTGTGAATTCCTTCTGTTGAGATTCAGACCAAAATAATTTTGCTTTCACTCCTCCCTTGGTGACTTGACTTAAGGGCCAAGTGATATGAGAAAATCCCAACACGAACCTGCGGTAGAAGTTGGCAAGACCTATAAAGCTGCGGAGCTCTGTGAGAGTGGTTGGAGATGGCCAATCCCGAATGACTTGGATCTTGGCTGGATCCACATGCACCCCTTGTTCATTAATAATGTATCCCAAATACTAAACTTGGGTCATGCCAAAAGTGCGTTTCTCCAAATTGGCACATAAATTGTGTTGCCGTAGTGTTTGGAGAACCTGTCAGATGTGGTGGAGGTGCTCTTCCCAACTCTGGCTGAAGATCAAGGTGTCATCCAAGTATACCACTACAAATGAGTTGGTGAATGGCCGCAAGATGTCATCCATTAGCCTCATGAAGGTTACAGGAGCATTCGTCAATCTGAAAGCCATAACCAACCATTCGAAAAGGCCCTCCTTGGCTTTGAAGGCAGTCTTCCACACATCGAAGGGTTCGGTTGGTACCTGGTGATATCCTGACTTCAATTCGATCTTGCTGAAATATTTTTCCCCTTTCAGTTGGTCCAGAAGGTCATCAATTCGTGGGGTCGGGTACCTATTTTGGATAGTGATCTTGTTCAGTGCCCAATAGTCAATACAGAGTCTCCAAGTCCCATCCTTCTTCTGTACCAACACGATCGGGCTCCCATAGGGTGATGAACTCGATCGGATGTGACCTATCTGCAGCACCACCTGAATCTGCCTCTTAATTTCATCATTATCTAGAATGGAGCACTGATAGATTGGTCCATTGGGCAGCGGCCCACCTGGGGTTAGATCGATGGAGTGCTTGACCTGACAGTGCAAAGGAACCCCTGCGGGGGAGGTGAAGATGTCCTCGTACTCTTCCATGACCTTGTCCATCTATAGTTGTCATGTAGAGGGGCCTTGTCTGGAGGTTGTGGCCACCATCTTCTTATTTCCTTGAGGGTGTATCATTAGGAAAACAAATGTCTCGGTTTTGGAAATGAGCTTACTGCATTGTTTTGCAGTAACCAAAGAGATGGTGGTAGGCAGTGCTACCTCCAGTATCCTGTACAACTTATTTCCTAAAGTAACAATAGTAGCATGAGGCCTTGACTCATATACAGCATGTCGCTTCCACAAGTATGGTTGGCCTAATAATACATCAAAAACATCAAGGGGAGCAACACCACACAATACCTCATCCATGAAGGGCTTGATTTTGTATGGAAGGTGACACTGCTGGCTCACGCGAAGATCCCGTCCTTGGTGAAGCCACCCGATGGTGTATGGTTGTGGATATGTTGTGGTCGGTAAGACCAACCACTTCATGACCTTTGTCAAAATGAGGTTCTTTTGGCTCCCGCTGTCAACAATGAATTGTAGCGGGGAGACCTTTACCCACATCTGGGAGTGGAAGAGGCGCTCCTCCTCCTCTGGATCTTCAGGTTCCTCCTTCTGGATCTTCGTGGTGGCAATGGTGGAGTTGGGCTCTGCATCTATAATCTACTCCCCTTTGTCATTCCCCTTATCGGGTTCTGACTCAGAGTCTGAACATGCATATGATTCCCAAAACTTTAGCTCAGCCTCCAGTGATTGCTTGGCCCGACACTCACTTGTGTTGTGAGTGGAGCTCTTATGGAATTCACACCACTTTCATGTGTCCTTCTTCGGCTTCGCGTTGTTGTTCTTTGCTTGCGGCTTTGGCAGGTTGTCCTGGGCTAGCCCACCTTGGCTTTGTCCTTTGTTCAGCGGTTTGGGGGCGCCTTTCCCTTGCTTCGGATTTGCAGATCCAAAGTCTCGCTTCTTCTGTTTAAATTTTTGCTCGATCTTGACAGCGTATTGGTACGTCGTGTCGAGCGAGGAGATGTCTAGGAACTCCATCTCGTCCTGGATGTACCTGTGTAGGCAGTTGCGGTATTTGAGTACCAAATGCAGCTCAGAATCCTTGATACCCAACTTTGTGTGAATGGTATGAAAAATATTGGTAAACTCCAGCAGGTCTTGGTCCCTTCCCCACCGCAGCGTGGTCCAATTTATGCATTTATCCTCATACCTTTTGACAGGGCAGTATTTCTCCTTGATGGCATCCCAGAATGAATTCCAAGTGGGTGCGACTGAAAAAATTGAGGCCGTACTTTCATCCTTCTGCTCGCAATAGGTTTCCCACCAATCCTTGACATGGGGGGTGGCTTTGAGAAGAGTGAAAGTAATCTTTTCCCGCCCAGAAAAATCATGAATAGAAAAATACTCTTCTAGCATATTTAACCATTTATCTACAGTGTCCGCATCTATCTGACCCTCAAATATGGAAATGTCAAAGTTAACTTGTACCTTAAAGGGTGTGGCACTTCCAGAGTAGCTGCTGGAAGTAGATGTGTCGCCCTTGGGTAGCCGCTGAAGGATCTGGGCAAAGTTGTCCATCATTGCATTCCTTTGTTGCTCGAGAGCCTCTTTGAGCAAGATTTTGATAGGATCTCTTGCCCCCTCGTCTTTCTTTTCATTCGCCATGGGAGGCCGTCGGGATTTGCAAGGCCGGCCTTGCAAAGGTTCGACCAGTTCAAGCCCTAACTCCTTATATCCCGACCTCGTTGGGTACATGCAAAGAAAAACAGAGAAAGCGCATATTGCTCTGATACCACTGATTCAGATTTAAACAAGAACGCAAAAAATTACAGAGATAACCATAAATACAGAGATGCAGCAGAAATAATACTTCATTTCATTAATGTAAAATATTGAAATATGCTTACAAACAAAAATGGAAATAAACTAGCTCGAGCGATGGTAGCTTATCTCTGAGGAGAGATGTGGCGGCTACATGCCTCTAAACTGTCTTACAATGAGGCTCGAAGGCCTATTTATTGTTGAGAAACAATGGAAAACCCTAAACATCCAAAACCCTAACTCTATGAGATGAAGCACCAAACTATGGGCCCCGTTTTGGATAAATTGGTACATCAACTTCTCGGGGTCATAACTTTGGCATACAATCTCCATTTGATGCGCACAATACATTGTTAGAAAGATCTATCCAAGGACTACAACTTTGGGATGAGCAACATCAGTCCATGGACCCATGTTCCTCCTAGTTTTCCCAAAAAACGTCGTTTAGGGCCTCAAAATAGCTTCGGAAGTTCAAGACCCGAAAAACTACCAAAAATAGTAAATTGTGCTACAAATAAGGAAACAGAAAAACTGAAAGAAACAATGGTGGGGGTCCAAGTGGAATTGGTGGGTGGACGCCAATATCCACGTGGATCAAAAGGAAAAGAAAAAAAAGCCGGTGCAAATACGCACTTCCCTAAGGAAGCATACTGCGACACCAACCCAGAAGAAAGATAAACAGCCAGCAAAAGATAAGCAGAAGTTTGTAGACCTGGAGGCGGAAGAAGGTCAGTGAACGAAGAATATTGACACCAAAGGCGCAGAACCTGTCACGAAGCTACCTGGGTATATCCCTTCGAGAAAGGGGAAGGCAAAGATCACTAAAGACCCAGACTTGGAGAAATTCACCATCTCCATGCCCTTGCTACTTGAGAAAATGCCTTTTGAAGGTCTGCGACTCGCGCGAGTCCCACTATTGAAGATGGAGGATTGGGACCTTGTGGATCATGCTAAGTTCCCACACTTAGCAACAGACAAGTACATGAAGAGAGTGTATTATGAAGAAATAGGTGTGACAGCGTTGGAAATAGAGGAATGGGTCTGCGGTGTCGAGCAGTCAGGATTGCTCAACTTGCTTTGGGTGCCACATTACCACTGCACCCCCATTAACACAATTTGCATACACCAGTTGCTCACTTTGGTGCATGATGGGTGTTTATGGCTAGGAGGGCCTATACCCATCACAGATATGCTCATTCACATGATTACGCACATGTTGCATGAAGGTTTGAACCCAGCCAAGGAGTTTGGCGGAAAGACGGGGGAGAAGGAGCTTGATGAGTGAATGAAGAAAGATTATGAACTTGTAAAGAAGTCGCGTGGGTACTCAATTTTGTCTATCTCAAATCTCGCAGTTCAGTTGGCCACACAAATATTGGCAGGAAAGGTGATGAGGAAGTGTCGCGCGGATGAAGTTCCCACACCTGTAGTGTCCTTAGCTGCTCAGTACGGGAAGGGCGTCCTGTTCAACTGGTCCAAGTACCTATGCCAGGAATTCCTCGCGAATTGCCGCGAGGCCTAGGATGAAACCAAGTCATTTCATTACGCTTGGTTACTGTTGTCGATTGTATTGGTTGCATGGGAACTGCCGGAGGATAGCCAGTTTCCTCCACTGGAAGAAGGATTACCGAAGGCAACGCAGTTTGCCTCCTTGTGGGCTACAAAGGATCCCGCGTGGATCACAAAAACAAAAATCTTTTGGGTCTTGATGGAATCGAGTCTTCGCATGGCGATTAACCAGCGTCCAAGTTTGTCCCCAACCTTGTACACCCAGCTGTCAGCCTACGAAACCTTCAAATATGACTTTCACAGGTGTATATCCAGGCATGGAAGGATCTAGCACATAAGTGGCATGTTTTGCCATACTTGGTGACGGAAATCAATGTGTAGGAGGTAGTGGCGCGCTGGCCAACCGAGTGGCGTGCCCCTTTAGATCTAGTTATTGGGCCAAGCACGGGCATAGAGAGTGTGGCTGCGAAGAAAAGGAAGGAGGGAGCTAAGAAAGTTGCGCGGAACTTGGCTGCACAAAAAAAGAAAGATGTTGCAAAAAAGGATCGGGTTGAGAAGGAACACGCTACCAAGGAGAAGACCGAACAACGGCAGCATGAGACCCAGAAAGGTGACAAGTCACCTTCTCCAGAAACAGAAACAGAAACAACAGACAATGAGGCTGGTCGCAGAAGGGCTTGCAGCAGATGCAACAGACAATGAGGCTGGCCACAGAAGGACCAGCTACAAAGAAGCTAGTTGAGGAGGTCAAGTAGGCAGCCACTCAGAGCATTGCCGAAGTTGTTGTAGTTCAGGTGGAGTTGGGGGATCTTCGCAGCAAGATCGCAGCGCCAGCCGAGTGACTTGAGGGCGAGTCATGATATTTGTGTTGGGGTCCTATTGGGATGGGGTCCCCTGGGTCAGTTTTGGGGTTAAATAACCCAAGTTTTGATGTATATTTTGTAACTAATATAAAGTCTCCGCGATTTGTGGATATGAAGCACGTAGATGGTTAGGAGTCAAAGGGGTTTAGCCCCTTGTTTATTTAAAGTTTGAGTCAGCTTTGAGACCCACCCATGGTCTACGGACCATGGGATTGTATGTAAAAGACTATAAATAAGTATGTCTTAGAAAGTCTAAAGGGGAGATGGAAGAAATGTTGAATGTAATGGGTCAATAGAAGAGAAGTCTTAGTGCAGAGAAGTGGGTTAGATAAGAGAGAAAGGCTTTGTAATTGAGTGCGCAGGGTATTTTTGAGTCTGTAATACCATATTGAAGATCAATAAAGAAGATTACCGAAGAATTATTATGTATATCTGTTTATCTTTGTTTACTTCTATTTACGATATATGTTGTGGATGAATAAAGAGTTTATAAAATATTAATCCAAATGATGCGTGATTCACTTGAATAAGTCTTAATAGATGTACGCAATGCATATTAAGTACTCTCGCGAAGATTGTGATTAATTCTGTTATGTTTTCTAAATAACTTAAGTACATCTGCGCGTACGCTAATCTAGGATTGTTCTCTGATGTGCGTAAGTGGATAAATAAACTGATAAGGGTATGCAGAAGCCGATCATAGACCTTCGCGAAGGTCTAGAGGTTGTTTCAGTAGAGTTGCAGTACCGAGACTTAAGGGCTTATCGATCCGCGCGAAGGCATATCTGAGGCACTAAAAGACATCACACTCATTTATGGATGCAGAAACTTGGTTCTTACATCCCCCCATACTGCTTCGGGTGAGACTACGGCCTGCGCTACGCGGGTTGTTGCTAAAAGGGCCAGTAGTGTAGGGATTTGTTGGTTGGCGCAACTAACTCTGAACCTCGGTCAGGACCCCCTAAGCCAACAATGGGCAAATGAAAAGTCATCTTTTGATCCTCCCATGCTTTTTAACTAGATGAATAGAATTAGGGTGTTGATTGGTTAGTTTAATGGGGTGATTTTTTCTCATATATATAGGGAACATAATGGTATTGTCAATGCTCTCTCAAAGATGGGACATAGAAATAAATTGGGGGAGATCAATTTCTCTGCATACAGTAATGGAAAACTTCAAAGAATTAGGAAAATCCTATTCACTTAAGTACCACTTAACTGATGTTGATCTACATGATTCCATATTTAGTTAATGTCATATACTTTTGATATGTAGTTAATATCTTATGTTTGTTTTTGTACGATTTTCTTCAAGAACAGGTTTTAAAAATCTTAGAATGTGTGATTTCTTCTGTGTTCCATTCAAGACACTACAAATGGTGAATTTCATCATATTATGTCATATGTAAACAATCTCTATGAATACAAAATCCTGTTGGATTTTTCTTTTCTTTAAAAAAAAGAATAATGAGTTATGGTTTTTTGGGCATGTGGTATTGATATGACATGGTATTGTCATAAAGCCTATTTATAGATTAAAAATCTCCATGGTAAAGTGGGTGTAAATATCCATGGTTGAGAATCTTGATTCATGTTTTATATATGTGTGTGTGTGTGTGTGTGTTTAACTTATATATTACTTAGTTTTATAAATAATAATAATAAATAATTTAAAATAAATTTATCATTTGGATAATTTTTATGATTTTTTTAAAAATAAAATTTAAAATAAAATAAGTTCTTTGATGTTGAATTGATATCTATCAATATTTATTAACCATTTAATTTATATAACTACACTAATTAAACAGAAGGTGTTTCTGTGTGGGGTTGGGTTGAGCAGACACTGTTCATCCCAACCAATAGGATCCGTGCATTTTCGTTTGCCTCCATCAAATCATTTTTGAGCACATGGCACTTTGAATTCACATTATGACTTCACCATTTGTCAATCAATGTGGTCGCCTTTAAGCTTTGGAGGTCGTGCAAACTCCATAATCTGTCTATCACTGTCCCTCTTCAGCTCTAGTGTTTGTGCGGACTCGATAATCTCTCAAGTGCAGTGATTTTTTAGCTTTGGAGACCCTGTAAACTTTGTAATATCTCGAGTGTGATCACTCTTCAATTTTGGAGACCATGTTAACTTTGCCATCTGTCAATGAGTGTGGTTGCTTTAATATTTGAAGATATTGTGGACTCTACAACCTATCGAGTGTGGTCGCTCTTCGGTTCTCGGGGCCTTGTGTACTTCACAATCTATTGAGTGTGGTTGACCTTCAATTCTGGAGATCGTGCAGACCTCACAATTTCCTTTCCCTAAAACCTCTTCAGAGGCATGGAGAAGATCTTCTAGGTCGAAAGTATATTGGTTTCCTTAAAGAAAATGAGCTTATTGCGCTACATGATTTGTAGCAGATCAAATTTTTGTTGAGCGTCATCCATAGACACATCTTCCAATCGAAAACCACATAGCACCTTTACATGAAAGTGTTGGCCACCATATAAAACACAAAGAGCGTCCCTATGGATATAACTCCATTAAAATTGCCAACTCGATAAATAACCTTATCGCCACAGTGCAGATTCCTACAAAATAAAACATGAAATGTGTAACACCCTCCTCCCACACTTACCCAAGTTTACTGGTCCACCGGGGTAAATATGTGACAAAGAGTTACTATGATATGACTCAACCTCCTAAGTACAATTAAGGAAGTGGAATCGACAAACTAAAACCATATTGACCTTCCTCAGGAGCTATAGGACCCCTGGGAGCCAAACAACCACTCCAAGTGCCCAACCTTGAGTTAACTTGCTTTTTCACTGACCTGGACTCCTAGTCGCTCCCATGAGAAGGCAAGCCAGCGACTGTAACCCTCTAGTCACTCCCATAATCCTACTTCCCAATGAATGTAGAATAGGTTACTAGTTTTGTGCTAGCGACCCCGAGAACTAAGCCACTTTTTAAGGGCTAGGATCCAGACCTTTGCCCATAACTTGATGAAACTCTAACAGATGATAAATGACACAAGTACAAAGCCTTTAATTCAAAACTTTATCAAGGACTCAACTCGACCCATCCTAACCATGACATAGAATTCGTTAAACACATCATGAACATGTAATATATAGGTCATAATTACATAACTGAATATAGGGGTCTCATACTTATTTGAGAATCATCAAGAAGGTCTAATGCCTTCTCCCATTAGCTGCATTACCATCTATTAGGTCATGCATTCATTAACCATTCATTTACTAATCAAAACATGCTAAGAGCCATAATTAAATTTTGTCATAAAACCATGCTCATAACCAACATATAACCAAAATAATAACAATGATAGAATATGCATCAAAGCCACATAATAACAAGTATAAATTCTTATGAAATACAAGGGGAAAAGAGTTATTTTTAACCTATGCAAAATCCAACCAACTCAGGGACTTCCACATACCAGCCGACCATAGATTGGGCTAAACCAAATCTTTCTTTTATCCAATCACCCCTGTGCCATATTCCAAGCATGAATGTGGGACTCACAACAAAACAACTAGGGCTTCCTCAGGCTTTACCACATATCCTACCATTACCAGCCAAGGGATTTCTAGGCTAAAAACCCTCATTGATACAACCAGGTTTTAGCGTGTATCCTGCCATTACTGGCCAAGGGATTCCTAGGCTCAAACAAAGAACATACACTACTAGACTTTACTGCAATCCCACCATTGTCGGTCAAGGGATTACTAGGCCTAAATAATCTTTGATGCCTTCAAAATTCTTCACTAATACCTTGAGGAATTTTCCCTTCTCCACCCACAAGCTTTACCGTGTATCCCACCATTACTGGTGAAGGGATTCCTATGCCCTTGGGAATCTTCCTGAGACCACCTCACCCGGTTCCAAAACCATCCGAAAATTCATCTCAATCAAATGAAAGAACCCCATCACACCATGACTATCTGGAAATGGCAAGGTAAGGCTTAAACCACTATCACACTTGGAAAAACCCATGTGAATGACAACAAGAGAACCAAATACACACATGCATGTACCATGCATGCCAAAACTAGCAAGGAAATCATACATGTAACTCGATACCTACAAGTAATCGCGTTGTAGCCATTTGATCCAACTCTTCCTTGCTTAATCTTTGCTTCCCTTTGCTTTTTGTCCTTCCTTTGCCTTCCTTTCTCCAATGCTAGAGTGCTCCAAGAATGATCTAAGTGTGCAAGAGTATGAGAGAGAGCTCCAACCCAAAATTGTCAAAAGGTTGTGAACTGATCCTCAAAAACCTTTTTATAAATGAGGACTGTATTTTCTTCAATTTTCTTTATTTTTCTTAAATTTCCTCCTCACATGTAACCTGTGACCTTTCACCTTCCTTTTCTCATATTTTCCATTATTTTCATAAATAAAATGTCAATTAATGTCTCTTTTCCTTTTCAAAGCCTTTTCCATTGCCTTTTCCAATTTCCCTTAGCCATAATAAACCAAATGAACACCCACTAGGATGTTTTTCCCAACATTCAGCTTGGAATACATGTCCCATGACCTTGGTCTTTATTTTTCCTTTATTAACTTTATTACATGAACTTTTAACCCGAGGTTGTTACAAAAGGGGGTAACTAGAAGCAAAACAACAACAGATTGAGTGATATTGTTATGCAATCATCATTTACAGGTAGGGAAGGTTAAAGAACCAGAATTGAAGACTAACTGAGAATGATGGATGTGTTAAGAGGCATGTCAATCTTGGAATTGTCTTTGGAAAACTAGTCAGGTATCACATGGGAGTGCCCGATGACACACATGTAATGAGCCTACCCCAACATTTCCACCATTAACAATGTTAGAATCCCCAAACTTTCCCCCATACCCACCATATTTGATGCCCACCCCCATCTGGGATTGTTGTTGAAAGCCATCGAGAATGGCCCATCTATATTTATCTATACAAAGTCCATGAACGAAAACTCCACATAAAATAGGGCCAAATTCCACTTTAGACATCTCATTTGATGGAGATTATGATTGAATTAAATTCCTCTTTTTGAGAGTAGCAAAATCAACCTAAAGATCATCAAATTTGGACAAGCATAAATGTGTTTTTGAATTTATGCAATTTGACAAGGTCGACCACATCATCATGTAGGCTTAGGAAGCCCAATGGAGGTATCACTTCACCCTTAGGGACTTGTATAAATATAAGTGACCTCTCACCTCATTTGGAATCACTCACACATTCTTCTCTCTCCTTCTATCATTGGTTCGTACAATTATTGGGTAGATCTTTTCTCTCACACGTGTGGCAAGGAGAACAATTTTTTTTGGGTAGATTGCAGGGCCAAAATTTCAGGGTTATTGCAAGGTTTGACCAACGTTGACCAGACATTTTGACTCATCCTTTGACATTTTTTGTGGGAAAATTTCGTTTCTGGCAGGCTGTACAATTTGGCATAGAAACCGAGGTGATCTAAGCACTTTGACCGCTGAAATAATTGCAGGTTGACTGCAGATTTCAAGGATGAATTTGGCTAAGTTTGACTACTGACTTTAGGACTGTTTTGGGTATTTTTGACCATCTGTTCAGGCCGAGTTTGACTAGGTATGACCGAGCTACTTTGAGGATGTTTTACTGTTTTATTGACCACCATTGATTTCCTTGTTAGGGTTGATTTGGCTGCTGTTGACTGAGAGTTGTATTGCATATTTTATAGGGTTGTTTTGGATAGTGATTTAACAAGTTAATTTTGACTTTTACATTTTATTATTGTAATCTCTCTCTCTGCTGACCATTTGATATAATAATAAGAAGATTTGACCAAAGGGTTTTCCCTACATTGGGGTTTTTCCCTGGCATCCGCCAAAGAGGGGTGAAATCCTTTATCATGTGCTTGTTGTAATGTGTTTTTGATGATGTTCTGTACATGTTTATGTTGTTGTTTGGTTTCTAGTTTATGTTAAATTTCTCATAAAATTAACATAAAAACTCTTCATTTTACTTGCAAAAATTGATGAATCCTTAAGCACAATTAAAGCATTTTGTTTATAATCTGAGGAAGATCTTAGCACTGCAAACTAATATTCTAAATCAAATCAATTTGGTATCATAGCGACTAGGTTTTTCTTTGTGAAAGAAGGATTTAATTTTTTGCAAGTTTATGTCATGCTTACAAGGCTAAAACTCAAAAGACGTGAAGGAAAGATGGTTGGAAGCCCTGAAGTTAGGTCAAGGGGAAGAAGAGCAAGGTTTCACAATCTCCAACACCATTTCAGCCTCAAGTTGCAGTTCAAACTCCAGAGATCGTGTCTCATGAAGGAGAACCTACAAACATGACAAAAGAGAGAAGACCTTCAGAAAGGCTTTCTTTGATATGACAAAGATGGTGAAGGTCTTCTATGAAGAGAGGAATACTAGGTTGCAAGGAGAAAGTGCCAAACCTCCCAACGGAGAAGGATCGTCAGGAGGAGGTAATTGGAATGGAGACAAACCTCCACCGTCTCCACCATCTTCTTCTTCACAAGCATCTTCACCCTCTTCCACTAACACAACCCTTACTCGTGCTCATCATCATTCTTCAAAAGGAACTGGTAAATCACATTTTTTAAACTTGATGTTAAATTCAAGCTCCTTATGTATAATGGTGAAGTGAATGCAGAGAAGCTTGATAATTGGATTCGTCAATTGGAGGACTATTGTAGGATTCAAAACCTTTAAGAGGATGACATAAATATTCCGTTAGCTTCCTTGAGAATGGAGGGTGCAACACTAGTATGGTGGGAATCAAAGACCCAAGAGGAGATTAAAAAACACGGTAAGATCTCAATATCTTGGAATGATTTCATTGCTGCAATCAAAAGACAATTCTACCCTCTACCTTATATGTAGAAAGCCATAATGAATTGGCAGAACTTTAGACATCTTAAAGGTCAAAATGTGTAAGATTACACCCAAGAATTTGGAAAAAGGCCTTTGATGTTAGGTGTAGATTTGCAATCACAGGACACATTGCTGAAGTACATAGGGGGTTTACACAGTTACCTTAGGCATACTATCTTAATGTTTAATCCCAATAATATAGATGATGTATGTGTGCAAGCCACTCATCTTGAGGCAAGAAGGAAAAACACCCGAGAAGAAGGTAGTAAAAAGTTGTTTAAGGGTAAAGAGAAAGAAAAGGGTTTCAAGGGAAAGAAAAATGCAACCATTAAAAAGGAAGGGGAGAAAAAAATTATGTAAACATTGTTTCAGAGAGGGTAACGATGAAGCTCATTGTTGGAAGCTTCATCCCGAAATGAAACCAAAGAAATTCAACAACAAAGGAAAAGAAAAGACAACTGCAATCACTCAAGAAGAGGATTTGGGATCTGAATTGGGTGATGAAACAAAAATCATAGCCACGGGGTTTCAAGGAAAGGAATCCATTGCCAGCACTAGTTCTTCAAACTCACATAATTAAAATCCAAATGAAAAGAGGAGAATATCACTGTTTCACATAAGGATGATATAGAAACATAACAAGATTGATACGATGTTTGACAACGGCTCTCAAGCCAATCTTATCTCAGAAAACATTGTCAAGAGTTTAAATCTAGAAACTATTCCACATCATAAACCATATCCACTTGGATGGGTATGTGACAATGCGCAATTGCAGGTTACGAGAAAGTGTAAGCTGAGATTCGCCATCACTTCAAAATTCATAGATGAAGTGCAAGTTGAGGTTGTGCCATTAGATATCAGTGGCATCGTTTTGGGCAACCCGTACCTTTATGATAGAAAAGCTATCTTCCATCGACATGAAAACAAATATCATTTATTAAAAAATGGAGTAGAATATATTATGAGAGCTCACAGCAAGAAAACAAATCTTTCGCTTGTTAATGCAAGGTAGATGAAAAGACTGATGAATTCGAGCAAGAATTTTATGCTTCTCGTGATCAAACCCAGGAATGATGTCGATAATGAAGCTTTTAAAGGTTGTGTTTTGAATTTGAAATATGAATTGGTTGACGTAGTTAACCAATATGATGAATTGTTTCAGGAACCAAAGGGATTACTTCCCAAGAGGGGAATCCAACTTGAGTTACAGTTGCAGCAAAAGTGTCTTCTTCCCAACATTGGCATGTACAGGATGTCAGTGATGGAAAGCGTGGAAATTAAGGCACAAATCCAGGGATTGTTGAATAAAAGGATCATTCGGCCTACTCCTTTACCGTGTGGTGCACCTCTTGTTTTGGCGCCCGAGAAGAATGGTAAGCATTGCGTTGAATGGGATTCAAGAAGTGGTTTTCATCAAAGTAGAGTTGTTGAAGGAGATATATGGAAGACGACATTTAAAACCAAGCAAGGTTTGTTTGAATGGCTTGTTATTATTTTCGGTCTTTGTCATGCTCCTACTACTTTTACGCATATGAAGAAAGATGTGTTGAAGCCATTTCATAACATGATAGTCTACTCAGATGACATTTTAATTTTCATAAAATTTCATTATGAACATGTCATGTGTGAGAAAAAATGCTTAATGTCGTATGTCGAGAACATTTGTTTCTGAAGATGTCAAATTTATGTTGGATAAAACTTCTTTGATGTACTTGAGCCGTGAAATTGGTTCTTCCAAGCGTGTTTAGGTTCCCAAAGGCTTTTTGGCAGTCTACATGGGACGTGGAGAAGGTGAGATGAAGCTAGACCTCTCCAAAATTGAAGTCGTAACAGTCTGTGGTGGTATTGACTCCATTCCTGCAGACACATGTGAAGGAATCATACATCCTCGTGAAGCCGCAGATGCCTTTTCTCTGCTCACAATTTCCGCAGGCAGTCTCAAGATAGTCATTTGGATAAGAGGTTTTTTGGGAGCAACCCAATGTTGGAGGAAAAAAATTGTTAATTTTTCTTCTATTGTAGCTCATTTTCATTCGTTGGCAGCTGTGCAAAAGGACTTCTAATGGGGAGGCAAACAACAAGAGGCATTTGATTCTTTAAAACAAAAGATTAGTACAGCTCCAATACTTGCTTTTCCAAACTTGAGACAGTCATTTAAATTTCAGGTTGTTGTATGTGACTATGCCATGGGCGCAGTCTTTTTGCAATGTGGTAAGCCCATTTCTTTTCATTTAGAAATTTTCAATGATAAAGTGTTTAAGTTGCAGCAACAAAGGCACTTCCATTGGATGGGTTTTCTTTTTCTACTCCACTCAGTCAAAAGACATAAGAAAGGTATAAGAGACAAGTTTGTTGATGTACTTTCTAGGCCTATAGTTTGTATAACTACTTTCCTCAAGCATCATTTTGTTTTACATGAAAATTATGTTAATAAAAATACATACTTTCAAGATGTATATTCAAGCTTGATTCAAAGGAATCAAGTGGAGGAATTTATTTACCATTTGCATCATAATGTATTATATCATCTTGGTAAGAAGGATGTTGCTATTAATAGTAACATGGACAAGGCCAAAGAGTTCATTGAATGACTCCAAATGGTACATCAAACACTACAAGAACAACTTGAAAAGGACAAAGGCAAGACAAGGATCGTGGAGATCACCAGTTCCAATTTAGTGATCAATGGATCAAGATTGGAAACGTGAGGGAACTATACCCTCACTTGCTGGTCAATTGAAAGTGATCTTTTGGGGTCCAAAAGAATTCCAGTGGGGAGGAGTGATCAGGTGCTCAAAATTAGGTTCAAAAATCAAAGTGTCAAAATCTTGTTAAACTTAGCTTCAGATCAAAGATCTCGTCATTCTGATTCCAATGATGTGAACAATACTCAAATCTGAGCTCATATGCAGAAGTTAGAGCAAGTAAAAGTTCAGGTTTGACTTGCTCACATGGTAGGATTGGATGATGTGGCAAGGTCCTTCAGCGAATGAAGAGGCGCCAAGTGGCAAGCTGCCATTGGCCCCCGCATGTCGCAGATTGCAATCGTAGGCAGGTTGGCGTTAAAAATCGGCCTCTGAGTAGGGAAGAGTTGCAATGTAATAAGGCAGGCGGGAAGGCATTCAAGAATCAGCCAGAGGCGCGATGCGATGGATCGCAATCGCACATTGGCAAAGGGAGGTGTTACAGAATCAGCTCCCGGAAGGTACCGGGTTGCGATGCAATCGCACATCTCGCACGACACTACAGATTCGACCTCGACAGGTTTGGGTTGTGATGCAATATCGCAATCGAAAATCGCAACATGGTAAAGTCTCGCATATACAGGACCTGATACTCCACCAATTGCGATTTACGATGGACAGTCGGTGCTAATGAATTATGGCCCATCGTGCGGCAAAATTCTCACTCGGTTAGCAGATTTTTGGAGCGAAATTGTGGGTTCTTGTCGGATGTGGAGCAATTTGTGGAGCGAATAATGGGAAAACAAGGGGAAGTCATAACTTCTTCAGTTTTTCACCAAATTGGATAAAAAAAGAGGCTAGATAGCCATTTTTTGGACATTTTGGACTGAGTGGAGCAGGTTTCAAAAGCATTTAAGCATTGTAAACACATATTTTTACACTTTTGAGCATAATAGAGAGGCCCAAGCCATTGGAAGTTGGACCAAGGAGATGTAGCCTAGGAGGGGTGAACTCCTTTATCATGTGCTTATTATAATGTGTTTTTGATGATGTTTTGTACATGTTTATGCTATTGTTCAGTTTCTGGTTTATGTTAAATTGCTCATAAAATTAACATAAAAACTCTTCATTTTACTTGCAAAAATTAATGAATCCTTAAGCACAATGAAAGCATCTTTTTATAATCTGAGGAAGATCTTAGCATTGCAAACTAATATTCTAAATCAAACCAGGACTATGAAGAGAAATGTGGACTAGATTCTCGATATACCACTATCCAATCTATTATTTCTCTTGCTGCCTCTCAAGGACAGAGCCTTCACCAAATGGACGTTAAGGCTGCTTTCTTGCATGGATCGCTTAAGGAGGAAGTCTACGTGGAACAACCTTAGGGGTTCAAAGTACAAAATTGAAGGACACAGATATGCAGGTTGAAGAAAACCCTCTATGGGTCGAAGCAAGCCCCATACTGATCCTAAGGACATGCCTCTCATTCTGGTCCTTTATGTGGATGACCTCTTTCTCACAGGAGCATCCCTCTCATTTATCAATGTAAGAGGGAGTTGGCTTTCTAATTTGAGATGAAGGACCCAGGTCGGATGCACTACTTTGTAGGCCTGGAGGTCTGACAAAAGGCAAGTGAGATTTTCCTTGCTTAAGGAAATTACATTGTGAAGCTACTCGAGAGATGTGGGATGGTGGATTACAAGTCGTGTCTACTCCTATGGAACTCAAATTCAAGAAGCTATTTGGAAGTGTTGTTGGGCCTGCATTGGCAAATCCTTTCAAGTATTGACAACTTGTGGGGGCCCTAATGTTCTTGGTAAACTCCCATCTAGACATATGCTTTGCTATGAATACATTGAGTCAATTTATGGTCAAGCCTCATCACATACATTGGATTGTTGCTAAGAAATTCTTGAGATATATTTGTGGCACAATCAACTATGGACTGAGATACACTGCTGGGAATTTGAGGCTACATGGATATATTGATGTTGACTTGGCCGGGACTGTGGTGGATCATAAAAGCACGTCTAGATGTTGCTTCTCATTGGGGTCTACTCCAAAATCTTGGATGAGCACGAAGCAGAAATCGGTTGCTTTAAGCACTGTCGAGGTTGAATACATTATTGCTAGTATGACCTGTTGTGAGGCTTTTTAGAAGCTCTTTAGTGAGCTATTTGAGCACATGTTGGATACCACCATGATCTTCTGTGACAATCAGAGTGGGATTCGCCTTTCAAAGAATCCCGTGTTCCACAACCGCTCCAAGCACATTGATATCAGGTACAATTTTATCCGCGATATGGTACAACGGGGAGGAATAAGGCTCCAACACATCAGAATTGATGAGCAGGTTGCAAACATCCTCACGAATCCGTTAAGGAAGGTCAAATTATTAACCTTTCGAGAGAGACTTAGAGTCATGGAAATACTCTCCTATGAGGGTCCCACTTGATTGGACATTGAGCTCTAGGAGCTCCCGAGGGGCTTGGGGTACTTCTTGGAGCTATGAGCGACCATATGGTGAGTGATTCATCTTCCCCTATTGGTGCATTGTGTACAGGATGAGTGGTTCGCCTTCCCCTATGTTACCCCATGATGGTTGACATGTGTGTAGCGTGTGTGGTTCACCTTCCCCTACGATTGACATGTGCATAGGATGAGTGATTCACCTTCTCCTATGGCATATGAGAAAGATGAGTGGTTCACCTTCTCCTGTTGATGCCCCAACATAAATCCTTCCCATGTAGTATAGGACTCATGGGAAGTACCTCTCATTTGGCCAATGTGTTCGGAAAAGTGGATAGGGAACATAACAGTACTAATGGATGCATTGTGTAATGCAATACTCCCTATGTCTAGGATGGATCGTGTTCAATGACTTGATTGGGATCAAGTTCGATTAAGCTTCTACCTCTGGACTGACTTTTGTCAATGGAGAGTGGTAAGGTATTGTGTTTCACTCTCGATCGATTCTTCTTCATTATCTATATCAGTGTTCAACAAAGCAGACACGAGAAGCAAAGATGGTTCATGATGACAAGATGGCATGATGGTTGATGAGGGATGGATTGGCAGGTGGAATTCTTCCTAGTTGAGAGGGAGTGTTAAAATTGGAAACTAGGGCCAAATTCCACTTTAGACAACTCATTTGATGGAGATTATGATTGCATTAAATTCCTCTTTTCGATAAGACCAAAATGGACCTAAAGATCATCAAATTTGGACAAGCAAAAATGTGTTTTTGAATTTATTCAAATTGATAAGGTCAGACACATCATCATGTAGGCTCAGGAAGGCTAATGGACGTATCACTTCACCCTCAACGACTTGTATAAATATAAGTGACCTATCACCTCATTTGGGATCACTCACACATTCTTCTCTCTCCTTCTATCATTTGTTCATACAACTATTGGGTGGATCTTTTCTCTCACACGTGTGGCAAGGAGGATGCATTTTTTTGGGTAGATTGCAGGGCCGAAATTTCAAAGTTGTTGCAGGGTTTGACCAATGTTGACCAAACACTTTGACTCATCCTTTGACTGTGTTTTTGTGGGAAATTTTCATTTTTGGTAGGCCATACATTTTGGCACAAAAACCGAGGTGATCTAAGCACTTTGACCATAAAGATAATTGCAGGTTGATTGCAGATTTCAGTGTTGAATTTGACCAAGTTTAACTGTTGACTTTGGGACTGTTTTGGGTTGTTTTTTACCATTTATTCAGGCCGAGTTTGACTGGGTATGACCGAGCTACTTTGAGGATGTTTAACTGATGCGTTGACCACAATTGACTTCCTGGTTAGGGCTGATTTGACTGCTGTTGACTGAGAGAAGTATTGCAAATTTTACAGGGTTGTTTTGGGCAGTGATTTGGCAAGTCAACTTTGACTTTGACTATGTATTATTGTACTCTCTCTCTCTGTTGAACATTTGATATAATAATAAGAAGATTTGATCAAAGGGTTTTCCCCACATTGGGGTTTTTCCCTGACATCTGCCAAATCTGGCGTCCTCTTGTCTTGGCTTGTCTTCTGCACTTTATTTTATGTTCTATCTACAGTTACTGGTAATATGATTTCTATTGGAAAAATAAATTGGAAATTGTCATTGGGCTACTAAAGGAACATTGAAGTAATTGTGCTAAGCATATAACATACCATTGTTAACTAAAATTAACAGATACCCATGAACGTAAAAAATTAAAAACATATAATCTAACTATTATGTAGATAGAAGATTGTGTACCATATCACATGGGATCAATACACACATTGTTGTAGCCATGAGGTATTAGAGAACAATGACAATAATGATGGAATCAAAGACCCCAATTGGGATATTTGTGGCGTGATATTTAACTTCCTACACCATGGTCAAAATGACATCAAACCCAGCGCAGTTGAAGTAAGTTTTGGCCACGACATTGAACACCTTATTTACCTCCATACGATGCGAAACCCCCTAGGTTTGTCACAATGGTTGGTTTATTCAAGTTCTTCACATCTCCCCTGACAAAACCAATTACGATGATGAACATGATGAACCCCAAATGTAGCATGATGAGCACCATATTAATAATCAAGCTCTCCTTCGTGCTACAAATGAAATCAACATAAGCTTTCATACGTTGTTAACCCATAAATAATCCAACATAACAATAGTGGAAAGATGAAAGAATATAACTGAAGGAATATGGAAGTGAGATACATTCACCTCGCCAACAACTTATACAGTTATAGGGTAAACGTCCATAACTTGTGGGGACAAATGGTTGGGCCATGTTGACGTTATCTCCAACGCAATACCTATAACCACCTTTTAGCACAACATTCTACACTGCTTGCGATGGTCCAACAGATGAATAACTTGTAAGGCAGATGGTTGGGTGATCCTGACATTACTTCCAATGTAACACTTGTAAAGGAGTCTTCAATGTGCTAGCATTAAGACTAAGAACTCTCTAGATTTTTAGGGCTTTTAATTAAATATTCCCCATAAATTAGTTATTAGTGGTGACTTCCAAAGACATGTGCAAGGCTATGTGAATTGTAATTTGTAAGTTATTGATAGAGGTCATCAAATTTTCTCTTCCATTCCATTTTTTCTATGGAGAGGTCAAGATTGGAGCCAAAGAAACAATATAGTCTCTATCATTTGACATGATTAATGAGAAGTTTCACCTCTTCGACACTATCCTTCAACCTTTCCAAACACGTTTCAATGGGCTAAAGAAGCTTGTTTTGTTGATCTTGCAATTTCTCGTGAATGTGCCCCAAAATGTCCTCCACACGCCCGAAATCAACGAATTTCACATTCAAGATTTGGAGGTTTTCATTTAACTCTTGAACACCCCCCATCTCTTTGATGACGACATCAATGGTGTTGCTTGGTGGTGCCATGACCCATACGTGGGGAAATATGTAAAATTATAGAAACGAGGGACATGAAAATTGTATGAATGTTGTGCAAAATCAATCAAATACAAGGGGAGGGAGTGGATTGTATCAAAAGGCTTGGAGAAGGGAAGTTGGAGTTGGACTCAGGGGGTATAGTGGAATAAAAGGCTTAGAGAAGAGAATTAGGAATTAGATTTTATATTGTGTTGGATTGGAATATATTTGTTTTTTTTTTTTCTTTTTCCATTTGGGGTGAGTGTATACAATATGGGGTGAGTGTATGTAATAATGGCCATAGGCTAGTGTCATTCTCATAGTGTAGGTAATGGTGGGTGTAATTCAAGGCTAGGGTCAATCTCACTCTCGGATAGAAAAACATCTATTTTTATTTATTTATTTTTATAATTATGGTGAATTGGTAACTTGTCTGAGTAATTTGGGTGAGGTCCAAGATCAAACCTACCTGCTCCCACGAGGTCTGAGCTCAAACCTAGCGACTGCCACTATAACACCTAGTCACTGCCACTAACTAGCGGCTCCCACGAGGTCCAAGATCAAACATGGATGCTACCACTATAACACCTAGTTGTTGCCACTAGACATTACAACACCTAACGACTACCACTAAATAACGGTTTCCATGAGGTCTAAGAGCAAACCTAGCAACTGCCATGAGGTCAAGATCAAACCTGGCAACTACCACCATAACACCAAGAGTTGACACTCAATGAGGGTGGGGGAGCCTAGTCCTTGAGCCTTATTATAATGGGTCAAAGATCTCCCCCTATAAGATTTGAAACCACATGGAGGGGATAACATCCCATTGTGCCAATCACTCGGTCTTCCCACAAGGAGAGTAGAAAAAACATCTATCTATCTATGAGTTGTTCTCATTGTGTAAGATATATTTGTAAGAGATAAATTTTATGTTTTGGATGGAAAAAACATTTATTTATCTATTAGAAGTTGTGTAACTCTTACAACTTAATGCCTCTCACCCATAAAATTTAAACCACTAATTTAATAAAACTAAACTCCTTCAAAATTAAATTATAATAAACTTTAATAAAAAAAAAATTATATTTCAATTCACCTACTGCCTCTCACCCATAAAATTTAAACTGATAATTTAATAAAACTAAACTCTTTCAAAATTAAATTATAATAAACTTTAATAATAATTATTTTGTATTTTGAATCACCTAGTGACTCTCACCCACAAAATTTAAATCAATAATTTAACCAGTCTAGATCCATTTTAACTCCTAATCTACCAAGTGTTGAGAGGGATCAAATCTCTTTTCATTGTAAAAGAGGTTTGCATCTCAAGAGATTTGATCCCTCTCGATGTTTGGTAGATCTAGAGTTAAGATGGATCTAAATTGGTTTAATTATTAATTGTAATTAATTATAATAATAATAACTATTAATTATGTTATTTTATTTAATTTTAATTTTAATTTTTATGTATCTGGCCGAATTAAAATGTTAAACATGACAGTATAATTATAATTATAAATATGATTATTAAATTTTTGTATTTTATTTCTATGTAATTTGATTGAGTCAAAATGTTAAACTGGACATTACATTACAACATCTATACCATATTGCGTTAGAGAGTGACTCTCGGCACAATGAAACTACTCTTTCAAAATTAGATTATAATAAACTTTAATAAAAAATCGTTTATATTTTAATTCAAAAAATGATTACGCTAATCCTTTCCTCACACTTAGATGTAAAACCATTATTCCAATTCCAATAAACAACTATTCCAATTCTGATCAGTGTAACCTTAGAAAACGTTATTCCAAACCCAACAACATAATATTTGAGAAGTCGATTGAATTGCAATGTTTACCTACATATAACTCTCTCCAAATAAAATTATAATGGACTTTAATAAATAATATTTTACATTTTAACGTTGAATATGTTCATTCCAATCCATTCATTCGCAGTTGCCTATAAAATGATTATTTCAGTCCCATTATTCCAAACCCTATAACATATGATTATAGAATCAATTGTGATATGAGATATCTCTGGCACATTAATTACACTGAAGGTGTCTCTTTGCGACGTTGAGTTGGGTAGACACTACTCATCCCAGCCAATAAGATCCATCCATTTTCATCTTCCTCAATCAAACCACTTTTGATCACTTGACACTCTGAATAGTGCAATACGTCAACCTCACCGCCAACAACGCTTGGCACTTTGAACAATGCAAAGTCGTCAATCTCATTGCCAACAACTTTGACCTGGTCAATGCAAAGATTTCCAAGAACGCTTGAAGAAGGTAGTAAGGAAGTATTCTCACACACCGGATCCGAAGAGTTGGCTTATCATTTGAATCCACACTCACTCCTATAATCCTCCCAGGCATGATTCTCTTATATTCTTGCGAAGTATCCAGAAAAAAGTGGCATGAGGCCCTCCAAATGCCATCGAAACCCCAAACTTCTGAGCATATCCAATTGCCATATTTGCTATGAACTCCCTCAGAGACTTCAATATTGTCAAAGCCAACAGATGTGGCCATGACAACCTTAACATTATTGACATGTGCATTCCTCACGAAATCAAAGTAATCCCATACCTCCCATTCGGTTCTAGAATATTGGACCATAACCCTATAAAAATCCTTAGAATTACTGTAATAAAAAACCTTCAAAATAACCTTCAAGACCTTCATATCAAGGGTGCCTACTCGAATTGACATAGCTTTTGCTACAATAATCCTTTCATCGAGAAGAGAAGCATTGGACATGGGCAAGCCTGTGAGATCTGTAATCATCGTTTCGAAACTCAAGAGTGGCTCCAACCTCCCCTAGGCAATCTCTACGTGGTCAATTTTTGTCTAGCTCTTTGAAGTTGTCCTCTAAGTTGTATTTACCCGACTGGTAAAAGTAATGGTGTGAAAAATGATCAATTTTGTCTACACAATTTGCCTTGCACAACATGTCAACTTAATAAACTAGCAATTTCCTCAATACTTAAAGAATTAAATAAGGAATTATATGAATTCTATGGTCATTTAGTTATTTGCCCATGTAATTTTCCTTCAGTCATCTTACTCCAAGCATAACCAAATGCTACAATGGCAAATTTCCATCAACAAGTAAGCAAGCATTGAAGTAGAAGGTTGCTCTTCATAATCCAACATTTTTTATATTTTTCTTGTAATAAGAACATTAATATCATTCCTAAAGCAGTGTCAACTAGACTAGTGGAATCTTGCAGGAAGACCCATTGTAAGACCTGGGGAATGAGTTGATGGGCTTTAGGACCTCAATGGAGATCAATCGCACGTCTTAGTAGAAATCCAGGATAGGTGACACCATGTGGTGGAGAAAAGACATATAGCTGAATGTGACACATCTGGGGCAAGGTATGTCAACACTTTATGCCCATGCATAGGTTGTGAGCAATGGGCTCGCCTCGTGGTGTCTGCATTTGAGAGTTTGACATACCTTATGCACATGCATTAAGTAATGGGATTTGTTCGCGGTGCTTGGACTGGAAAGTTTTGCATTAATTAATATTATAAAACATTTTTATTAAAAAAAAAAATGCTCTCTGGCCACAAATTTAAAAGGCATGCCAGTGATGTTGTTGGCAATTTGGAATTCGTTAGAATTCAATGTCCTTTGTTGGGAATGCCACCATTTTTGGTCTATTACTTGAGTTTTGGAACAACTAGACGTTAGGTGGTGTAACGAAATAGAGGAGCTAAGAATCACTGCCATCTTCAAAGAATATGTATTCGCCAATGTAATGAGATACTAGAGCTGTTAGGTGTGGAATATCTAATGCTTTTCGAGAGGCTCGATGCATCTAGCTGTCTCAAAAATCGAGTGGGAATGCTTCTCCATAGGTGGTCCATCATCATAATGGACATGCATTCCACGGAATCCATTGCTATCAGTTAGTCACTACACACCCAAGACGATGTTTCTAAAGGGGATAATAGAAAGACATATACACAATAATAGATACAACTTATTTATACTCTAGTTGATCATGTCAAAGTAGGTATGAAAGGTATGGGCATGATATTCAATTAGCAATTATTGCTAAAACTAGTGAAATTTGAAAAAAAAATATCATTGAAAAGAGAGTTTTCTCAAGATTTTCCAAATATTTTTAATATAACATTTATTTGATTAGAAATAAGACTTTTATATTGAATGATTTAATTTTTCAAGATAATCTTCCCAATTTTTCTATTCCTTCAATAGACCTTTCCACTTTACAAATGATATAATTTATAAAATAATATATCATTGAAACTAACTTATAATTTATAAAATAATATATCATTGAAACTAACTTATTCTCCCACTGGACAATACTCACACTAGACAATAGTGTCACTTTCCTCTAGCATGATGTATAACATTCCCACTAGACAATACTCACACTAGACAATAGTGTCCCTTTCCTCTAGCATGACGTATAACATTCAGAAAATCTTCAAGATGTATGAAAGAAATTCACAAAACCTTAAAGATGTATAACATTCACAAAATCTTCCCGAAAGAAAAGACTATACGTTTTAAAAATTTATAATTAATTCATTTACCTAAATCACAATCATATCTGTCATTTCGGTGGCCCCTTAATGATCATTTGAGGGCTTAATATTATGGACAATGACCTTGGTGATTTATAATATCTCTATGTATTTTAAATTTTTGAATGTTTAATTACAATTATTAATTTTTATTTAATTTTAGAAATATTTTATTATGAAGAAAAATATTATTATATTAAAGTAATGAATAATGAAATTTATATATATTTAAAAAAAAGTTTTCTTCTTTAAGTTGTTAGAAGGTTTTGACTTTTTATTTAACTTTTTGCTATGATCTGAATTTTTATCTTGTTCTGATGATGAACCACACTAGTTGGTTCGAAACCCGTCGACCTAAATCTACCAATGTGATTTCTTCCGAAATTATTTTCAAATCAAAATATGGATCACAGAAGCTTGAATTTGATTTAAAAAAATTAGTTTTCCTTTTAAGCCATATGGTTAGAGTGAGATGGTTGGTCTACAAATATACTCATTTAAGAGTTTATATGGCTTGAAGTTATTATAAAAATATTTACCAAGGCATTATAGCTCATCATGTCACTAGCGAGAATTTGAACATGAGTGGGAAAATAACAACCACTTGAGAT
Source organism: Pinus tabuliformis (assembly GCA_031772625.1). NCBI lineage: Eukaryota > Viridiplantae > Streptophyta > Pinopsida > Pinales > Pinaceae > Pinus > Pinus tabuliformis. The sequence continues at coordinate 562,533,301 of CM062817.1, forward strand.
AACCCCAATTGACGCACACATGAGTGTGCACACACACACATATAGATATATCAACCTAGATCCATCTTAACTAAGAATCTACCAAGGTTTGAGAGGGATCAAATATCTCCACTCTAACTCTAACATGAGTGGGAAAATAACAACCACCTGAGATAACCCCAATTGACGCACACACGTGTGCGCACACACACAGACATATAGATATATCAACCTAGATCCATCTTAACTCAGAATCTACCAAGGGCCAAGGGGGATCAAATCTCTTTTCACTCTAACTCTGAAAGAAGTTTTCACCTCAAGGGATTTGATATTTAATTATTAAATATATTAATTTATTTTATTTCATTTTTTTAATTGTGTTAGAGACACTCTTAGGCGAGTATAATAGAGATGTTGTAACATAATTTAATGAAACTAAAATAATAAGGTAAACTTGACTTGGTCAAGTAACTGGTGGTTTTTGAACTCTAGGTTTACGAGAACCCATTATATTGATCCATGATATTCATGTGGAATATAGTCTATTTAAAGGAGGAAATTAAACCAGTCTAGATCCATCTTAATTCCAGATCTACAAAGTGCAGAGAGGGACCAAATCTCTTGAGATACAAACCTCTTTTAGAGTGAAAAGAGATTTGATCCCTCTTGGTGCTTGGTAGATTAAGAGTTAAGATGGATATAGGCTTGTTTATTTTTATTTTTATATAATTTGACCATTTCAAAATGTTTACATAAGAAGACTATATATGGTATCACAACATCTCTTCCATACTCTACTGCTTAAAAACAACATTTAAAAATCTAAGTTATTTGAAATTTATTTTAAATTTAGATTTCTTCAACATTAAAAAGGATCAAAATTTCAAACGTATTATTATAGGTGCCCCAAAGTATTACACATTCAATTTTGTTTGTCTTTGACAAAAAATTTCTGCAACTTATCCATAGTTTAACATTAGGAATTCAATTTTTGTTTTTTTTGTTTTTGTTTTTGGTTTTTTGTTTTTTATTATTATTTAAATTTATTTATTTGTAAGGTGATTAGTTGAGGTCTTATTATGAGTTTTTTAGTAACTTCCATTTTTATTAGTTACTAATTTTTTATTTTTAACTTTATTTATTTTTTCATTTTCTATTGTTTCTATTTTTTTGAATTATAATTTTTCTCCATATTGTCAATTTAAGATTTTATTTTCTTGAATTATAGTTTTTCTCCATATTATCAATTTAAAATAACTTATTATTATACTAAAAATATATTTTAATAAATTATATATATATATATAAAATAAACATATATTAATATACACCATATTAATTAATTACATTTTTTATTTTTTATATAACAATACAACATATTTATTAGTTATTTTATTTTTGTGAAAAAATTTATTCCTTATACTTATATTTAAATTTACTGTAACTACTCTACAATTCTTATTTCATATAAATTAATTAATATATAAATAATTAATTTATAATCTGAAATTAAATAATAAAAATATATATTAAAAATTTGATTATTTCAATATTTGATAAATACAATTTTATAATATATTTAAGTAAATAAATATTTTTGTATATATGGATGGCAGATAAGTGGGACCATTTCGGGGATTTGAATTGGTGATGTTATAGGAAATGCCATCGAGGGTCAATCCAAAGTCTTGTCAATTCAAAAATCCATAAACAATACACTATTAAATATATATATTTATATTAATATAATTCTTGATTTTTTATTTTTTAAATTTAAATGATTTAAAATTTATTTATTTAATACAATTTTTTTTAAATAACCCATTATTATTTTGAAATAAAAAATATAAGAATAATTTTTTAAAATAAAAATAGATTCAAAATATTCATAAAATAAATAGTTTAAAAATAAAATTAGATTCAAAATATTCATAAACTTAGAGCCTTAAAGAAAGTTAAAGTTCAGTTCCCGATAAAGAAGCTGTTCGCTGTGAGGACCAGGGCGAAGCCCTGTAGGTCACGACATCTTCGGGTCCGTGGCAGCTGGATTAATATTCTTTTATGGGTAAGCGTAGGCCCATTGTGGCATTTTTTCAGAAAATCATTGATACGTAGTCTCCTGTGGGAGAAGCGAGCGGACAGCACGCCTCTTTGCCATTCAATCAGTGTACTCTAAACCGCTAAAATGATTGTCATATCAGTTTATTTCAGCGGTACAATTGATGGTTTTGGAAATATGTGAGCGTAGGTGCTTGGAAATAGTAACTACAACTTCTCTGATACAGTTGGCAAAGAATATTTCAGGGATACAATCGATGGCCTTGGAAATATGTTAGCTTAGGTGCTTGGAAATGCTAACTTCAACTTCTCCGACAAATTTGGCAAATAGGTTACTTCTTGGAAGCTGCAGCAGTACCTTTTATCGGAAACAACCACCAATTAAGTCCGTGCATACCAAATTTCTTCAAGGTAACGAGGGTTTTCTACATCTTTTCTCGGTCTCGTTGGACCATAGCTTCATCATAAAACCGCTCCTGCAAGTTGAAATTATCTGTAATTTTCAACTTTTTGTCATGTTCGGTTTTTGAAGTTTTCTTTAAACATTCAGCAATCTCTCGCATTTTAGGTTTTAATTTCTCTTTCTCATTGTAGTTTTAATTTCTCTTTCTGATAGGTTTTATCTTGATTTTGTTTTTTTAAATGGTTTGTGGACACTGTCTGCTAAGCACTGTACGATACATACTTCCTTGCATGAAAGAGACTTGCCGGCCCAGATGCCAGGCTACGAGGGTATTTATTTGGCGAAATTCCCTCAAGATTTGCACCCAGTCTCAGATCTCTGTATGACTGCGCGCCATTCAATTGGGGCAGATCACAAAAGGGAACCTGGTGGATGGTTTAACACTCTGTAACGTTAACAGTCAACCAAGGCCATTCTGGCTGCTCATTTATCTTTAGTTGAATGATAATCTAATACCTATTTGTCTCAATCTCTCCATTCTCTAAATCTTTTTATCCCTATTTTGGTTGAGAAGATCCACACAGCGAGTTAGTGTTACGTTTGAATTTTTTTTTTCGCCCGTGTTTGTGCATAGCTACAACTCTACATACGGTTCTGTTGGTTGAGTTTTACCAATGACATAGATACCACGGGGAATGCTCTGATCTCGCATTTTCAATAAGAGCCCTTATCCACAGCTAGTTGTTGCTCTTGAATTCTGGACTGCCCTCCTGAATGCCAAAAATCACATCTCCTGCATGCATAATTCAACCCCAAATGACTTTCTCCTCTCGTGAGATGAACTCTCTTTTACAATATTATGCATTGCTTTATTGCTTTCAATATAAAATTAGTTTTCATCTTTTACACCTTATGACTTTGATTTTACCATTTATTTATTATTATTATTTTTTATCATTTGAACCTCACAGAAAGTTTAAAATTTAATTGCAGGTGATGGGTAACAAGCTGTCAAGGAGGCGTTCTCAGCAACGTGCACCCTCATATCGATCTAACAGGCATCTGGTTCCTGAAAGGTTACGCCAGCCTCAACAACAGATGGCACCCACGCAACCGTTGTCACTCAAAGAGAAATATGCGTTCATCCCAGATCAGTATGAAACCGTTGATCAGGTCAGTGTTCACTCTTTGCAACCTTATGGATTCCAACAGAACCTTGTTATATAACTGTGGAATTGGGTAATATGGCATCTCTGAGTTATTTTGGATTTGTTGGATAGAAAGCAATGCCTTTTTCTGTACTAGAAGTAATAGTAATTGTACTGTAAGTTATTGAATGCTACACTTTTCATCTTCACACAAGAAAAATACAGTTGTACTCACGCTGTTCCGCTCGTGTAACGTTTACAGTGTTTTAGCATCAAAAGAAAAAAGAAAAAGAGATTACTGTTTTTTTTCTAGTTAAGACTAACCTAAGTAGAAAAAGAGATTACTGTTTTTTTTCTAGTTAAGACTAACCTAAGTACCCAGGGGGATTTGAACCGGTGACCTATTGCACGGGGATTTGAACTGGTGACTTATCGCAAGGAGTGCTTTAACAGCGCACCCATTCACCGTCAATCCAAAGCCCCATGGGCGAAAAAGAGATTACTGTTATTGTAACGTAGTTGATAATATTTGCTTAGTTGATATATTGTCTTCAAAGAAAATTCTCTCATAGGCTCATATTTATTACAATCTGATTGTCACAAATGGCAAAAGGCATTCCAAGGATTTTAAGGTGAAAACCCAAAGGGTTGTAGAAGAGTGGAGCGAATGAAGAAGGGGCGTGTGATATCTGCTGTACGGTACTTAAGCTTTCCGCCATTAACCTGGGCAACAATAGTTTTAAGTTTTAATATTAGTAGGATTCTGAGCACAAACAGTTAAGTTGGCATAATTTTAGAGTTCCTGGTTACAATGTGGATTATAGAGCTGTTGAAGAGTGGGTTAATCTTATCAGCAACATATTGCAAGGATTCTTACAATTTTTGGTAGCAATCTACTTAGTGGTTAGTTAAATTTTTAGCAGTAAGGCCTGCAGATTTTGTAAAGATGACAAAAGGATGGACATTATAAATTGGATCAGCAATGCGAGTGTATACCCAAAATGCAATATGCTTGTACACGAAGATCACCATATCCAAGAGCCAAAGAATGGGCACACTAGAGCGTCTGTCCCACATAAGCAAGGATCACTATCATGTCCACTTTGGCTTCAAGTAGAAGAAAATCTATATCTGGACACATGAAAACTATGAAGTTGATTGATATGACATAGGATGAGTTTCCCAAAGTATATATTGACACATGGTAATGTATACTTATGAATGTGGATGTAGTTGCACAATTGTAGAAACGAACTTGATACAAGTAAAATGGGATAAATGGGATATAGGTAGGGACGATGGGACAAGATAATGCTCCTAGGTAGGTAAACTAATGAGATGAACATGCTTTGTACAATTTTGTTATTTCAATCAGTTTATTTATAACATTTTAGCTCCTTTCATCCATGGCATACCAAGTTTAGTTGATTAGTATGTAGATTGAGCATACCCCCTTAAAGCTTAAGAATAACAAGCATCATTGTTCTACAACAACTCATCAGAAATCTTGTTTATCCATAATCATAAGTCTATGGGTAAAACAACTCATATCGTAATATGTGGAAAATAAAGATTGTAAAAACCTATGTAGAATACCCTATCATGTAGTTACATTTAGTATGTTATTGTTTTTTTCTAAGTAATACTAAACTATTATATTACAGCAAGAGCAGAGTTACATTGTGAAAATTACAACGGGGCCGCGGCCCTGTAAAATTTGTCCGTGGACAGACAGTAGACACTTGAGAATTCTTGCCAGAATTGCATAGGACACATGGACAGAGGACACATGGATAAAGACTTAGGGCCACATTCATGCAGCTGACACATGGACATAAACACTTGCAGAACATCGACACAGAACAGAGATAACATAAAACCGACACAATTACATAGAGACAGAGTGACAGACTCATATATAACCGCATAGGAAGCAGACTGAGAAAAATTCTTGCTGTAGAACCTGGAGTGCGAGCTGGGCATGTCAATCTTCGTCAGTGGTCTGCGGCTCATCTTCTGCCTTGCAGCGTGGAGGCTGTAGGATAGCCTTGCCAAGGTTGCGCGCTCCACGGTCGCTTGGGCCAGCGCCTGAGTCACCAACAGGCTCTCTCAGGCTCGCTCCCGGGTCATGTAAGGGCCGCATCATCTCAACAGCAGGGAATTCCATATCCACCATGGGAACGATCCCAGGAACACGCGGAGGGTTGGCCCGAGGGTTGTCGTCCTCATCTTCCCAGGGATTGCTACAATGCTCAACAGAGACAGTCACAAAGAAAGTAGAATTGGCTAAGGTGCAGGGGAGGCGGTATCTCACCATTGGGTGTTCCGTGTGCCCACAATCCATGCGCGCAGGAGGTTCCCCCAATCTGCCTCTGCCCGGGGGCCTACCCCTTGGCCTTCTGCATTCAGAGGTTTCCTCAATTGAGGAAGAAGTCGAGGGGGCTCTGCCACTATATCCACCCCTGCCGCCGCTGCCTCTTCCCCGAGTGCGATGCATGCTGGTCTTATGAGCAGAGCGCTCAATTCCACAGTGAAACAGTGTTGTCGGCCTAGAAATACTGCCAGACCAGGTCTGAGTTTCCCAATTGCCGAGAGCAGTGGCAGCAGAGCCTTGACCCTCTTTCTTAATGTTTGATTGAGAGCTGAGACTCTGTGCCTCCACACCTTCTAACGAAGCCAGAACAGGACCTAACAATGGACACGGATACGAGCTGAAGCTCTGAGTCCCCTCACCTTCTAACGAAGCCAGAGCAGGAGCTAACGAAAGACGCATACAGAGAGGCGTTACCAAATTCTCAGAGGCGCAATTGGCATGCTTGTGAGCTTGCCAATTGCCCCACTCTTCCGCAGCAACACACCCACATTCACAATCAAAGTTCAGAACCTCCGTCACCTCCGGCGAGAACGAAACAGTTGCAGGAAGGAATGGCGGAAGAATGTCTGGGAGAATGCTGTTATGAAGCGCCATGATGCGCTTCTCAAGACTCGCCTTGAATGTCGACAGGACTCCTCTGTCAACCTTCTTTACTCCCCTCCTTAAATGCTGCAGGGTGGTGGAATGAATGCGTGTCCTTCCGTCATGCTTGGCTCGTCCGGGCGGACACCTGCCCTTTGGACGAGCCTTGTGTGCCACATGTCTAGCGATCACCCGCATCCGGGGATTTAGTATGTTATTGTTAATAAGTCTATGCTAATAGAATTAAAAATACTTAATCAAACATATAGAAATAACACAAAAGACACCTTAGGAAACTCAATTTGGGAAACCAACAACTTCCAAATTGCTAGCTTGCTCTAGTTATTATTAATGGTGTTTTTTTTATAGTGACAAGGCTCTTTGGCCTACAAAAGCTCAAGGTAAATACAAACAATACAATATTCCACATACCAATACCTTGACCTCCTTCTAGTCATTCTCTCAATATTTTACAAATTGTGTAGTACGGCGATAGCTTGACTTGTGTGCTATTTTTTTGTTTCCTTCATTTACCTTCTATTGCAACCTCCTTTTATCTCTCCTCCGTTGAACCTCTTTTCCATAGCTCCATCTTTCTCCTTGTGCCTCTGGGCAGGTGGAAGGCTAATAGCAGCAAGAAATCGTTCCAAACCATATCCTCAACAAGTAGAGTTATAGTTTTCCTCCTTTTCTCACTCTTAGTTTGTTTAGTGACTAGGAAAAACCACCTCCCAAATCTTCTGTGGATGTGTTGGATTTATAGTGCAAGAGACAGTAATTTTGTCTTTTCTTGCTTGGCACATGGCAACCTCCTATTGGCTGTGGAATCATTCAAGCCCCCTTTGCAACTTTTTGGGCCTTTTCATCCTTGCCACATGTTGCTTGGTCATTAGTGGTAGGCGCCCCTATTAGTCCTTGTGGGGTTCCTATTTCCTTTGCATATGGTCTCCTGGCCTCAATTGGTTGGGGTAACTACACGAAGCCCTTGGTACAAAGGATATCTTGTAGTACGTTGTATAGTCTCTCCTAATGGCGAGTGGGGATGATCCCAATGGAACACTCAATACTAGTGTATAGCCTCCATTATGTCTAGTGATACTGGAGTGTTACCCCAAGTGTTGTTTGGGGTGATTTATGTGATCTATTGCAACCTCCTTTCATCTCTCCTCCGTTGAACCTCTTTTCCATAGCTCCATGCTACCTTTCTCCTTGTGCCTCCGGGCAGGTGGAAGGCCAATAGCAACAAGAAATCGTTCCAAACCATATCCTCAACAAGCAGAGTTATAGTTTTCCTCCTTTTCTCACTCTTAGGTTGTTTAGTGACTAGGAAAAACCACCTCCCAAATCTTCTGTGGATGTGTTGGATTTATAGTGCAAGAGAGTAATTTTGTCTTTTCTTGCTTGGCACATGGCAACCTCCTATTGGCTGTGGAATTATTCAAGCCCCCTTTGCAACTTTTTGGGCCTTTTCATCCTTGCCACATGTTGCTTGGTCATTAGTGGTAGGCGCTCCTATTAGTCCTTGTGGGGTTCCTATTTCCTTGCATATGGTCTCCTGGCCTCAATTGGTTGGGATAACTACACGAAGCCCTTGGTACAAAGGATATCTTGTAGTATGTTGTATAGTCTCTCCTAATGGTGAGTGGGGATGATCCCAATGGAACCCTCAATACTAGTGTATAGCCTCAATTATGTCTAGTGATACTGGATTGTTACCCCAAGTGTTGTCTGGGGTGATTTATGTGATCTATTGCAACCTCCTTTCATCTCTCCTCCGTTGAACCTCTTTTCCATAGCTCCATGCTACCTTTCTCCTTGTGCCTCCGGGTAGGTGGAAGGCCAATAGCAGCAAGAAATCGTTCCAAGCCATATTCTCAACAAGCAGAGTTATAGTTTTCCTCCTTTTCTCACTCTTAGGTTGTTTAGTGACTAGGAAAAACCACCTCCCAAATTTTCTGTGGATGTGTCGGATTTATAGTGCAAGAGACAGTAATTTTGTCTTTTCTTGCTTGGCACATGGCAACCTACCATTGGCTGTGGAATCATTCAAGCCCCCTTTGCAACTTTTTGGGCCTTTTCATCCTTGCCATATGTTGCTTGGTCATTAGTGGTAGGCGCTCCTATTAGTCCTTGTGGGGTTCCTATTTCCTTTGCATATGGTCTCCTGGCCTCAATTGGTTGGGGTAACTACACGAAGCCCTTGGTACAAAGGATATCTTGTAGTACGTTGTATAGTCTCTCCTAATGGCGAGTGGTGATGATCCCAATGGAACCCTCAATACTAGTGTATAGCCTCCATTATGTCTAGTGATACTGGAGTGTTACCCCATGTGTTGTTTGGGGTGATTTATTTGGAAATTTTGGTACTAAAGTGTAGCCTCTAGCACCATTGGTTGCATAAGGGGACTACCACACCTTATAACTCATTTATTCACTATTTGGTATGTGTCCACTATCATTGCTTATCCACCACGTATCCCACTAAACTTCAAGCTCAAATTTATTAAGGGATTTAGCAAGGGTTCTCAAGCACAATATTAACTAGAGAAACCATCTTTTAGCCATTTTGATTCTTCAAGGATCCATTTAGATATGAAGTCTTCAATGGGAGAGTTTTGGTCCCCAAAAGCTTCTAAGAAAAACTGAGAAAACCTACCTGTAGCTTGGTTTCTCTCATACCACTTAAATTTCCTTGGACTTTGTTTATTGAGGCCAAATTGCAAAATTTCTTGCTGTCCTCTTTGAGTCACTGGACCTTCTTTCACATAACTTCCCACTCCAATAACTAGCTCAATGATTTTGGAAGATCCATATCTCATAGGCTTCAACTTCTTGGCTACCCCATGCAAGTATTCTCTGTTGAGATAAAGCTACACTTTGTTCCCATCACAAAATTTGTGCTTGGTCCTATGTTGGTTATGTGTGAGCTTTTGTGCTTCATTGGACTTTTCTTATGCTACTCTCTCATATAAAAATGATGCATGATCTTCTATATGAACTTGCTTTCTTTCTTTAGCCCCTCTTGCTTTTGTCGTATGTTTTTGTTTTGTTGTCCATAAGCAACATGAAAAAGATGAGGGTGGAAAATAACTAAAACTAGGTTGAAAAGGTACTTTTGTGTGGAAGAATGAGTTGCCCTATCGTAAGATTGCTGAGTATAAACTATTTGTCCATCACATGTCTTTGGATGCTTTCTATTATATTCTCTCAACAGTTGAACCAAAGTTTTGTTGGCAATTTCAATCTGCCTGTCAATATGAGGATAATATAGTACTTTAGCTTTGTATCCTTCCTTTCCTATATTATTGTCCAAAACTTTCGTAGAAATTTAGAGGCTTGATAAGATATTGTTGAACTTGAAAAACCAAAATTTACACATACATTTGCAAATAACAACTTAGATGCTTCATGTTTTGAGATGGTCTTCATACAAGGAATAAGGACAAACTACTTGTTGAATCAATCCACAACCAAAAATAGGTTGACATGGCCTCTCCTTGAGATAGGCAAACCTCCAACAAAATCCATAGAAATATTTTCCCAAGGTTACTTGGTATTGGTAATGTTATGTACAATCCAAGCCTCTCATTATGGATTAGCAATGCCACAAAGATCACAACCTCTAATAAACTTGGAAACTTGTTCTTGCGTCTTAGGCTAGTAAACATATCTTTGTATATTTTCAATGGTCTTCCTAACACCAAAATGGCCAACAATTGAAGTATGTCCTTTCAACATCAATTAAATTCTCCTTCCTTGTGGTGTACAATGTACACAACTTGCCTAGCTTGCATCCACCCTACAATTTTCACTTAACAATTCATGTGTGAAGGTCCCAAGCTACTTGATAATGCCACAATAATTCTTTCCTTAGGTTGCCTCAATCACACATCAACTAATTTTTTTGTCACACCTTCCTTATATTTGATAAGCAGGTGGAATTGTTGCAAAAATCCCATCCATTTACAATGTCTTGCATATTGCTTTTTGCTTTGGCTTTGCAAGTGTTGCAATGGTTGGTGGTTAATGTGCATTATGGTTTCCGTTCTCGAGATATAGTGTTTTCATTTATTTACAACTTGAACTAGGGCAAAGAGCTCCTTGCCATAAGGAGGGAAGTTTAGCATTGCTCCATGGAGCAACTTTGAATGTAGCAAAATTGGTCTTCGTCCTTGTGTTAACACTGTTCCCATGGCATAGCCACTTGCATTAGTTTTAGTCCCAAAAGGTTCTCACAAATTAGGCATGGCGAAGACTAATGCATGGCCAGTTTTTTGCTTTAGTTCTTCTGAAGATCTCTAATGTTGTTTTCCCTAGCAAAACTCTTCCTTTTTTGTTGTTATGGCATGCAATGGTGCAATGACTATTGAAAGGGTAAAATGACCTTTCCTTAAATATTTGAGTTGCTCCATGAAACTTCCTACTACTAGCATTGGTGGGGGTAGGCCATTCACTTATAGCTTTAACATTGATTGGATCAACCTTCAACGCTCCTCCACCAAATCATATGTCCAAGGTACACCAAGGACTCCTTTCAAAACTCACACTTCTTGATATTTTCTATCAACTATTCCTCCTTAAGTGTCTTAGTACCTAGATGTCAGATGTGCTCTTGCGAAGTATCACTGAAGACCAATATGCCATTTAGATATACAATTACAAAAGAATCTATAAATGGATGTAGCACATCATTCATCAAACACATGGAAGTTGTAAGTGCATTACATAATCTGAAAGGTTTAAACTTTAATTAACAATTTTCATAAAGACCTTGTCTATTCTTGAATGTTATCTTCTAGTTATATTTTTCTTTCTCCTCATTTAGTGATATTTCAATTCAAACATAGTAAAGAACTTAGCTTGTTGCCATTGATCCAACGAGTCTCAATCTTTGGCAAAGGATACTTGTTCTAGTTGGTTGCTTAGTTCAAAGCTTTGTAGTCAATGCAAATCCTTCAACTTCCATCATTCTTGAGTAGTATGAGGATGGGTGACCCACAAGATGAAGTACTAGGATTTATGATTCCCTACTCTAATGTTTGCTGCAATTGTTTCTTCACATCATCTAGCTCCAAAACAAAATATCTATGTAATCCAATTTTAGGTAATGGGGATTCGAGCAACAATTGAATCTTATGTTCAATTTCCCTAGGGCAAATTTTTAGGTTCTTAAAATATTTCCTTGTAGGACTCTATCAATTGTTCTGGTCATTGGTTTTGCTCGCTGTCACATCCTTCCAAGGATGCACTGATCTCCATCTTACCTTCTTCTTATTGCGTCTCTTCTCTCAAGATATAGGATTCTCGTTTGCATTGATTAGCCTCACAGCCTGGTGTACACTTATTGATGAGAGATTTGATTTTCCTTCATGTGCATGGACAACGCCCATCTTTCACAACTCTGTATTGATTAGCCCTTCCTTTAAAGATAACATCCCTAAGATACAAATAAGGACTCCCGAAAATTACTCCATAGACATCTAATGGAATGACATATGCTCTACCTCATCAATGATATTAGATATCATTTTTGGGATTCAACTACGTTAAGTCATTCACGTATGACCATTTCCATGAGAGGTAGTCGTAACTGACTAATTTCTCATGATTTTTGAATAGTTCACTTAGCACTCATTGCATCGGGTGATGCTCACAGGGGTGAAGAAGTGGGATTGAAAGTAGTGAAATGAATCACATAGCATCAATTATCACTTCCGAGACTTGCACCCGGTAACCAGGACTTCCTGGGAGGTCACCCATCCTAGATTGCCTCTGGCTCAAGCGTGCTTAACTGTGGAGTTTTCCCCACAACCAAGCCCACTTAGCTTGCTACCTCATTTGCAAAACCTTAGCAAGTATTGTGCCTCATGAGCCATTCAAGTAGAGATCCCTTCACTCTTTTTGAATTTAAGTATGGGGGTTTACGCAGTGCATTATATTAGATATCATTTTTGGGATTCAATTGCGTTAAGTAAGTTATTCACGTATGACCATTTCCATGAGAGGTAGTCGTAACTGACTAATTTCTCATGATTTTTGAATAGTTCACTTAGCACTCATTGCATCGGGTGATGCTCACAGGGGTGAAGAAGTGGGATTGAAACTAGTGAAATGAATCACATAGCATTAATCATCACTTCTGGGGCTTGCACTCGGTAACCAGGACTTCTCGGGAGGTCACCCATCCCAAATCGCCTCTAGCTCAAGTGCGCTTAACTATAGAGTTTTCCCCACAATCAAGCCCACTTAGCTTGCTACTGTTGGAAATATTGAGAGGGGGGGTGAATCAGTATTTCTTTTTCCCACTATTGCTTTACCAGTTAAAACATATATATTCAAAACACAATATGAACAGCAAGAATAAATGCTTTTATTAATATAACTGTGCAGTAAAATAAATACAATATATAGATGGTCACAATCGGCTGCCAAGCTCCAACTTGGACCTTGGTGAGGCTCCAACCTCCAGAGCACCAACTCTATTTTCCCAAGACACCAATCTTGGACTTAAGAGCACCAACTCCCAAGGACTTCAATCCTTCCTGCTTTTGAGGCACTAACCCCAAGGACTCCAATCCAATCTCACTTCTGAGGTACCAGCCTCAAGGACTCCCATCCTTCTCACTTTTAAGGCTCCAACCCCAAGGACTCCAATCCTTCTGCTCTCAGAACTCTTCTTTGCTGAGTTCTGTCTATTTACAGCTTCACTGTAGTCTCCAAACTACAATATCAATGACAACCATGTCTTCTTATGGATGAGTCTTCACAACTCTGCACACTGCCCACGCATAGTCTCCAATAGCCTTTTCTGCTGCTGCTGCCTCTATAACCTCCGCTGCTTCTGCAGCCTCTACAGCCTCTGCTGCTTTTACTACCTCACACTCTGGTTCTTCACCCCCACAACAGCTCCAACAATGTTCAACAGTCGCAACAGTGTTCACTAGCAAATTCAAACAATGCTCCACCACCTCTGCTGCTTCTGCTACCTCATATTCTGGTTTGTTTTCAACAACCATCACACACATGCAGTCCTCTATTTACTGTTTTATGCATACCTGTCTTTGTCCATTCGATTCCTCTTTCTCGCTGGCTCTTCGGCTTCCTTCTCGCCTGCTTCAGCTTCCTCACTTGTTGGCTTGTTTGTCGCTGTAGCTTCCTCTGTCCATTCGTTTTCACAGGACACGTTGAATCAATGAGCAAGGATCGAGTCATCCGTAGAGAACACAAGTTCAAAAACTTGTAACAGCGCTGCTTTGCCAATAATTGTGGGCATACACAGGGATGGCATTTTTTATCGGACAGCCACGTCCTTATCATAATCATAATCGCCATGATTTGGTTTCTCAAGCTATCGGGACTGTTCCTTACAGTATTTTTGCCTCCATACTTAAGAATCGGAGCCACCCTTTTATCACCGCTTTTATGTCTATCGAAAGCTTTCCTTAGGCTATGTGCCTTCTATAAACCTTGGACTTACTTAGAATCAGAGCCACCTTTTTATCGGCGCTTTTAATCACGCATCGGAAGCCACCGCCCAACCGCGTGTTAACTATCGGGCTAAGCTTTAAAGCCCCGCGGAAATGCACATATACAAATATATGGCCAACACTATAAAACCCCGCGGTCACATATATTTTAATACACGGGAAACCCATGTAATTCCGCTCAATATGAACATTCGCGGATTTCAAATCTTATCCGCCCGCCTTTATAATTATCGGCGGGTCCGGATTTCGGCGGTCTCAATAAACTCTTAACTCCAACCTCCGACGCCCTTGCGGACCCGATATGCCGATTACATCCCTTCCTAAAATGACTTCGGGTCCGGGATGTCGGGGTTTTCGCGGCCTCTTGCGATGCGATAGTTCTGCGGACCCGACGACCCTCTATACTCTGCTTCTTAATGATTTCGGGTCCGGCTTTTCGGCAGGTTCGCATCGGCAGTTTTGTAATACAAAGGGTCTGCGGACCCGACGCTCCTTTAGGTTCTGTTTTATAATATTTCGGCTCCAATTATCGGCGATGTCACATATCGCTTCCTCCGAAATGATACAAGTCCTCCGCGGACCCGATATGCTTTCTATTTTGCTTGATAAGAGTTTCGGCTCCGGGTCCTTCGGCGATTTCGCTGATCGCTACCTCCGAAATGATACAAGTCCTCCGCGGACCCGATATGCTTTCTATTTTGCTTGATAAGAGTTTCGGCTCCGGGTCCTTCGGCGATTTCGCTGATCGCTACCTCCGAAATGATACAAGTCCTCCGCGGACCCGATATGCTTTCTATTTTGCTTGATAAGAGTTTCGGCTCCGGATTTCGCTGATGCGATAAGGATTCTCTGCTCCGCGGACCCGATATGCTTTCTATTTTGCTTGATAAGAGTTTCGGCTCCGGATTTCGGAGCTTGCACCTTGAACAGTTCCGACGACTCCAAGGGACTTTCGCCGATGCGATAAGGATTCTCTGCTCCTCTGCGATTTCTTCTGGACCGTTGATCTGGCAGATCAAACGGCTCCTATGTATTCTCCCGCTTTGATGAAAGTTTGGCTTTAAACACAACTATATATATATGAAGTATTGTCTTCGATATGGCTCCTCTGCTCTGACACTCCTTCGATATGGCATATATATATGCTCTGTTCCATTTGCTCCTGTAGCTCTGCTAACTCTGTCTGCTCCATTGCTCCTCTTCTTTGGCATATATGTATGGTCTATAAGTATGGCTCCGATAGCTCCTCCGATGGCTCCTCTTGCTCCTGTAGCTCCTCCGATGGCTCTGTGTGCACCTCCTCTTTGGCATATACCGATGGCTCTATATATATTGCTCCTCTTGGCTCCTCTTGCTCCATCTGCTCCTCTCGGTCCATTTGCTCCATTTGCTTCGATATGCCTGTTTTACAGGCAGCGTTCCTCTTGCTTTGACATGGCTCTCCGATGGCTTGGTGGCTCTGTCTGCTCCTCTCGTCTCCATCTACTCCTCTTGGCTTGGCAGTGTCTTTCAAAGACCACCTCCTTGCATATATGTCTGTTTCCGCATATATATATATATATATATATATGGCTCGGCTATCCTGATGGCCTTTGCTCCTGTCTCTTCATGAATCTGCTTTGCATCCCCTTGGCTTCATGTCATCCTCTAGTATCCAGAATATTGCCATATTGACATCAATGACAACCTAGTTCAACAGCTACCCCATTTGCAAAGCCTTAGCAAGTATTGTGCCTCATGAACCATTCAAGTAGAGATCCCTTCGCTCTTTTTGAATTTGAGTATGGGGGTTTACGCAGTGCATTATATTAGATATCATTTTTGGGATTCAACTGCGTTAAGTAAGTCATTCATGTATGACCATTTCCATGAGAGGTAGTCGTAACTGACTAATTTCTCATGATTTTTGAATAGTTCACTCAACACTCATTGCCTTGGGTGATGCTCACAGGGGTGAAGAAGTGGGATTAAAACTAGTGAAATGAATCACATAGTGTCAATCATCACTTCCGGGGTTTGCACTCGGTAACCAGGACTTCCCTGGAGGTCACCCATCCCAGATCGTCTCTAGCTCAAGCATGCTTAAATGTGGAGTTTTCCCCACAGTCAAGCCCACTTAACTTGCTACCCCTTGCAAAACCTTAGCAAGTATGGTGCCTTGTGAACCATTCAAGTAGAGCTCCCTTTACTCTTTTTGAATTTAAGTATGGGGTTTTACGCAGTGCATTATATTAGATATCATTCTTGGGATTCAACTGCGTTAAGTAAGTCATTCACGTATGACCATTTCCATGAGAGGTAGTCATAACTGACTAATTTCTCATGATTTTTGAATAGTTCACTTAGCACCCATTGCATCGGGTGATCAACCATTCCAGGACCGTATATTGTTGAAAAATTAGATCAAATGCCAACACTGGAAGTAAACATTAAAGAGGTAAATCATCTCTTCTCTTTTCTTCCATCAAGGGCCATCATTTGCAGATTTAATGGGTTTTGGCCAAGGTCAAAGGAACTACATCAATGGATTTTTATAGCATGGACCAAAAACTATGACATTTATATTTGTTCCAAAGGTTTTTTTGTGGTACAGTTTGATTCCTAGGAAGATCTAGAGAAAGTCTTGCAGGAAGGGCTTTGGTTTTGGGGAAGAGCAGGACTCTTCATCACTCCATGGTTTCCGGAGTTTGATTCTTCAAAAATGGTGGTAACAAAGATGCCAGTTTGGGTAAGGTTGCTAAACCTTCCTCTTTCATTTTGGCATCACAACATACTAGAGGACACTGGAAATACTTGGGTACTTCAAAAAAACAGACAATGAAAGAATGCAACAAGGATTATTTACCTTTGCTCGTATATGTGTAGAAATAGACTTAAGCAAAGGTCTACTTGACCGCATTTTGCTAAAACATAGATCCTTTCAATGGATCCAAACTTTGGATTATGATAATACGACCTTTTGGATGTCGTACATGCTTTTAAACATGACATTTATAGGATTCTTATACACAGGGTAAAAAAAACCCAAAAGGAAAAAGGGGCAGGCCCAGAAAACAAAAGGCTGGTAGCTTCTTGATCCCACTTTTTTGGAGGATGAAGAAGTGGAAATCAAGGAGGATGCTCCACTACAAGATGCCATGAACACTCATAATCCCAATGAACATGCACACTCCATCCAGAATGTACAATAAACAAAACCAATCCATGCATCTAAAGACGTTGGAACTATGGCGCTCAAAGATGATGGGTTGGTGGGAAGAAGCAGTCCATGTATCAGAAAGTTCGGAGTCTAATAAAGAACATCCGTTTGTGGTGACTGTGTTTGAGTTGGCACTTATTCCTGTTGACTCACCTATAGGGGTTTGGCAGAAGGTTCAAAGAAAGGAAAGAAAGAGAAGCTAAGTGACTATTATAACGCTAAACTTTTCTTTTGCATTTTTTTAGTTTTAAAGTCGAGAGGTTGTTATTTGTTTTCGCAAGAGTCTGGTCTTGCATATCTCGAATGCTTTCAAGCCTCTGCAAAATGTAATTTTGTTCCTAATGAAATTACAATTTTTTTCGAAGGAAAGAAAAGAAAAGAAAATATAAAAAACAATATATAAAAATATAGGTTAGGTATTAATGAAATAGATGCAAATAATAAATACTAAGGTATAGTCAAATTCTAATAGAATGGATGTATTAATGATTAATGTAATATATCAATGTCTATATAAGATGATATAATATAATAATAGGAAAATAAAAAAAATGAAAAATAGGGGAGAAGAAATAGAAAAAGGAAGGAGCAAGAAGATGAAATATGAAGGGAAGAGGGGGGGAAGGGAGAAGGAAGGAAGGGAAAGAACATGTTGAAGAATGTAAGTATGGTTGGTCTTCATAATCCTTGATGTATTTATAATACCATGTAAAAACATGAAAGAAAATTAAATATTAAATTAGAAGAAAGAAAATTAAAAGAAAGAGGAAATATGAAGGGAAGAGGGGGGAAAAAGGGAGAAGGAAGGAAGGGAAAGAACAACGTGGTGAAGAATGTAACTATGGTCGGTCTTCATAATCCTTGATGTATTTATAATACTATGTAAAAACATGAAAGAAAATTAAATTTTAAATTAGAAGAAAGAAAATTAAAAGAAAGGAAATCAACAAAACCACCTAAAATTAAAATCCTTGAAAATAGCTCATACCGTAAATAACATATTTACCATAATTTACTACCTACCATAATTTAATCAAGTATTTGCATAAAAGATGGGATAAGGAACAAGATGTAAATAATATACTTACTAGGAGTTACTACCCACCATTATTTACGTGTTCTTCAACACTTTAACAAATATTCGTAGGCTTACTAGAATTTAATTTACAAAGTGACGTGATCTAATTTACAAAGAGACATGTCTCTTGGGTATCTTGAGTATAAAATACACTTGAAACTTTTCATTTTATACATTCACTTATCACTCACATATCTCTCTCTCTTACACACGTGATCTCACATATCCTAAGTTTTCAACATTGTGATCTCTACTTTCCTTTCATGGTTATTGGTTGAATTTCTAAAGTGTGATTGCTTGATGAAGATAAAAGAACCATAATATATATTCACAAGTAATTACCATAGTTTAGAAATAGTGCTTGTATCCATTGCTCTCTATTTTTCAACGCAACGAAGTGCCAAATAGGAAAGGACAAAAGAACGGAAGAAAGGAGACAAGAAAAAGAGACTAGAAGAAGAGAAGTAGGGAATAAGGAAAAGAAGAAAGGATAAACAAAAGGGAAGGACAAGACAAAAGGAGGAAAGAAAAAAAGGGAGCAACCTAGTCAAAATTTACCTTGTTCTCTTGCGTTGAATAAGATGGAGCAATTTTATTGTTGATGTGTCAGAACCCATATCTAGGTCCATCATTAGGATGAGCAGTCAAATGATAAAAGAGCAACAAACCATGATAAAAATAAAACTAGAGGAGACAACTCAAAGCAAGAAAACCAAAAAATATCTACAAGAGAAACCCTAACGAAGCAAAAACACAAAACCTAAAGGGAAAAGGCCAACCCTAAAAAATGCAAAGGAGACAAGACCTAGAACTAAATAATAGAAAAACATTGCCAGATAAGAATCATTAAAATGAATGATGATGATTAATGAACCATATTTAGTGATATAAAATAAAAAATATTAGTACTACATATGATGGAGAGATAATATTATATTAGGGCTATACTATTAATAATAATCATAATAATAAAATTATATACAAATTTTCAAGTTTCAGTTCCCAATAGAGGGAGTATTAATTGTGTGGAAAAATGCCACAACATTAAACTAAGTATGGGAGAATATAATTTGGAAAACCCCCATTGTATGCCATTCCAATTGGAGGTGTAGATGTTGTTCTAGGGATTCAATAACTGAGAATATTGGGTACAATCTCTACAAACTATAATGACTTGTTCATGAGATTTGAATTGGAAGGAATTCGATTTTGTGCTCAAATGGTTAAAATCTAGAACTTCTCATGTCATTAGTTGTCATAGAATGAAAAAGCTCTTGAAAAGTGGTAGCAACGGAGTTGTGGTTAAATTGTATTCTATGGAAGTTAAATAGGGAGATGAAAATATTCCCAAGGAATTAAAATGCACCTTGGAAAAGCACTATAGGGTCTTCCAAGAAATTCCCAAAGGTCTACCTCCATCTAGAGATCATGAACATCAAATTGAATTAATACCTAGAAGTACTCCTCCTAATAAAAGGCCTTATAGATATCCTCATCAAAAAAAGGGGAGATTGAGAAAATGGTACAAGACATGCTAGATTTAGGTATTATTCAACATAGTAGGAGTTCATTTTTAGCTCCAATAATGATGGTGAGAAAAAAAGATAATTCTTGGAGGATGTGTCTTGATTATAGAGATCTAAACAAAATCACCATTAAGGATAAATTCCCTATCCCAAATATTGATGAGCTTGATGGAGTGACTTATTTTACAAAGATTGATCTTAAATCAGGATACCACCAAATCACATCGAGGAAAAAAACATTCCCAAAACATCCTTTAGAACACATGAAGGGCACTATGGGTTATTGGTCATGCCTTTGGGGTTGACTAATGCTCCTACTTTTCAAAGCTTTATGAACAAGATTTTTCGACCCCGTCGTAGAAATTTTGTGTTGGTTTTCTTTGATTATATTCTTATCTATAGCAAATGAATGGAAAAGGACATTAAATATGTGGATAAAGTTCTACAAATTCTTGAGAACAATCAATTATATGTAAAAAGATCCAAATGTGTTCTTAGGAAACAAGAAGTAGAGTATTTGGGTCATATTGTTTAAAAGGAAGGAGTTAAGGTGGACCCTTAAAAGATCCAAGCTATTACAAAATTGGCTATTTCTAAGAACATTGAGAATCTTATAGGATTTTTGGGATTTATAGGATATCATCGTAAATTTTAAGCATTATGCATGCATTGGAGGCTCACTCACATCTCTCTTGAAGGAAAATTCATTTGTATGGGATGACGAGGTTACTTTGGATTTCTTTCCTTTAAAGGATACCATGCCTTCACCAATATTGGCAACACTTGATTTTGGGAAAACATTCATAGTAGAATGTGATGCATCAAGACAAGGAATTGGAGTAGTGTTGATGCAAGAAGGGAGACCATTGGCTTTTGAAAGCAAACAATTCAAGGGAAAAGATTTGGTGAAATCAACATATGAAAAAGAAATGGAAGCAATTCTACATGCAATAAAAAATGATGACAATATCTCATTGGGAGACACTTTAAAGTCAAGATAGACCATGATAGCCTAAAGTACTTTTTTGGAGCAAAGATTGTCATCAGAAGATCAACAAAAATGGGTAGCAAAAATGCAGTGTTTGATTTTGAAATAATCTACAAGAAGGGGAAGGACAATGTGGTAGCAGATGCTCTTTCTAGAATAGAAGCAACCTCAAGTTTATATTCTATTACATCTTCTATTCCAATATGGTTGGAAGAAGTTTACCATGAATGGAAAAATGACAATAGTACTAAACAAAAAATACAATGTATAAATGAAGGAATGAACTTTATGGAACATTGGGAGTGGAAAGGAGATATAATTTGGTACAATGGTAAAATATTTTTATGCCCTCAATCAAAGTTGAAGCAACAAATATTAAGGGAATCCTATGACTCTCCAATGGTAGGACATGCAGGGTTCATTTTTTGTTAATTAATTTTTTTGGAAGGAATAAAGAAAGGTACTAAAAATTTTGTAAGCAAATGCCAGGGTTTCCAAATAAATAAAGGAGAGAGTTAAATCTCTAGGGTTACTCAACCATTACACATACCTAATCAAAGATGGCAAGAGATATCATTTGAGTTCATTACAAGGTTACTAAAGTAAAATTTTGTTGTCCTAGGGGGGTATCTTACAATGGTATCAGAGCATGGTCTTAGACAACTGTGGTTTAAAGAGTAGTATATATCAGTATTTGATGCATTCTAGAAGACCATAAATACATCACCTACAAGAGAACCTACCAAGTCAGAGCATGATTTTGGCCAGCTGTGGGTCTAAATCAAGGTGATATCGAGAATAAAATTCCAAGATTGGAATAGAAAGGCTAAAGGTAACAAGGAAAAATGTTTCCAAGCCAAGAAGAACTATTTGCCCAAAAATTTGAAGATTATAGCGAAACCATTGCAAAGATGATAAAGCACATGGAAGCATGGGTATCATCAAAGGCAACAAAGGAAAAAAGGAATCACAGATCCAAAAATGAAAAAGTAGCTAAGGACCATGAACCAAGGA
Organism: Pinus tabuliformis; assembly: GCA_031772625.1. Taxonomy (NCBI): domain Eukaryota; kingdom Viridiplantae; phylum Streptophyta; class Pinopsida; order Pinales; family Pinaceae; genus Pinus; species Pinus tabuliformis. The sequence goes on from CM062817.1 coordinate 562,555,137, forward strand.
TTGAAGGGAGCCCAAAGGAGAATAATAGTTCCAATAAAGATAGGAGAAAGGTATTATCTCATACATAAGAGACAACTCTTGTACTTGAAGGTTAAGGCCATGGCCAAACCTACCAGGACAAAGTGGGAAAAGTCATACCTTGTTATGAAACCAGCTCAAGAAAAGATAGAAAAGAAAGATCAACGCCTTAGAATTCAGCCTCTTCGAGGGGGCAACCTCCTTTACATTACATAAATGAACAATTCTTGGATGATACAAATGACAAAACCTCCTTTCTATATATAGGAGTCTAAGGAGTCACAATATAATCCAGCCGACCTAACAATAATAATATAAAGCCACAAAAATAATAATAGAGGGATTCTATGGGGCACAGAAATAACAATATGTGGGTAATAGGGGCACAACAATATAAATAAGGGGTATAACTACAATGGGGTAATCACTAGTATTATAGGGACCCAACATGCCCCTCTCCTTCAAAAAAGTGTTGTCCTCAACGCTTGAGCAGTTCTGGATACTTCTGCATAAAATTCTCATCCTCCCATGTGGAATCTTCAGCGGATAAGTTCTTCCACTTGATAAGATACTCTGAAATTGATCGATTTCGTAGCTGTCGAGTTCTTGTTTCTGTGACTGCTTCCGGTTCCAATATAATTTTTCCTTCCTCGTCAAGTTCTGGCAATATTGTTTGAACTGGGAGCTTGTCGCCTATAACCTTCTTTAAACATGAAACATGGAAAACTGGGTGCAATCGAGAAGCTGCAGGAAGCTCCAATTTGTATGCCATAGTACCAATCTTTTCCAACACCTTGTACGGACCATAATACTTTGGTGATAATTTATTATCCTTCTTAGCTTGCTTTAGGGACATTTGCTTATATGGTTGTAGCCGTAGGAATACCCAATCACCTACATCAAAACTTCTTTCACTGCGATGTTGATCTGCCTGTTGTTTCATTCTATTTTGTGCCAACACGAGGTTATCCTTTAAGAGTTGGAGGACTTGTTGTTGATGTTCGATGTGATGTTCCACTGCCTGAACCTTGGAATTTTCTCTTAAATATGATGTGATTGATGGTGGTTGATACCCATAAAGTGCCATAAATGGGGTCATTTTTGTTGCTGTATGGAAGGAAGTGTTATACCACCATTCAGCCAGAGGCAACCATTTGACCCATTGTGTCTGTTTATCAGATACAAAGCAACGAAGATATCCTTCCAAACATTTGTTTACTATCTCAGTTTGACCATCAGATTGAGGATGATAAGATGAGCTATGAGCTAACTGAGTACCAAGACAAGAAAATAATTCTGTCCAAAAATTTCCAGTGAAAATGGGATCTCTGTCACTTACAATAATCTTTGGGTTTCCATGTAGCTTTTGAACTGTTTCCATAAATGCAGTAGAAACTGTACTGGCTTTAAATGGATGTGATAATGCACAAAAGTGTGCATACTTGGTAAGTCTGTCAACTACCACCATGATGACACTCTTTCCCTCAGACTTGGGTAAACCTGTGATAAAATCCATTGAAACCTCCTCCCAACGTTGGCTTGGAATGGATAAAGGTTGTAATAGACCCGGTGTCTTAATTGTTTCAACTTTATTTTGTTGGCAAACCAAACATTCCGCCACAAACTTTTGAATATCTGATTTAAGGCCATCCCAAAAAAATTCCTTCTTAACCCTGTGGTAAGTTTTTAAAAATCCTGAGTGCCCTCCTAAGGGAGAAGTGTGCAATTCCATAAGAATCTTTTGTTTTAGCTGGGAATTCTTACAGAGGTATAAGCGATCTTTGTACCATAACGAATCATTTTTCCAGCTAAATGTATCAGAAGTACTGGAATCTTGTTGTAGCTTTCGAATAAGTGCCCACACTTCTTCGTCATTCTTCCATTCCTCCTTTGCTTCGTTTATCCAATCTGGTTGGATAATAGAAATGGCACAAAACAATGCTTCCACATCCTCATCCTTTCTTGAGAGTGCATCTGCCACCACATTTTGCTTCCCTTTTTTGTAGATGATTTCAAAGTCATAACCCAACATCTTTGTGACCCACTTTTGTTGCTCTTCAGAGGATAATCTTTGTTCTAAAAAGTATTTAAGGCTATCATGATCCGTTTTTACCTTGAAGTGTCTTCCCATTAGGTAGGGTCGCCATTTCTTAAGTGCATGGAGTATTGCCAACATTTCCTTCTCATAAATAGCTTTGCTTAAAAACTTTCCCTTGATTGGACGACTTTCAAAAGCAATGGGTCTTTCATCTTGCATTAGAACAACACCAATTCCATTTCCTGAAGCATCACATTCCACAATAAAGGTTTTTGTGAAGTCCGGTGTAGCTAAGACTGGTGCTTGGCACATTGCCTCTTTAAGATGTTTAAAGGCCTTTGTTGCTTCCGGAGTCCATGAAAATGAATCTTTCTTCAATAATGTTGTTAGAGGTGCTGCTATTCTCCCATAATTCTTAACAAACTTGCGATAATACCCTGTCAACCCAAGAAATCCTCGCAGATGCTTTATGGATGTGGGGATTTTCCATTCCTTAATGGCTTTAATTTTGCTAGGGTCTACCTTAACTCCTTCATGAGATACAATATGACCCAAATATTCCACCTCCTGGACTCCAAAGAAACATTTGGATCTTTTTGCATATAATTGTTTCTCCTCCAATAGTTGTAGCACCTTGTCAACATGTTCAACATGATCCTTCCAAGACTTGCTGTAGATTAGTATATCATCAAAAAATACTAACACAAATTTTCTAAGGAATGGTTTGAAAATTGAATTCATCAAACCTTGAAATGTTGAAGGTGCATTGGTAAGGCCAAAAGGCATGACCAAAAATTCATAATGACCCTCATGAGTTCTAAATGCCGTTTTCGGAATGTCTTCAATCTTCATTCTGATTTGATGATATCCCGAACGAAGATCCAACTTGGTGAAGTAAATTGATCCATGCAATTCATCCAGTAATTCATCAATGACAGGAATGGGGAACTTATCTTTAATAGTGAGCTTGTTGAGCTCCCTATAATCTGGACACATGCGCCATGATCCATCCTTCTTGTGCACCAATACTACTGGAGCTGAGAAAGAACTTTGACTCGGTTGAATTATACCAGCCTCTAGCATTTCTGCAACCATACGTTCAATTTCACTTTTTTGGACATATGGATATCTGTACGGCCTGATGTTTGGAGGAACACTTCCTGGAATCAGATGAATAGCATGATCATGATCACGCATAGGTGGGAGACCTTTGGGAGTCTCAAATACCTTGGAATGATTGTCCAGGACTTTTTGGAGATCTGGAGAAATAGATGATTCCAATGTGGAAACATCTAGCGAACATAATTGTGCAATTACACCTCTTTGCTCCTTTTTTAGAAGCTTTGTCATGCCATTAGAGCTGATTATCTTTCCTGGTTTCCCTGCAATACCCCTTAATTCAACTTCCTTTCCTTCCACAGAAAATTTCATGAAAAGTTCTTGAAAATTAAAAGCTATTGTACCCAAGGATTGTAGCCATTGGACTCCTAGTACAACATCAACACCTCCCATTGGAATGGAAAGCATTGGGCTAGTCAATACATATTCTCCCATGGATAGCTTGATATTATGGCACTTTCCAGAACAATTTATTGTTCCTCCATTTGCAATCATCACTTGACACTCTGGTGCTGGATATAGGAAGCAATTCAATTCTTTTGCTACCCTACAATGAATAAAATTGTGGGTGCTTCCTGAATCAATCAACACTATTACCTTTTTCTTCTTGATTTGTCCTTCTATCTTGATGGTTTGAGGAGTGGTAATTCCTGCCAATGCATTACAAGATATGGTCGGATTTATTTGTTCTTCATCTAGGCTTTGTTCCTGGAATATATCCTCTTCTTTTGACCTTTCTTGCTCCTTTTCTTCTTCCTCTTCACAATCTATGTAGAATAATTTCTTCTCAGCACACTTATGACCTTTTGTGTATTTGCTATCACAATTGTAACAAAGCCCTTTTGCTCTTTTTTCTTCCAATTGTTGTGGTGTCAACCTTGTAGGTTGTGGAAGACTATGGGCAACAACACTTCCGTCTTTATAGTTGTGAATGGTATGCTTCCTAGTTGCCATAATTTTGCTTTCCATTTTTCTTGCTAACCTGAATGCCTTCTCTAATGAATCAGGTTCCCAAAGGCGCACATCATGTTGGATATTATCCTTTAAAGACCCTATGAACACATCAATCCTATGCTCCTCTGGAATATCTTTTACCCTTATGTTCAATTTTTGGAACTCCTCAATGTGCTCCATTATTGAACCCTTTTGTTTGAGACTTATCAATTGGCTAAAAAAAGTGTTGCTTTTTGTATCCTCATAATGTGCTATCAATTTTTCCGTAAAAATTGCCCAAGTGATAAATTGTTTACGAGAACAAAGCCATTGATACCATACAAACTGATTTGGTTCCAAATATAAAGTTGCCATACGTACCTTTTGTGTGTTTTGCACATTATTGAGATCGAAGAATTGCTCCATCTGTAATATCCATGTGGCGGGATCCTTGCCATCAAACTTCCTCATATCGATTTTTGGAACATGGTGAGTCTTCAATCCAACATTAGAGTCTATGGAATCATGATTAACATTTCTTTTGTTCTCATCATGAGTTTCCTTTAGTACTCTTTCACCCTTAGTGACCATTTCTTGTAGCAACTTATCCATCTTATCATCCATGCCATCAATTTTAGCGTCTATGCCATTCACCTTAGCTTCCATGCCATCCATCTTAGCTTCTACACCTTTCTTTAAACCGTCCATCTTAGCTTCTACATCTTTCCTTAAACCATCCATTTTAGATTCTGTTGCTTTTTGTGCAAGTGACACTCGTTGCACTTGTTCTTGTAATTTTGATATATCATGTAGCATTTCTTCTTCTTCTTCATGAGTCATGCTAGAGCTTTCAGGCTCCTTACTAGGTGTTTGCATTTTCTTTCCTCGGGGCATCAGTTACCGATAATAATTCTCTAATATGCCCTTTGAATTCCTTCAAAATAAATTTTCAAACCAAGCTTAAGCAAAAATTAAAGAAAATCTACACACCTTTTTTCACTTTGTATGAGCTCGATATTGCCTCCGATGTATCTCTGTACTTTCTAATTATCTAGTTCTGAATTTATGACCTGTAGTAGCCCTCTGTGTCCTCTTTCCAATGCCATAAGTCTGACCCAAATTGGATTCTCCAAGGAAGAGTTATGCGAAATCTCCCACAGTGACTTGATTATAGACTAGTTCAGTAGAGTGAACTTGTACGACGTGCCACGTGTCACTGTTTCAACCTTTGACTATGAAAAATATATAAAAGAAAACTAAAGTCCGTCCTCTTTCTGTACCTTCTTACGAAATTTCAATCCGATGCTCAGAAAGAAAGTTATGACGATTTTCCCCAGGTCACCTGTTTTGAGTGTAATTCAGGAGTCTGCAAAAAGACCAACTTCCTCAGATCATATCTCCGAAAATGTCACGCGAAAAACTTTGAAATTCGGACCCAAGGTTCAGCGCAACTTCGTCTCAAATGGGTTTTTTTTGCGACTTCTGAAACGCCACAGAAAAAAAGTTATAGCGAAAATGCCACGATGACCTGTTTGGAGCAGCGAAACCCTAGAATCCAAAGCTCTGATACCAAATGTTATGAAACCAGCTCAAGAAAAGATAGAAAAGAAAGATCAACGCCTTAGAATTCAGCCTCTTCGAGGGGGCAACCTCCTTTACATTACATAAATGAACAATTCTTGGATGATACAAATGACAAAACCTCCTTTCTATATATAGGAGTCTAAGGAGTCACAATATAATCCAGCCGACCTAACAATAATAATATAAAGCCACAAAAATAATAATAGAGGGATTCTATGGGGCACAGAAATAACAATATGTGGGTAATAGGGGCACAACAATATAAATAAGGGGTATAACTACAATGGGGTAATCACTAGTATTATAGGGACCCAACATACCTGTTGAAGATGATTGCAGCACAAATTTACTCCAATAGGTTGGCACAAGGGTTTGGGATGAAGGAGAGTCAGAAATTGCTACAGAATGTTTGTCATCACTTAGTGAGATTGTTGAGTTAGATGATAAGTACAAGGAAAATCATGAGGCCACTTTTGTTTTGATGACAGTTGATGATGATCCTTTGTTTGGGATCAATGCTGCCCCAGTTCCCAATCCGAAGGTGTACAAAGATGATAACACACAGGTAGTCAGCGGTGCAAACCCAGACCCATCAGTTGATTTCTTTTATGAAGTAGATGTTGCTCATAAGCCTACTTGTGCCCATAACTTGGAAAACCAATTGAAGATGAGTGCAGACAAGATTATGGCAGCCACGAGGCATTATGATGATACACAGACATTGGTGGCAGATTATTGTTGGAGAAGTGTAGTGACACATGACAGTTTGGGAAGAGAGCCTTATGGTGGCAATTTATTGTTGGAGACGTGCAATGACACATGACAGTTTGGGAGGAGAGCCTGCACTTGCAGATTTTCAAATTCTCAGAAAGGCATTGGTAGAGATGAAATCTAACTACTTACACGTCCTTTCAGATGGAGGAAAGAGGAGGAATTTGACAGGCTTACACACGAGCTTGAGACTACTAGGACTCCCTGAAGAGAAAACATAAGGCCCTTTAAGAATTAGTGTTGCAGGTCGAGCAACTTTGTATGGAGTTGAGTTGTGTACATTCTTCTATGGCAACCATCACACAAGAGGATGTTAGGAGCACTTATGATTTGATAGAGGAGCCTGCCTGTGATATTTGAAAACGAGGAGAACCTAGATGAACCGGCTGGAGCAAAGAGGTATGTCCCAGAGGTCTCTGATTATGCATCCATGGGTTGTGGAGATAGGTATATTTCAGACGAGGATACATCCATCTGGGATCCAGGTTCAGTTGACACGAGTGGAGTGGATACTGGAGACCTAGGTTGGCATTGGGATCTAGGTGGGGTTTCCCATCATATACCGGAGATAAGGATGGCTATGGCACGGGTAGGGTGGTTGATCCAAATGATCGAGCGCACACATCCCTTCACATTTCTTTTAGAGTTTCGGTCAACGCTAATGGCAAGTTGGTTTGACAAGGAGATATGCAGATTTTGGGAGATGTCCTGGCACATCGTCCGTGTATGGGGTTGCAATTTGGTTTGCATGCCCTGGCAGGAGTTATTTGGATGGGATGGCATTGGTATGCCACCAAGCAAGGCCTTGTATGGATATGATGTTCTTCTCTTGATGTATTGGAAGCAGAGGCCACTGAGGATTAGCACAGTAGTAACACCCCCATTGGCATGTGAGGAGATTTGCCACTCAGATTTACCAGGGTGGATTAGGAGGGGTGATCCACATCACAGTGGATTCACTAGTGGAGTGACGAGTACATTGGCACATACAGGATACCAGTCAGTATAGGGTGGCATAGTAACAGGCAGCGATACCCAGTGGTGTACAGGGATATGCCACGATGTACTGTGGTATGTAGAGGAGTGCAGAGATACATGGTTGCATGCAGTGATGTATGATGCTGTGTAGTGAGGTATTGGAGTACAGTCTTTGAGAAGATTTCCTGACAGGGACGTTAGGCATACCATTGGGTTTAGCTTACTCAGGATCGATGTGGGGACGAATGAGCATCTCTTGATCATACCCTTAGGGACTCACACACCTACCTCTCTTCCTTATTGCTTACAGTCACAAAGGATTTGGTTGTTGTCCCTTGATGCTCTCATCATGTGTGGTTGGATGCAGGGGGCTCTCTTGAGATAGTTGGATGACACAGAGCATCATGGAAAGGAGAGAGACTTTCCAGTTGAGGCATATGGTCAGTACATGAGATGATGGATACAGGCTTAGGGATGGTGTGATCTACTACTAAGTTAGCATATGTTTTGTTACTCACCACCAATGGGTGACCCCTATAGGAGAAATTTTCTCCTAGATTTGTCTTTAGCTGACATCCAACAACCCCTTGCAGCCACCAGATAGCTTGATGTTCCATTATTCTCTGCCACATGAGCCAACCATTGTGCCCTCGCTCATCTGTTATGATCATATGTTTGAAGGTGGATCTTCCAACCTCAAAGGTATGACTTTTCATTATGTAATTGGGTGTTTATGCTTGCTTTTCTTGGGCACATTTAAACATGAGTTAGTGGGGGGATTTAATGGAAAGAACAAACTTTGACTATACTCTTGTTCCCTTACCTCAACTTGGGGGTTAATCTTAGATACTAGTCCTGTGGGATCTCCTCAATTGGCTATTAGCTTTAGGATTGGCATTACATGGGAAACCCTATTTTTGGTTGCGTGGTCCCACTTCTCGATACCATACATCTCACTTCCCTCCGCTCTTTACTAGCCCTTTGCACATTTCCCCATCTGGGTCCACATTTGTCCATGGGTCCACAAGGTGTTTAGCCTCCCCCTGCCCTTGTCCACACTTTGGGTCAAGCCTGGAATGATACCCTGGTGGTTGATGCAGCTAAACAAAGAAGGATAAAAGCATAGCATGGCAACATACAACATGAAATGTACCACAAAATGCAAAAGATGGCCAGCACATAAAAATTTAGCACGTGGATAAAAGCCAAACATGAGCTCTACCCCTTATCACTATGGCCATCACCTTGGTTCCTGGGTCCCCTATGAGTGCCCCTTGCAAACTAACCCTATTTTTGGTTGCGTGGTCTCACTTCTTGATACCATATATCTCACTCCCCTGTGCTCTTTACTAGCCCTTTTCACATTTCCCCATCTGGGTCCACATTTGTCCATTGGGTCCACAAGGTGTTAGCCTCCCCCTGCCCTTGTCCACACTTTGAGTCGGGCCTGGAACGATGCCCCAGTTGTTGATGCAGCTAAAAAAAGAAAGATAAAAACATAGCATGGCAACATACAACATGAAATGTACCACAAAATGCAAAAGATGGCCGGTACATAAAAATTTAGCACATGGGCAAAAGCCAAACATGAGCTCTACCCCTCATCACTATGGCCATCACCCTGGTTCCTAGGTCCTCTACGAGTGCCCCCTTAGTGGGCGATGGACTGCCCAACCTTAAGGGGGTAATCACTGCTACATCATATACATCATGCTCTCATCCCTTGGAGCCCCGAGTAGTAAAAGGAAGAAAAATCAATAAAAGGAAAAAGGCATATGAAAAGGGGTGGAAAAGCAAAGGTTGGGGTAACTCATGTGACACGACGAGTGCCCCCTTAGTGGGCGATGGACTGCCCAACCTTAAGGGGGTAATCACTGCTACATCATACACATCATGCTCTCATCCCTTGGAGCCCCGAGTAGTAAAAGGAAGAAAAATCAATAAAAGGAAAAAGGCATATGAAAAAGGGTGGAAAAGCAAAGGTTGGGGTAACTCATGTGCCACGATTGCTTCCTCATATGTTCATACACCCAAGGTTTGGGCTTCCGTCATCATAGCTACCCTTGTACCATGGCATGTGGCTTGGAGCTTTCCCTCTTGCCCCCACTTCGTTCCATCATAATTTCACATGATACTTGCCATTTGATGGATGTACCATGGAACTGTCACTCCGTCAGAGGTTGAAACCACCTAATAGGGTCGTTCATTAACCTCTCTTATCAAGCAAGGTAATACTTGTACATTTTAAATCCCATTTGGAAGGGCATGCCACTATGAAGTGTCCACTTCTGCCCTTGATTAGCAAGCTTATTTACTCAATTTCACTAATGATTAATTGCTTTGGAAGGTGAGGACACTCATTCGACCTTATGCAGGATTACAAGTGGGTCTTCATCTTGGACTTGGTCTCCCTATACGAGGTCCAAGCCCTCCAGAGGGTCATAATGGCACTTGTAGGGTGAGGGTTGAGAGCCATGGGCCTCCACCAAAGCAGAGCATTGATTTCCACACCATCGGCCTCTTCTGAGCCACACATTGCGTGTTCGAGCCCCAGTGATACAAAGATGATGATGCAATTGGGCCATGTTGTCCAACCTGCCACACATTGACACCTTACACTTGGCAGCTGATCTAGAACCCAGATGAGGTTTTTTCCTTTTCCGGAGAGACATGGGAGGGTGTGTGTCATCTTCTGGCCTTCACTGATGGAGCGTCGACTTGTTGTAGAGCCATTTGGAGCCCATGAGACCATTACTTGTGCCCCATAGCCACTTGGTAGCAACATATGATTTTTTGATTGGAAATCAATGGGCCACCCTCTTGATCATCATTCATGGAGCCCTCTTCTTCATTATGGCACTTGAGTACCCTTTCAAGCCTTCCAACGACCTTCTTGCCCATTATTTTATCATTTCAACGTCATTTGGAAGGCATAGTTTACACATTTGAGCCATTTGGTGGACTTGTCACCAAAGTTATTGTTTGCACATTGAATTAAATTTAGGGGTTCATTAGGTTGATTCGAACTTGTAGAGGCTCATATAAATAAAGGAGAACCTCATTTGTATTTCATCATCACTTGGATTTCTATCTTTTCTTGAGAAACTCAGACCTGCAATTTTGGATGGATTTTTGGATGTTTGGATGCACTTTGATATTTGGAAATTTCGATATCTATCTTTTCTGGGAGCTTCTTATTGTAGTGTTGATGGATGGATATATTTGCATTGTCTTGTAAGTACAGTTTGATGCTATATTTTACATTGATTAATTTCTAATGAATGGAATGTCATTCCATGATTTTTAATGTGCCCTAGTTAATGCAAAATTGTGAGAACATCAAATTTTTTGGAAGTAGTGGATGCATTACTCATGGACAATGATGAATGAATGTTCCAAGGGGTTAGTCTTGCATATTGCAACCTTGAAACCCCATAAATATTGACAACGAAATATAAAATACTTTTGTAGTTGTGAAGTTGCCTCCTGTAGGGTTAGCAACGCTGCATTAGGTCACCCTGAAGAGCGAAATTATCAAATCTAAGTAATTCTTGGCTCCATTTTTCCCAATAGGGTGGCTCTGGTCTTGAAATCCTTGGTGATCAACGTCTCATTGACAAACCTTTCTTTCTTCACCTCCTCCTCTCTAATTTTCCTCATCCCTCAAGGCTAAGGGAGCCTCTCTAGGGCTTGGTGCGAAATCCTCTAGGAGAGTGCATTTTGAATTATTTCTGGATAGGATTGTTCCTTAGACTCTCCTCTAGGCATCCTCAAGTTCTAAACTTATTTTAATGGTGGAATTTCATTTTATTTGATGCCCTAGTTATCGTACCAAGTGGGAACCCTTGAAGTTGCCCTTCAACTTGGGGATTTCTTGAAGGTTTGTACCTTAGTAGCATATCATTCGAAACCTTTTCTCTTGACTATCTTGACGTTGGATGAACTCGTATCTCGTCAAATACCTCAACCTTAGGTCTTGTATAATATCTCTCTTTCAAGGGGTTTTTCGTGGAAAGCCATCCTAACTTCTCCCAAAGTTCAAACCTCAATTGAGCCTTTCCATTGAATGAGTCATCCTTGCCTCACTTTAAACCCTAGTGTAGCCATATTAATCTCAAGTGAGGGATATTGGGACTCCTCCCATTGGTGAAAATCCGAGAAGAGGAGGGGACATAGGCTGTGGTAACATTGGGCTTTTGTCCCAAATTTTTGTTGTGCCATCTAGCTCTAGCCTATATACTAGTTCTGCTAGTTTGTGCAACAACATGTTCCACCCCTGACTTCACACTTAGAGAGAAGACCTTCAGGGAGCTACATGATACTCTTTTGGTGGGACGTTCCTGGGCATTATATGAGCATGAGGTACAACGAATGGGGCTCCAAGCAGTATTGGGGCACACCATCAGGAAACAAAACGATAGATTTATCTGTGTGATTTGGCAGGATCAGGGCAGTTTAGCATGCACTAGGATGATTATTGATACACGGTTTCCATTTGTTGATTGCATACAGGGATCGAGGGAGAGGCACGAATGGGTTCCAACAACTATCAGTACTATGTATAAGTCAGTAGAGATTGGGAGCTGTGAACTCCCAATATGGTTGTGGGAACTAGGGATCCAGTTGGTTTCTAGATCACTCCACTTCTCGATGAGTAGGGATATGACACCGAGTGATCTAGTTGATTTTGTGATTGACACGTGGAGGATTGCAGAGACCTTCACCATGTGGCAATGTAGATTTTCCCTGTTGTTACTCAGGATCAAGTCTAGTTGTAGATCAATAGACTCTGACCTTGCTTAGATGCCTTAGCAGGACGTGCTTCGGGGTTGTGGATTCAGACCTTACAGATGCTTTGGCATGTGGTTTCAGGCGAGGAGGATTCAATATGAGCATAATGGGCGGTTATTTATGACCAGAGTGGCGCAATGACCCTAGCATTACAGGGCTTGGCAGTTTACCTACCTTTAGGGATGAGCTGAGTTTTATAGGGGGAGATCACTCAGATCTTCCATTGGACCTCAATTTTGCGGAGAGTGTTTCACTTCTCAGTGATTTGTTGATATTTTGGAGCGCCTCACTAGTATGGCAGTGTGATCAGTAGGAGGAGGCCATGGTTAGTTCATGTGGACGAGGACACTTTTCAGTAGGAGTTGGATTGTACTTTCAGGAGTTCACTCTTGAGGTACATGGGATTGGTTTTCTGGTAGAGCAACTGCTCGAGGAGTTGGTCAGAATTTTGCATTATCGAGATGCTCTACTTGTTGACAGTATGCAGAGGGCCTCTGGTGTCTATGCCTTGTTGGGGAGTGAGTGGAGCGAGGAATGCTTCACGATGATCAGGATGGTTTGGGACCCCCAGTATCATGGTATCCATTTGCATTGGGGTAGTATAGTGGTCTAGAGTGGCTTAGTGGCATATTTGGGACCTTGGTCTTAGCTTTAGTTTGGGTCAACCAGGGATGACATTGCTTGAGGACAAGCAATTTTGGGGAGGGAGAACAGTAAGGTCCCCAATTTTTGGATTTCTGCATGATATGGTTAAGGGAGATTTCCAAACCTTGTTTCAGCCAGATCATAGGAGCAGGATTACACCATTGGTGAGCCCAACAGGTTTGGAGGAGTTTTATGGGGCCCAAGTGGGATCACTTATGATATTTTATCATTAGGATCAGTCCCTCACGTTTCGCTCTTGGTTCTGTTGCATTCCAACGATTCACATAAAATGGTGTTATAAATAGGCTTATTTTAATTATTCACACATAAGGTGCTATTTGGGGTTGATTATTTGGAGGAATACCTTAGAGTAATAACTTGTTGGAATTGGGGCGAAAAGATCTACAAGACAGGATGATGAAAAGGGACTTTGGGTGGTCAATGTGATCATGGAGGCGAATTAAGCATTTTCCGTTGTTAGATGTGGCTTTAATTAGTTAATAAAAATCACGTTATTAAATAAAGAAAGAAAAAATGATTTTATTATTTAATTAGAGGGAAAAGGTAACAAAGGTGGCAAAAGAGGCAAATGCATTATAAAAAAGGGAAACGAGGGGGTCTCTCCTCATTTTTGCGTTTTCCCACTTGAAAATTAGAATTTGGAGAGCTCTTGAGAAAGAGTCTAGGGTTTTGGAAACTCTCATTTCTAGTTGCTTGTTTTGATGTTGAAACTATACACCCTAGTTGGTTTTGGAAGGAGATCACTTAAATTCCGACACTGTGCTTCAAGGAGAAGAAGATACTTGCAGAAAGGAGTAAGTTAGTGGCGTTTTAAGTTGATTTTATAGACTGAGTTTTGGTATTCTATATTTTAGACACGCTGGATTCACAATATGCAAGAGGTAGAATTCTACTACTCCATGAAGGCTGAGTTCTGCCATATAGAAGGGGCCGAGTTTATCTATTGTGTTGCTGGTTGAGTTCAGCTGGTTAAGGGGCCAAGTTTCCTTCAGATAAAGGGGCTGAGTGGACTGTTATATACAGTCCCTTCTTGGGTCGAGTTTCTACAATAAAGGGAGTTCGAAATCAACCATTGTTGGGGGCCGAGTTATGTTCAGTATTTGCAGGCTGAGTGCTCTTCTTTCTGTTGGCTGAGTTTATTCCTTTTTGGGGATTGAGCTACAACTCTATTGTGGAGGCCGAGCAGCTGACTTAAAGTGGGCCGAGACCCTTTATTTTATCCTTTTGAGCTGCCTCTTGTGTGTCCATTTAAATTTTTGCAGTTATCTAATATTGCTGCTGTATATTGGGGTGATCTTGGGGCTGTTATCCATCATTTGGGTGAATATCATTGTACTTTTGAGTTGCCTCTTGGGTGTCCATTTAAATTTTTGTGTTTATCTAATATTGCTGCCTGTCTATTGGGGTGATCTTGGGGTTGTTATCCATCGTTTGGGGGAGCTGATATTCACTGGATTAAAGGCTGATGCTTATATTGTGATGCTGGTACATTCTGGGCTGTCTTATCAGTCACCTACAGACATATATATACCACAAGTGCGTTGATATTTATCATTTTATTTCTCATATATATTGTTGGAGTACTCTCTATTAGTGGTATGTACCCTTTCAAAGTCTAATATAAATTACATGTTGTTGGGTTGAAGCATTTTCATGGTGTCTATATGGTTTTGTGTTTACCTTTATTGAAATAAATTATAAAAAGTGCACCTACAGCCATATGTACACAAACTGTTTGATGCAATACCACAGAGACAAACTCAAACAAAACTTAGAAATTTGGTGGGGATTTTGAGATATTCCTGGGGATATCTTACATGATCTTCAAATCTTGTCTTATACATTGTATTCATTGTAAAATGAAGTTTCCCCCTCGAAGTTTATTGTAATTATTGGCTTATCATTTTTAAGGTGCATGGTTCATAATGTATTATATTGTAAAAATAATAGATCCAACATTAGGTTATTGGCAACTAATATTGTGTCGTTGAATTAAAAGTGATGCATCTATCTGAATAGAGCACACTAAGTTTCCTATGTTGCGCAAGAATTCAAACTTACGTTTTGGAAGTCAGCAACCTTTGTTTTAAGGTAGTGAAAATGACTTTGAAATTCACTAAATTGTATTTTGGGTTAGATTTGTAAGGTTCCATTTAAAGCAAAGCTCTCTATCAGTTTGGCAACTATTATTTCATGTTAACGGTTATTTTTCCATTCAAAAGCTTTTTAAAATATGAAATGGATGATTGTTGCCTTTGATTGATTTTACAGGTAACTGCTGCATTGCGAGAGTCTGGACTCGAGTCTTCTAACTTGATTCTTGGTATTGACTTCACCAAGAGCAATGAATGGACAGGTAATATAACTGATTCTTGTCTCTCCATCTCTGCTTTCTAGAAAACAGAGAAATTTAGATGGCTAATATTGTAAGTTGGTTTGATTAAGTGATGCACACTTCAATTGTTAATTTCATTAGTCTTGGTGATTGCAGGTAGACAGTCTTTTAATGGGCGAAGTCTACATGCGATTGGGAGTGTTATGAATCCATATGAACAAGCTATTTCAATCATTGGACGTACTTTGTCTCCTTTTGATGAGGACAATCTAATCCCATGTTATGGCTTTGGTGATGGTGGGAAACTAAAGCTTTGATCTATTTATTCTGTTTTTGTACTCTGCTTTTGTAGATCATAATCTGATCAATACTAACTATTAGCTATCTTTAGAGGCAACGGACTTCTACTAAACTTTGGTTATGCATGGTGCAGCTACTACACACGATGTTAATGTCTTCAGCTTCTATGAAAACAATCGACCCTGCCATGGGTTTGAACAAGTGCTTGAGCGCTATAAGGAGATTGTTCCGCATCTAATATTAGCTGGTTTGTAGCTTATATTCGTTTCACACATGTTTCTTATGATTATGCCATATGGCCATGGGTTTTGTTCTTAGAAGATCTTTCTTATCTGATCTGTGATCTAAAAATATGGGAAATCTTTGGATAATTCAATCAATATGACAATTCTGTGATCTTGTTGTTGAATATAATGGATAAAAAATTGAGAATCAAGATATAACTTGTTTAAATGGCTGCTACTTGTTTGAACAGTTAAAGTAAAGAATTTCTGTACACCTTGTTCATGAAGAAATTCAAACTGAATGACTGAGTTTTAGAACCAGTGGAAAACTGGGAAATGACGAGGCTGAAAAGTGGAAAGGTGGGATGAGATACTGTAACATAATAATTCAAAGAAGCCCATCAGAAATATTGGGACATGGATAGTGAAAAATCAGGCTAAAGCAGAAAGTAGCAGCATGCAGGAAGCCGTTAATTATCTTCTTAAGGGTTTGGCCTTTTTTTTTCTGCCAAGGTAAACTATTGCAAGTCAGTAGGACTGCATCAGGGGGCTAGAGGATGCCTCATCTGGCCACCTCTGCCAACAAAGGCAAGAAGGGCCAACTTGTGAGCCTTATTTCCCATTTACAAGGAATCTATGTCTTTCTAGCTTCAATCTGCATTTCTACTTCTGACTTAAAACAATAACTCCCCAAACCCCCAAACGCAGCATGGAGGATTGTTCATTGGGAGTTGCTCAACATCTCCACAAATATTGCAAGCATTCAAATAAGACGGTATGCTAGATCTCTCTGCAGTGTGTCCTAATCATCCAATTGTCTCCTAGAAATGTGTCTCTTCTCTGGAGTGGGTCCACGGATAGGAGAAAGTACTCAGCTGACACCTAGTCCCAGAATGACTCTGCGCTCTGGCAGCCCCAAAATACCTGTTTCAGTCTCTTCTTTCTGGTAAACCATGCATAGGCAATATGAAATCCAGATGTTTGTATCTTGGCTTTGATTATGATTAATAATGCTTGAAGGCTGTTTTAGTCTGCCTTTTGGACAGGCATCTTTTGACCCAACTATCTTTACTATCATGAATTCCCAATCTTCCAGCGAGCCTCTCTACTATTTTAGCATTGGTATAGTCTTGCATATTAACTTTTTAGTGTCATTACAAAGTAAGGGCTTGCCATAGCTCCAAAAAGCAACCTTTTTCATACAGGGCCTGATGCATCCAATTGCATTCTAAATAATTTGGTCTCAGGTGTAGAGTAGATGCACTGAGAGGCTCTCTCCATTCCAGTATCCTAGAGATGTTGTAATGTCCTGTTTAACATTTTGACTTGGTCAAATTACACCTAAAAAAATCTAATAATTAAACTAAAATAGTTAATTTAGTGTTGGTAGTTTTTGGACTCTAGATTTTGAATATAATATTTTTATTTTAAATATAATATAATATTTTTAATTATTTTTTAATAAAATTATTCATTTTTTATTGGGCTGAGAGGTGCTCTCCAGCCTAGTATGCTAGAGATGTGTAATGTAACATAATGTAATGTAAACATTTTGACTCCATCAAAATAAAATTAAAATTAAAATATGGTAGAGATGTGTAACTTAATGTAACATAATGTAATGTAAAAATTTTAACTCGGTGAAAATAAAATAAAAATAACCCTATAAAAATTAAATAATAAAAAAATAAAAATGACCCATGGTATTCACGTGGAATATAAACTATTTAAGGGGGAAATTAAATTAGCCTAGATCCATCTTAGTTTGATGTTATATTTAGATACATAATTAGCTATAGAAAATGATGACATTAAATCCATGTAGCCTGTTGATCCAAATGGATCCGAGAGAACTCTCTAAGTCTTCATAAACTCTTTAAGAATAATGCCAAAGATCAAAATCTTTTAAAAGATCAAAGTTAACGCAGAGGAAACACCCTTAGCAGGGCGGAGAAACACTATCGGAAGGCCCAAAACCCACGAAATCGTGAATAAAACAGAGTATGGAGGCGTGGAACAAGTGATGCACAGTAACCGTCCGATCTGGCCGATCAACGGTCCAGATCGGATCGGTAATCGCAATCGGCGGTGACCTTCGGCAGAGATCGGCGGGATCCACATGAGTCTTGCGACTGCGATCGGCGGATCGCTATCGGCAAAGCCCACATAAGAGTTGCGACTGCGATCGGCGGGGAACTTATAAGCGATGCGATAGCGATTGGCGGGGTCAATGAGGACCGTCGATCAAGCGCGCAGATCGACGGCCCGCGCTGCATCGCCAGATCGCAATCGGCAGATCCACAGGAGTGGGGGTATGTGTATACACATATATGCGATCCGATGGACGGACCCGATGAGATTATGAGCCAGATTGCAGGGATTTTGAAGTCCGCCAAACACCATGTTTTAATGTATTTTCGCAGTTTCGTTTGTTAAACGAAATGCGAAAGGGGAGAGCGCCGATGCGATAAGCTGGACCCGAAAGGGTACCTTAAGGCTATTACATATGATTTCAAGTCCGGGGAAGAGCCTTTTCCAATGCATTCTCGCGATTTTAAATGTATTTACGAAATAGAGGGACAGAGCCATTGCGATAAGCGACAACGACTGATAGGCGGACCCGATAGGGAAATGAAGTGTATTGAAGGACTTTTGAAGTCCGACATATCATGTTTTTGGCGAAATTCTCTGTTAGAGTGCATTCCCACTGTGGAAATGAAGCGCGGCAGTTTCAAAGGTTCCAGAGGCCCGAGGCATTCTTACGTTACGGAAATGGTGGCCACCTCCCCTTTGGGGCGTTAAGTGATGATTGCATAATGCTGTAAGAGGGATTCGAAGTGGGCAAGAGGCCGGGGAGACTGAGAGCCGAGGATATGAAACGAACAGGCAACGCAGTTGGCTTTAAAAGCCACAGACAGAGAGAAAACAAGCAGGCAGTGTTGCAAGCAAATGCGAGACAGAGTTAGCACAAAGATTGAGAGCTGTGAGGGAGTCTGTGTACTCAGAGGAAGCTTGAGGGATTCAAGTGAGGCTCTTGTAAATGCATCTGTTGTGTGTGAGGCTCAAACTGAGCTCACTATTGTAAAAACTCTATTTGAAGACTTAATAGAGAGGCCACCACTGAAGGCTGGACTAGGAGATGTAGCCCAAGAGTATTGGGTGAACTCCTTATTAAATCTGCTGTGTTTTTATGTGTTTGTCTATTATAGTCTTTTATTGCTTCAAAGTCTATGTATTTCGCAATCTGATCGATCCATTGCATAAAATAACATAGGCACATCCATGCACATAAGTCTGTAATACCTTATTATTGTCTTAGATCTCATTACAGATCAAGTAGTATCAAAGCTTTAGGTTGTTAAGGTTAGACAAGCTTGTGCTGAACTGTTTGTGAATGCTAACTAGGTCAAAGCTTAAATTAGGAGAAGGAGAATTGGTTGAAACTACCCAGAAATTGGTAGAGTCTATCCTAAGAGGAAAATGACAGAAGAAATTCTCTTGGAATCAGACTCTCAGTTCATGGACAACGTCATGACCATGAGAGCCATGGTAGAGGAAATGTACCGAGAATTTAAGAAAGGTCGAAGTGAAGATTCTTCTACTTCCAAACAAGATAAGGAACAGAAGGATATCTTATAGATGGCCATTTGAAGGCAAAGGAACGAAAAGAGATTCCTCTATCCACACCTCCTGATAGCCTTGAAAATAAAAAGAAGAAAACATCTTTGATTAAATTAGATGTTAAATTTGATTTGCCAATATATGATGGAGAATTAAATGTAGAGAAGTTAGATAACTGGATTAGGCAGATTGATGTGTATTGCAGGGTGCAAAATATTGACTCAGACAGGAGTAAGATTCAGCTGGCCAGCCTATGCCTTGGAGGAACTGCCTTGGTATGGTGGGAAGGCAGGACACAAGCTGACTTGAAGAAGCATGGTAAAATTCTTTTTGTCTGGAGTGAATTTGTTTCTGCAATTAAAAAACAATTCTATCCACTAGCTTATATGCAGCAAGCTATGATGAGTTGGCAAACTCTTCGCCAATTAAAAGGGCAAAGTGTACAAAGCTACACCCAAGAATTTAGAAAAAGAGCTTTGATTCTAAGCATTTCTTTAGACTCACCTGAAACTTTGCTGAAGTATATAGGTGGTCTACACAGTGATTTAAGGCACACCATTCTCATGTTTAACCCTACTAGCATAGATGAGGTATCTGTTCAAGCTACCATTTAGAGGCTAGAGGCAAGAATATGAACCCAAAGATTGGGGGATCATCAAAACCCACTGCAAGCAAGAACAAAGAAAAGAGGAAGCAGAAATGGAAAGAGAGGAAGGCAAATTCTGTACAGAAGGCCAAACCTTCATGCACTCACTGCAAAAAGGATGGACATGATGATGAACATTGATGGTCTTTGCATTCGGAGCTGAAACCCAAGAAGTTCGATGGCAAGAAGAAGAAGATTGCTGTTGCCATACAAAAAGATTTGGGGTCAGACTCAGGTGATGAAACAACAATCGCAGCCACAGGTTTGAAGGGGTAAATTCTGAAGCATCTATTAGTAATTCTGCACAAACTATTAATAGTGAAGAAAATGAGAGAAGAAGACATGAGCTTTTTCATATTAGAGTTATTTCCAAGCATCAAAAGATTGATACTTTATTTGATAGTGGCTCACAAGTAAACTTAATTTCTGAAGCAATTGTAAAGAAATTGGGACTGCTAACCACACCTCACAAGAAGCCATATCCATTAGGTTGGGTATGTGATAAAGCAAAACTACAAGTGACTAGATAATGCAAACTTAGGTTTTCTTTTGGGTCAGCATTTGTGGGTGAGGTTGAGTTAGATATTATTCCCTTGGATATATGTGGAATTGTATTAGGAAGTCCTTACTTGTATGATAGAAAAGCCATATTCTATAGAGATGAAAATAAGTATCAACTTGTTAAAGATGGAAATATATTGTAAGAGCTCATAAACTCATGAATAATTATACTCTCATAAACTCAGGGCAGATGAAAAGAATTGTAAATTCATGCAAGCAATTTTTATTGATGGTTGTAAAGGAAAAGAAACCTGATAAAACCAATGTATTTGAAGGCTGTGATGCTAAACAACAACCTGA
The DNA here is from genome assembly GCA_031772625.1 of Pinus tabuliformis. Taxonomy (NCBI): domain Eukaryota; kingdom Viridiplantae; phylum Streptophyta; class Pinopsida; order Pinales; family Pinaceae; genus Pinus; species Pinus tabuliformis. Next base: position 562,576,022 of record CM062817.1, read on the forward strand.
TTTAGAAAGAGTTGTTTCAGATATTATATCTTATTTCAAGAACCTAAAGGTCTGCCACCCAAAGGGGAAATTGTACATGATATTAATTTGCAGCAAGATGCTCCATTGCCTAACATCGGAATGAATAGGTTATCTGCTTTAGAGAATGCAGAAATCAAGAAGCAGGTACAGGAGCTGCTCGAGAAAGGTCATAAGGCCAAGCACATCACCATGCGGATCTCTAATAGTGTTGGTGAGAAGAAGGACGGTTCGTGGAGGATGTGCATTGTGCATTGATTACCGAGCATTGAATAAAATAATGATCAGGAATCGTTAGCCCCTTCCTCGCATTGATTAAATATTGGATCAACTGGAAGAGGTTGTTTACTTTTCCAAGTTGGACCTACGCAGTGGTTACCATCAGGTCAGAGTAGCAAGAGCAAGATGCATGGAAGATTGCTTTCAAAACAAAGCAGGGGCTGTATGAGTGGCTAGTTATGCTTTTCGGCTTACCTATTCTCCTGCCACTTTCATGAGGGTTATGAATGATGTACTCAGGCCTTTTATTGATGATTTTGTAATTGTATATTTGGATAACATTCTTGTATTTAGCGAAACATGGGAAGAACATTTAAAGCATGTGACTCTAGATGTTTTGAAAAAGGAAACTCTCTATGTTAAATTATCAAAATGTGAATTTGGTAAAACATCTTTAAATTGTTTGGGTCATATTGTAGGGGGTGGTGAATTGAGATAAATCCTCTAAGGTTGCAGTCATTGTAAACTAGCCTAAACCCAAGTCTGCTACAGAAGTTAGAAGCTTCCTAGGGGCAACACAGTACTGGAGAAAGTTTATTGCTAACTTTTTCTTAATTGCAGCTCCCTTACATGATTTGACTGGATTGAACAAGGTGTTTTAGTGAGGAGGCAAACAACAAAAAGCCTTCGACACCTTGAAAGAAAAAATTAGTACAACACCAGTACTAGCATTGCCAAATCTTCAACAGCCATTTGAGATCGAAACAGATGCCAGTGATTATGCCATGGGAGCAGTGTTGATACAACATGGTAACCCCATGCTACCATCCGAGACTTTTAATTATGCAGTAGTTAATTATCCTACATATGATAAGGAATTGTATGCATTAGTTCAGAGTGTGAAGAAGTGGAAACATTACTTAATGGGCAAAGAAACAGTTATACAAACTGATCATTAGCCACTTCAGTACTTGCACTAACAAACTAAGTTGCAACAATCAAGAACTATTAGTGGATGGGTTTCCTATAACAGTTTCATTTAGTCATCACATATAAAAAGAACATACACAATAAAGTTGCAGATATGTTGTCCAGACCAATCATAAATGCATCTACTATACTTAAGCATAACTCAGTAATGCATGAAAGTTACATGAAACAATATGCTCAAGATATAGACTTTAAAGATGTATATGCAGCTTTAAGTAATGGCAAAAAAGTAGAAGAATTTGATTACTATCTTAAGGACCAACTCTTGTATCATTTGGAAAGCTATGCATTCCACAAACAGAAAGAGTTAACATAATTAGGGAGGCACATACTTCTCTGATATCAGGTCATTTTGGTGTAAGTAAAACAGTGGCACAGTTGCAAAGATACTGCTATTGGCCAAGAATGCATGAAACAATTTTTAGATATATAAGAGGGTGTTCCATGTGTGCTAAAAGCAAACCTAACAATAGAAAACTAGGTTTGTATACTCCACTGCTAGTTCCCTTCGTCCCTTGGGAAAGTGTTTCCATGGAATTTGTTGGGGGATTGCCAAAATCTAGAAAAGGTCATGACTATTTGTATGTTATTGTGGACAGGTTCAGCAAAATGTGTATTTTAATACCTTGTAATAAACAGATTACAGCTGAACAAACAACGAAATTGTTCTTTCAGCATGTCTGGGTGCATTTTGGGTTACCCACTTCCATAGTATCTAATCGAGACTCCTGATTTGTTGGGAAGTTTTGGTCAAGTTTGTGGGAATTAATGGACACCAGACTGAAGAAAAGCACAACCTTTCATCCACAAACAGATGGCCAAACAGAGGTAGTCAACAAGACAGTGATCCAGTTGCTCAGGGGTTATTGCAGCAAGCATCCCAAGCTTTGGGATGAACACTTATGTTATGTGCAACATGCTTACAACCGTGCTAAACATTCTTCTACACAGAGATCTCCTTTTGAGACCTGTTTTGGTTTTATACCAAGGTCTCCCTTGGATTTTGTCTTTGAAAAGGACATGGCAGTTGCTGGACACAGTGATGTGAAAAAGCAACCAGATTCATTGAACAGATCCAAGAAATTCACCAGGAGCGCAGGAACAACTGGAAAAGAGCCAAGCCAAATATAAGGCAAGGCATGATAAACATTGGGTGGAACACAGCGTCCAGATTGGTGATCAAGTCTGGCTGTATATCAGCAAGGATAGAATGCAAGGTGAAGGAAAGAAGCTAAAGCTAATAAGGTATGGGCTTTTAAGGTACTTAAGAAAATGGTGAGAACGCTTTCCACCTTGATCTGCCAGCATACATGCACATCTATTCAGTAGTAAATGCAGAAAATTTAAGACTGTTGAACCTTCTTTAATTGAAGATTCTGAAGAGCAAAGTCAATTTCCTTCCATTGATGATCTGTTGCCTGAATCAATGTTGTGAAAAGCGCGAGCGGGATAAATCGGCGCAGGGAATGAAGCGGAAAAAATCGAATAAAAAGGGAAAAAAGCGGAAAAAAGCGGGAAAAAAGCGTTTGGTACAAAAATATTCATTTTTTTTCAATTTTTTTAATATCTAAACATCTACAAGATAAAATAAATACATTGACACATAAATATGATAAAAAAACTAATATATAAGATGTTTAATATCATTTCTAGCGCTAAAAGCACACTTAACATTGAATCATGTCTGAATAGTAAGTCCTGACTCCTGAGTCCAGCTCAGCCTCAAATATCAACAAAAAATATGATAATGTATCTCATCATGTCATAATGTCATATACAATAAAATGAGGTCTAATCCTATCGATTTCCTCTGCCCTCTTGCGAGAAAATGCCACAGCTTTCCCTTTCCCTCTAGATGTAGATG